>QEOT01002105.1:145507-383375 GCA_003123785.1 Pterocarya stenoptera
AGACAAGATAAGGAACCTATGGAGGAATCATCTCACGGCGAGATTGATAATGCCATTGCTAGAGCCTTGACTAGAATGGCAGACCTCTTTCACCAAAATATCAGATCGCCACCAGTTGACCAAAATTTGGTTATGCAAGTGGAGTGCTCTTATGAGAGGTTTCTTAAGCATAGGACCCCTATGTTCTTTGGAGTAGAAGATCCCCTCCAAGCTGAAGGTTGGATCAGTGGGATTGAGAGGACGTTTGAGATTTGTGGGTGCACTGAAGCTCAACAAGTTCTGTATGCCAGTTATTTGTTGCAAGGAGAAGCAGCAACTTGGTGGAGGGCGAAGCGGAATCTCTTGGAAAGAGAGTTTGGATCCTTAGCCGCTGTGTCGTGGTAGCATTTTAAGAAGGAGTTTGATGATCAGTTTTTCCCTCCTGCTGTGAGAAGGCAGAAAGCTCGGGGATTCAATAATCTGGTTCAGGGGAATATGACGGTGGACCAGTATTCACGTGCTTTCTTGGAGCTTGGGCGTTTTGCGCCCCATCTTATTGCAACTGAGGAGTTGCAAGTGGAGCGATTTCAAGAGGGTCTGCGTCCTGAGATATGCAGATTCGTGATTTGTCAGCGAGTTGCCTCTCTCCACGAGTTGATTGATCTGGCTACTATGGTGGTGTGAGAAAATAGTTTGGCTGTAAACTCCCCTCCAGTGCAGAAGAGGAGGAGTTTTGCTGGAGAAGGTAGCAGTTCTAGGTCTCCACAGAAGTTTGTTCAGAGGATTGGGTCTCGATCTCAGGCAGCCCCTGGTGTACATATGGGAGGTCGAGCTCCAGTTTGCCCCAAGTGTAATAGAGCTCACGAGGGCGAGTGTCCCTCGGGTGGGATTCGATGTTATAGATGTGGCCAGCCGGGACATCTATATCGTGAGTGCCCTAACCAAACTCAGAGAAGTTGAAGGGGCCGATGTGGTGGAGGAGCTAACCAGAGACAAATGGTTCAAGCCAGAGTTTATTCTATGACCCCTGGAGACGTTGATTATGAGTCGCCAGCTACTCAGGATGCTGGTGTGATTACAGGTATGAGTTTAATTTAATTTTTGGATTTGGTGTTTGGTGTAAATTGTTTGCTTGAATTTGTTTGGGGTGTATGTGTGCTTCAGGAAGAGTTCGCCTCTATGATTTTTATGCTTGTACGTTGTTTGATTCGGGGGCGTCTCAGTCTTTTGTATCAGCCACCTTTGCGCGGCTGTGTAACTTGGTCACGGAGCCTTTACCCCAGTATTTGGTTGTGGCTCTTCCTAATGGGGAGATGGTGTGTTGCTCCAAAATCGCACTGGGTTGTCCTTTTGATTTTGGTGGAAGGACGCTTGATGCGGATTTAATTGTTTTCCAGTTGTTGGGTTTTGATATTATTCTTGGTATGGATTGATTGTATCGGTATTCTGCAAGTATTAATTGCAGAAATCGGATGGTTAGCTTTCAACTTCCGGATGGGGATTATTTGGAATATGTGGGAAGTAAGTTGAAGGCGAAGCCGACAGTTATATCTGCAGTGCAAGCAAAGAGAGATATAGCTTGTGGAGTTGATGCATATTTGGTTCAAGTGGTGTCTGCGCCATCCGAGAAGAAGTCTTTAGTGGACATTCCGGTTGTAGTAGAATTTCCAGATGTGTTTGCAGATGATTTGCTAGGGTTGTCTCCAGTTCGTGAGTTGAAGTTTGCTATTGATTTGGAACCTGGAACCGCTCCTGTGAACAAGGCTCCATACCGAATGGCACCAACTGAATTGAAAGAGTTGAAGATCCAGTTGCAAGAATTGGTTGACAAGGGTTTTATTCAGCCAAGTACGTCGCCTTGGGGAGCGCCAGTTTTGTTTGTCAAGAAGAAAAATGGTTCTCTCAGAATGTGTATCGACTACCGGGAACTTAATAAAGTGACCATCAAGAATAAGTACCCGCTTCCCCGTATAGATGATTTATTTGATCAGCTTCAAGGAGCAGCTGTTTTCTCCAAGATTGACTTGAGATCGGGATACTACTAGTTGAGGATAAGGGATAAAGATATTCCCAAGACTGCTTTAAGGTCGCGGTATGGTCATTATGAGTTCAAGGTGATGCCTTTTGGGTTGACAAATGCTCCTGCAGCTTTTATGGATTTAATGAACCGAGTATTTCGACCATATCTGGATTCTTTTGTGGTGGTATTTATTGACGATATTATGATTTATTCTTGAGACTTGGAAGAGCATGCTTATCATCTTCGTCTGGTGCTTGGAAAATTAAGAGAACATCAGTTGTATGCTAAGCTTAGTAAATGTGAATTTTGGCTGGAAGAAGTCAAATTTCTTGGACATGTGATTTCTCGAGATGGAGTGGCAGTAGATCCTAGCAAGGTAGAAGCTGTTTTGTCTTGGCCTCGTCCTTCAACGGTGCGCGAGATTCGGAGTTTCTTGGGACTTGCCGGGTATTATCGGAGATTTGTTGAAGGTTTTTCACGATTATCTGGACCTCTCACCGGTTTGACTAGAAAGAATGTTGAGTTTGTTTGGTCAGATCGATGCGAGAGGAGTTTCCAAAAATTGAAGAAGAGACTGACAACAGCTCCTGTTTTGGCACTTCCAGAGCCACACAAGCCGTTTGTGGTATTTAGTGATGCGTCTAAGTTTGGATTGGGATGTGTTCTTATGCAAGAGGGACTAGTTGTTGCTTATGCATCTCGTCAGTTGAAAGTTCATGAGAAGAATTATCCTACTCATGATTTGGAGTTGGCAGCTGTGGTGTTTGCTCTTAAGATCTGGCGACATTATCTGTATGGAGAAGTCTGTGAAGTCTTCACTGACCACAAGAGTTTGAAGCCTTTGTTTTCTCAGAAGAATCTCAACATGAGGCAGAGGTGATGGTTAGAGCTGATTAGCGACTATCAATGTGAGATCAAGTATCATCCAGGAAAAGCTAATCTAGTTGCTGATGCCTTGAGTAGGAAGTCTCAGTTAGTGGATGAGGCAGAGTCGTCAGGATTGGACTCTCTTCTTTATGGGATAAGGAGACTTTTTATTGAGAGTTCGCAGCAGGAAGAATTGCTCTCTTCAGTTTTGAATGTTCGAGTAGTTGATTTTGAAGAATTGAAGACTCTCCAGAGAAGGGATTCAAAGTTGTTAGATATCAGAAAGAGATTCAGGAAGTCTAGAGGACCCATGCACTACAGTTTGGATAAAGATGGTGTTCTTCGGTTTCAGGATCGAAGAGTGATTCCCAGAGATTCAGAATTTAAGGAGCGAATATTGGCAGAAGCTCATACGGCTCCTTATTCAGTTCATCCTGGAAGCACAAAGATGTATCGAGATTTAAAGAGAAATTTCTGGTGGGAAGGTATGAAGTCGGATATCGCCATGTTTATTGAGAAGTGTGATACGTGCCGTCAAGTTAAGGCTGAGCATCAAAGACCTGCTGGTAAACTTCAACCTCTCCCTATTCCTGAGTGGAAGTGGGATGACATTTCTATGGATTTTGTAGTAGGTCTTTCGAGGACTCCTAGTGGAAAGAATTCAGTTTGGGTGATCGTGGATCGGTTGACCAAGAGTGCCCATTTCTTGCCTGTAAATAATGCCGACTCTTTGGGTAAATTAGCACGGTTGTATGTTAAGGAGATTGTGAGGTTGCATGGAGTACCCAAGAGTATTGTGTTGGACAGAGACCCGCGGTTCACGTCTCGTTTTTGGAAGAGTTTGCAGGCAGCTCTAGGCACTAATTTGAAGTTCAATACTGCTTATCATCCTCAAACTGACGGTCAGTCCGAGCGTACTATTTAGACTCTAGAGGATATGTTACGGGCATGTGTTATGGAATTTCAAGGGAGTTGGGAAAATCAGTTGTCGTTTATAGAATTTTCTTATAATAACAGTTTTCATGCTTCCATTCAGATGGCCCCGTATGAAGCTTTGTATGGGAGGAAGTGTAGATCACCTTTGTGTTGGGATGAAGTGGGTGAGAGTAAATTATTGGACCTGGGTTGATTCAAGAAATGAAAGATCAAGTTCGGGTTATAAGAGCTAAAATGGCAGCAGCACAAAGCAGACAGAAAAGTTATGCAGATACGAGGAGAAGAGACTTATCTTTTGAGGAAGGCGATTGAGTTTATCTTAAAGTCTCTCCTATGAAAGGCGTTAAGAGCTTTGGTAAGAAAGGAAAGCTTAGCCCAAGGTATGTTGGACCTTTTCAGATTTTGGACAAGGTTAGGGCTGTTGCTTACAGAATTGCTTTGCCAGAGCTTTTTGGAGAAGTTCATAATGTGTTCCATGTGTCCTCGTTGAAGAAAAGTTTTGGTCAGCAAGAGCCACGTTTTGTCGATCCAGAACGCATTCAACTGCAGCCTGACCTTACTTATGAGGTTGCCCCGACGCAGATTGTGGATTGGAAGGAGCAAAGGTTGAGATCTAAGTCGATACCTTTGGTGAAAGTAGCTTGGGGTGATCCGTTGGCTCAAGATTTCTCTTGAGAAAGAGAAGCGGACAAGATGGAGCAATACCCGTTTTTGTTTGGATAAATGGCAGTATGTCTCTTAAGCCTATCTTTTTGTTGCATTTCATGACTGTCTTTAGCATTGATGTTTGACCCTACAATTTCGAGGACGAAATTTGTTTTAAGGAGGGGAGGTTGTAACACCCCGATTTTTATGTACTTTTTATTGAAGGGCTTTTTAATTTAATATTTTTTTTGGAGCCGTTTAATTTAATTTAAACGTGTTTACGCGTGATTAGTTTAATGTGCTTTTATGATTTTTATTAGTGTTCTACAATTAAATTGCCTTTTATTTTAAAGTATGTTTATTACTGGAGTTTAATATTTTATTTTAATTAGTTTTGAGGTTGTTTTGATTTATTTAATTTACTATTTTAAATGTAGTTTTTTAGAGGATCAGTTGTGACCCAAAAGTTGTGAGGATTGGACCTCATTTCTTTTCCCCATCTTTTCTTTTCCTCTTCTTTTCTTTTTCCCTCTTTTTCTTCCAGATTTCCTCTCTCCCACTCGTGTCTTCTCTCTCCCAGCTCACGCACGTACTCTCTCTCTCCTCTCTCACGTCCGATTGGTCTTCAGCTTGCCGTTGCCAGCCGCTGTGGTCGACACCGCCCGTGCCGTTCGGTCCCTCAGCCATCGGCGACCTCACCCATAAATTTTCAGGCCGCCTAACGCCGCCGTTAGCCACCAGTAGTCGTGCGAAGCCGCGAGCTTTTGCTCGCCACCATTGGCCACCATCTTTTCACAACTTCATCACTGGCACCTTACCGTCCTAACCGACCCATTTTTTGCCCCGATCCGTCGCCGGAGCCTCCCCTATGAACACCCTCTCCGATTTGTACTTCGTGGCCTTAAACCGCCGTTTCGGCCGCCACCCACGGCCAACTTTCGATACCATTAGCTTCACCAACCTCATTAGGCCCTACCCTATCAATTTCAAGTCTTCGTTTGACTCCGTTGGAATTTGGGTTTACAGTGTATTCGGCGACAGTGTTTTTACACTGTGGAGTTGTTGTTTTGGTGCTTCCAGTTCCTCCGTGATCCTCCTAAATTATTATCAAGCGCTGTAAGTATTTCTCCAAAAGACTTTTAAGACTTTAATATATTTTTACACTAAACTGGGTATTGGTTATCTGGTTGTACTGATAACTGTTGGTTGTTGGTAACTTGTTGCTTTCATGGCATTGTGCACGCATGTGTGGGTGTGTGTTTTGAGAAATTGTATTTAAGGCTTTTCGGGTGCGTGTGTATCACCCCTAAGCCGAGATGGGATATTATCTCGGTGGAGCTCCTCTGGACACTCGGGAGCGGAATATACTGAATGTCGTCCCCTAGGGCTTTTGCTTGGGACTTGGACGGGATGGTAGCGCTCTCGATCCGACTCCGTGACTCCTCGGGCTGGCGGGGGTCAGAGGATGACTGGCTATGTACGCGGTGGGCCGGAACTGGGCATCACTCATGTATCACTTGCACGGCCGTTACCCATGGGGTGAAGATGGGAAGCCAGAGTATGTGGATGGTCCCTAGGGGAGGCCATGGTGCATACAGTTAAAATTGGAATTAATGGAATTATTCCTGGTTTTAGTTTTGTGCCAAATGGTGTTTTTTGGCGTGTGTGAAAAAATTATGATTTTCGAGAAATGGTGTTTTCTCGGGTTTTAGGCTTGGGTCATCATGTGCATGCATAGCGTTAGTTGTTTTAATATATTTATTGTCTTGGAGCTTTTTGGGTTTTACTTACCTGCGGTACCATCTTTTTGGTACTGTAGATTTTGATGCAGGTTTTGATGAGGCTGAGCCCGAGGATGCGGCTCCGCCTGAGGAGTAGGGACATTGGCTATATTTGTATTTGAAGATTATCTTTCACTTATGCTTATTGTATTTCATTTGATTTGATGTTGATTTGTAAACAAAAATCGTATTATGTTGACATGTAGATTTTCAGTACTTTGTATTGTACTAAACTCTGGTACTTAGTTATTTGACTTAACATTTCCGCTGCGTTTGTTTATTGTACACGTGTTGCATTGCACACACTCAGCACATGTCGATGGGGTGCGTGACCTTGTTGTCATCATTCCGGTTGTCTCGATTTCCGTGTGTGTCCGTACGTGAAAATTGGGGGCGCCACAAGACGAATGATTATAAATGATATAAGAATTGGAGGAAGAATGCGTCGTGATGGTAAACAAAGTAGTGACAATATAAGTGATGACATAGTTGTGCGACGTAGAAGACGAACAATAACGGATGATATAGGAAGTGCAACAAGAATGTGTGTTGATGGTGAACGAAGCAAATATATTACAATAGATGAATATCTAAATATATATCTATAAATCGAGCATAAATAACAGTAATGCGTGGATTATAGGGTCGTAAATATAAAGTTTGGGATACACTCATGTGATGCATCCTCAAATTTGTTGACTAATCATATGCAGGTGTTGTCTCCATTTTGTGACATGTGTGAAGACGTTGCACATAAATGAATCAATTTTGTAATTTGAATAATACTATATATAGTTATGAATTGTGCCGTACACTTATTTTGAAAAAACAATGTTTACTATTAAAAAAAATATTTTTTTACATAGGTCTCATATTTATTCACTTTTTTTAAAAAAGAATACACGACATTTGTGCATTTTGTGGCTGCAAATATTATTTCTCTTATAATTTATCCAAAGAAATAGAAAAAAATGAAACAAACAGATACAAAAGGTTCATGCTTTACATAAAAAGAAAAAGAAAAAGAGAAAATGGATACCTCTAATTAATTGTGTTTTAAAATGAATCTCATTGCGAAAATTGCTTCTACATGCATGCGTGTTTTGTAAAGCAACTCTGCAATGTTTCTTGAAATTTTTTTAGTAGTACTACATGTACTTACACTTTTACTTACAATTTTATTTACAAGACTCATTTTATTAGTTTTCTTTTGAATTTCAAATTTCATGATTTTCTGCATGTCAATAATTGACATGTGGAGAAGTAAGTTTTTTGTATGTTTTTTTTTTTAAGTACATTTAGCATTTTCCTTCTTTTTTACGTAACTCGTAAGAGTTTGCTTTGCTTTGCACAGATTTCTTGGAACTAAGAAGCTAGAATTATTTTTCGGTTTCGTCATTCTTTTTATTTGGTTTAAAAGTAGGTGAGGATGGATTGGGCTAAATAATGACCACAACCTAATGCAAGATTCTTGAAGCCCAGATAGGTGTAATAAAGCCCAGCCAATGAAAGGAGAGAGCATCTTCTATTCTTCTGAAAGGAAAAAGACCACAAAAGTTAGAAAGTAGAGGATTAATACCTAGCAACGCTAAACTACTGAGACTGCTACATGAAAGAGACACAGCTACGAGATGGAGGGTATAATACTAGGTAGGGGTGGCAATATGCGATATGATTCGTTAACCTAATATGAACACGATACGAGCGAGTTTGAGTTTAGTTTTAACGGGTTTGAGTCAAAACAGGTTGACTCGTTAAGACACAACTGCTTAACGGGTCAATCCGTTTTGATCCGTTATAACTCATTATGACTCATTAAGAAAGTTAAAGTTATAAATATACTATTATACCTAAAAGTGAAATTATTGGAATTTTAATTTCGATATTTTTACTACTTTGATTGTAATTTTGGACTTGTAGTTAGTTTTATATTTTTTTATAGATATTGTAATTTTAATATTTATACAAAATCATGTTAAACTTAATCAGGTTAAACAAGTTAATTTCGGGTTTGTTCAACTCATTTACATAAACGGGTTGAAACGGGTTGGGTCGTGTCACGTTAAACTATTTATTAGTATTCACTAACAGATCAAAACCGATCTTGTCGTGTCAACCTATTATATTACGGGTCGGGTTAGGATTTAAGATTTTGACACGATAAGCTTAACGGGTCGTTTTCAGGTTGACCCATATAGTATAATGCACATGCCTTGACACGACACAAACACAACCTGTTAACACTATTTAACACCCCTAAATTACCAGGAGTGTTAGATCTATAATGAAATTCATTTATTTGGTTTAATTTGATATGTCATATCTACTTTATAATAAAAAATATTTTATAATATAACATATTATATAAACTATATCATTTTATAAATTTTTATAAGATTTTTTAATAAATCAAGTATTTGTCATTATCAAAAGGCTTGGTAATAGAAAAAAGGATCCAAACTAGTTTACCAAAGGCTGTATAAATGTGTAAGAGTGGCATTCGGAAAAATCCCTCGCTATTATAGGACTATGCTAAGAGTTAGTTTGGGAACACATGTATTCTCAAATATTTTCATATATTTCCTCTCAAATATGACTCAAATGCAAAATATTTTTCAATTTCAAATTTTTATTTCTTTCATCTAATCATTATCTAACTATTACAATTTTCACAAACTTCCAAACAAAATACAAAAAGAAATACTACTTTTTAAATTTCAAAATAATAATAATATTAATAACTATATTAATTATATATCTACAAGAAAAACAAGTATTTGTGACAAGAATAACTATTTGTGACGAAAACATACCTATTTTGGTAGAAAATAGTCATTTTTACAGGAAATAGCTGGCCATAAATAAGCAATTTTTTTGTAGTAATTCAAACAATATTTAAATTTTATAATATTTTTGTTCAATTTTTTGTCTCCTTTCCCAAAACTTAACTAAAAATCAGAACTTAAAATCATTTTATTACTATTCATAAATAATTTTATTACTATTTGTAGATATTTTGAAATATTCTAAGTGTCAACTTTATTTATGTTTTAGATGAGTACGGCTTTTTTAGCTAGTTTGATCCAAAATATCTCATCTATTGCCCATGCTTCAACAATTGCTAGGAACATTTACATATTGTAATAGAAAGGTTCATTTGCCCATTAGCTTGTCGTTTGCAACAAACTAGCAAGAAATTGGATGAAGCTTATTAATGAGAGGTTGGCATTTTAGGTTGATGATAATGAAGACGAAATTATGTTTAAAGTAGCTTTATTGTGCACTAATGTATCTCTCTCATCTCGACATTTAAGCAGTGGAATATGTGAGTGTTGTTTTGATTTTACCACGTGACATGTTCCATCCTCGACGATGACAATTTCAGGCAAACAACTACAATGGAGAAGTTTGTGGAACAACCTCACTAGATCTGCGATTTGGCGACGAGGTAATATCGCTTCCTTCGTGTATTCTGATCTAGTTTTTCTAGCACCTAGATATACGAGAGATAGATGACACGATACATTCATAACATTAATTGATAGAAAAAGTTGTAATTTGGGGATAAAATGACAACTTGGATAGTTCCACGATAATATTGCAAAAGAGCTAATAGTTTAAGGTGTAAATTGTAATTTTTTAAAAACAATGAAGCATAACGCCTAAATCCCAAACATAAGAGGCACAAACATGAGGTAGTTGTAAGCAAACTTGACACTCAACTTAGTCTCTTCTACTATCTAGTACAAACTTTAATTTGACCTTATTGAGTGTCGCTGAAACATTTCTTATGTCAATTCTTTGTGTAGGTAACTCTGCACAACAATCCAAAGCCAATCTCATCACTGAAGAAATGCAGTCCTCCATGGCAGCATGTTCTTTCTCATTTCTCAACAAATTGGCATCAACAATATCGAGTATTGAAGTGAGTAGTGATTCATCCACCCAATGCTTCAAGGTCAATTCTCCAATAAACATGCTATCCGTAGGCTTCTTTCTTGTGAAAGTTTCCATCAGTAGAATGCCATAACTATACACATCACCTTTTGTAGAAACAACTCCTTCTAATCCATACTCTGTGGATAACATTCAAACTCATCAGATATACTTTCTTATTTTATAATAGTGACCAAACAAATCTGAAAAATACTAGTACTTGTAGATCAAGACTCAATATATATAAATATATATATATATTGCTCTGGACTCAAAAGATATTTAATTGGATGTGAATGAGTAGAAGGATGAACATGCAATTTGAAATAGAAAAGTTTGGAAATTTACCTGGTGCCATGTACCCAAAAGTAGCAAGAGTCATGGTATGCATCATAGAGTCCCTATCATCTAAGAGCTTGGCCATCCCAAAATCGGCAACATGTGCAACCATTTCTTCATCTAATAAGACATTGCTAGGCTTCAGATCACAATGAATAATTGCTCTTGAATAACCATGATGAAGGTATTCTAATGCTGATGCGATATCAATCATGATATTTAGCCTTTGTAAGATATTTAGATAGTGATCTTGAGTGTGCAACCATTTCTCTAAGTTTCCATTAGGCATGTATTCCAATACAAGGGCTTTGAAGTCAATATTGCTACAAATGGTGATGATTTTGACAAGATTTCGGTGGCGAATATTTCGTAGCACCTCACACTCTGCATGAAAACTTTTGAATGCCCCTTTCACTTGCATGTTCATAATTTTGATTGCAATATTCATCCCATCTGAAAGTGTTCCTTGGTATACTGACCCAAAACTCCCTTCACCAAGTAAATTATTAGAGTTGAATCCATTCGTTGCTTGTACAAGTTGTTGGTGAGAAATGCTTCTCCACGTAACTAAAGGGTACAAGTCTGCTTGAGCAAGAGATTTTGGATTCCTCTTTTTCCATCTTTTCCAAGCAAATGCAAGGGTCAGTGCAAGCATTATAAACCCAATTGCTGGCAATACATACCTTAGCATATGTGGCCATGTTGTCTTCTTTTTTCGAGGATCACCTTCTTTACATGGGGGAACTTGGAATCGAGTTGCACCACAAAGTGCATTGTTTGACATAAATGATGCCGCTGAGAAGTTTAGAAATGGTCCACTTGTGGGAATTTCCCCTTGTAGCTTATTGATTGAGAGATTTAGATATTTGAGGTAATGGAGACCTTCTAAGGACTTGGGAATCTCTCCAGATAAATTGTTATCGGAAAGATCCAAGAACTCCAAGCTTACCAATTCACCCAAAGATAGAGGAATTGAGCCTTGTAGTCGATTTATTGGCAAGGAGAGATTAGTCAAATCTTTGAGACCACCAATTGTTTTGGGGATATCACCTGATAGTTGATTTCTTGACAAATTCAATATCCTCAAGACCTTCATTTTCTCAATCTCAGATGAAAGAGTGCCACTTAAAGAATTGAATGAGAAGTCAACCTCCAAGAGATTTGTAAGCCTCCATAAGCTCAGTGGAATCACATAAGTTAATTGATTGAAGCCTAAGTAGAGAGCTCTTAGTGAAGTCATATTATCTACACAGCTAGGAATGTGTCCAGATAGATCATTACCAACTAAAAATAATTCAAAGAAGCTCCTTAGATAACATAGTTCTTGTGGTATGGTTCCTTTTAGTCTATTACCATCAAGGCCCAAACTTTGAAGCATGCGCAAGCTTCCTATTGTGGTTGGAACAAGTCCTCTCAATTCGTTGTTGGATAAGGTCAACGCAGTCAAACCACTCAAATTCCCGATCTCTATTGGAATGCTCCCCTTAAGTTTGCAATCATATAGGTAAAGTGTTTGAAGTGAAAGAGAGAGGTTTCCAATGGACTTGGGAAGGAAGCCATTCAAGTGATTTTTGCTCAAAGCTAAATAAACGAGATTTATACAATTGGACAAATAGGAGAAAATACTCAATTCTGGAGATTCAGTTGTCAAATCATTGAATCCTTGGTCGAGCACCTGGAGGGATCTTAAATTTCGAAGTGATTTTGGAATTAAGCCCGAGAATGAGTTCCAAGATAAGTCTACTAGAGCAAGTTGTGAAGCATTAGAGATAGAGTTGGGAATTGTTCCACTCAATTTATTTATCCCAAGAAAAAGTCGTTGAAGATTTGGAAGGAAGAGACCCATATTTGATGGCAGATGGCCTGATAGGTGATTTTCACCCATTCCAAGCCATCTTATTGTTGAGATATTGAAGATCCCAAATGGAATTGTGCCAAAAAAACCATTGACTCCAATTTCAAAAACCTCTAGATTTTGCAGATTACCAATTTGATAAGGTATTAAACCTGTCACAATATGAATAGTCATTGGTATTTTCTCTTCAAGATGATAAAGAAGAAATAATGAACCTAGAATACTCATTAGCTGTAAGAAAATAACCATGACCTCAAATATCATGCATGGGGCTGGCACATTTCAAGTTGAATTTTGGCTCCTCTCCCCGTTCAAATTAGACCATACATGGACGTGTAACAAATAGTTATGAATGTTTTTGGGTCCTCTTGCGATTTTGTTACTATATAGACTTCTTGAAATCTTTTGTTTCAATATATTTTTAACAAAGTATTTTGTACTTCAAATTGAAATTAATTGTTCAATCAGAGATGATCATTGAACATGTATACTAAATCAATAATGGTATCGATGTAATTGACTCATATAAGACTATATAAGCATACCTTCAAAGTACGATCAGAAAACATGTCTACTGAATCAATAGCCTTATCTATGCAAATTGTTTCAAATAAGACTAAGAATACCTTCAAAGTTGTTGTTGTAAAGGTACAACTCCGTAAGCATGGTTAAGTTTCCAATTTCTAGGGGTAGTCTTCCTGAAAATTTATTAGTCAATAAATATAGAATTTGCTAATGTTTGTATTTGAACAAAAAAGATAACTATATATTGGAGGTTGATAGCCGACTAAACATACCTTCAAATTTGTTTTCACCAAGGTTTAGGTTTGTAAGCATAGTTAAATTCCCTATTTTCGGGAGTTGACCTGACAATTGATTACGAGAAATAGAAAGATACTGAAGATTGGGAAGATGATCAAACATATGTGTAGATAGTCCACCATATAGCATATTCTCGCCAAGTTCAATGTTTTGTAGCGAAGATATGTTGACAAAAATGGAGGACATTGGTCCTGAAAGCTTGTTCGCTCCAAGATAAACTTTTTGCAAGGAAGATATCTTGAAGATAGAGGAAGGTATGGTGCCTGAAAGCTGATTGTATCCAAGACTAATAACTTGCAATGAAGTTATGTTAGACAGAGATGGTGGAATGGTACCTATGAAATTGTTACCATATAGGTACAAAGATTGAAGTTTTGTTAGCAACCCAATCCAAGATGGAATTTCTCCGCTCAATTCATTGAATCCAAAGTTAAAGAATTTCAACCGAGTAAGATGAGACAACTCATTTGGCAATGAGCCATGAAAACTGTTGTTTCTTACGCTTAGGCTAACAAGGAACGAAAGGTTCCCGATGTGCGGAGGAATGGTACCAACAAGGCCCATGTAGGAAAGGTTTAAAACTTTGACTCGGAGATGTTTAGAACCACAGATAACACCTACCCAATTGCAAACGGAAGTATTAGTAGAGGACCAGTTTTTTGTCAAATGATTTTGGGGATCAAAAGAAATATGAGCTTTCAAGGCAAGAAGAGCAGATTGATCCGTGGTAATGTTGGGAGTTGCTGCCAAGGCAATGCTAAACCCGCACACAAAATAAAGCATCAGGAAACTTGTTGGGGCAGCCATGTGAAGTGCAGGTCGGTTTAGGCACTCAAATTGAGGATTAACAGGTGATACTGATGTTTAAAAGAGATTGCAGCCAAGGAGGGGGGGAGGGAGAGGGTGGTTTGCGCGTTGTTGCCATCATTGACTTGTGCAGTTAAATTAACGTGGAAGACCGCCAATTCGTGCTGCATGCGTTGAAGTCAAGATATTATTCTTTTATCAATATCCATGATGTAGCATCAAACATTAAGAAATTATTTCGTATAAGAATGAAATTTCGTATAGATTGATCAAGACTCATTCTTAGGTGAGGCTTTCGCAATACCAAAGTGATCACCAACATGTGCCTGCAGCTACATGACCAGCTCTGTGCAACGTGGACGAGTGAAGAAAAATTATGCAGATATCAACGACAATCATTCATTTTAGAAAGTTGTTGTAAGCTCAACAACACTTTTCAAAGGATCTAACATCAACATTAAGGATGCAATTACTGCTGTTTTGACCAAAACACTGCAAATTGCTCCTCACGTTTCTAAATAGTTTGGGGGGAAAAAAAAACAGAGCTTCAACGGGGAAACAGTTCGATCTCCAACTCAGAGACATTACCTGATCAATGTCTTTCAACTTTGACCTGCTTTAATATATATAATAAATTATTAAAATTATTAATTAATACCTCAATTAATTATCAGTTTTACTAGTTTAGAGTACCGAATATTAAAAAAAAAAAACCATCAAATTAGCTATTAAATCCCATTTTGTTGAGAAATCAAAGCAAAAAAAAAAAAAAAAAAAAAAAAAAGAAAAAAAACTTGTAATTAATATATATATATACATATGTAAGAGACAACACAAATATCATAGTTTCTTGTTCAACAAGAATATGAAAATCAAGAAAATTTGAATTTAATATAACAATCAAGCATCATAATTTATAATCTTCTCCGATCCTTTTGTGCCCACATTATTCCTAATTGTAACTAAGGTCATTGGTTGTGTAACCAATATTGCTACTTCATTTAAGATTGCGTGTTAAAATTTTAACATGAACATTAATAATTGGATCTTTGATTTTCTATAATCCACAATAATAAAACAATAATAATTGAACACGTACCTTTCTCCATCTGTTTGATGAAGAAATTAATCTGACTATGAGAGAAGGATCACCCTAGCAACTTAGCCTCACAAGTGTCTCTCAATGGCTAGAGGCACTCTAATGTTGTAGGTGAGAACCCTTTAACCCCTCAGTGCTATTTATAGACTTCTGGCCATCAAGAAGTCTAAGACTTTGTGTTTGATTGTGATTAGAAATATAGAGTTTAATCTTATCTTTTAAGAGTTTCCTTATCCCATTATAACTCATCTTGTAGTTGATAAGTTTTGAGCTATTCCAAACTCTATCAAGATGGGTGAGTGGGACAGAGTTTAAATAAAATTCTTACATTCTCCCACTTGGCCCATACAACCATAAATAATATTTTTCATTCATGGGTTTATTACAGGAAATTAACCATACTGTGTAAATTCATTTCCTGAAACTTTTCATGGCTCAAAATGCATTTCATGAGTTTCATAATATCAATATCAAACCAGCTACTAATATGAGTCATGGCGGTCCTCTGTTATATAATAAACAAATTTACTTCCATGTACAAAAACACCAGTAACTTAATTTAACATGATCTTTAATTTGGATAATTAAGGCTAATACTGTAATGCCTTGGGTTCCAATTCATGTCTATTGTAGACATTATCTTATCATCATTCATCCACACCATTTAATGTACATATAAAGTGGAAAGACAAGAAAACAGAAACAAAACAAGCATAATAGATATCATTAAGTGTCCAAATAGAAATAAAAAAATTTACAAGCTCATTAACATGTTCATATCATAAGACCCATTCTATCAACATGTTCTTTAAAATGCTTCGCTACTAGACCCTTTGTCAATGGGTCTGCTATCATAAGCATAGTACTAATATGTTCTATGGACACTGTTTGTTTCTGTACATCATCCTTAACGCTTAAGTATTTGAGTTCCATGTGCTTGGCACCTTTAGAATACCTATCGTTTTTGGAGAAAAATACTGCAGAGGAATTATATATCACAATAAATTCTCAGCGGCCTGGCTATAGAGTATACAACGCCAAACCCTGAGATAAAGTTTCTCAGCCATAAACCATGCACTGTGGCCTCAAAACACTCCACAAACTCAGCTTCCATTGTAGATGAAGCAGTGATTGTTTGCTTCATACTTCTCCATGAGATCGCTCCACCAGCCAACAGGAAAACATAACCTGAAGTGGATTTCCTACTATTAGAGCAACTAGCAAAATCAGAGTCTGAGTATCCAGTTACCTCCAAACTATCAGTTCTTCTGAAGGTAAGTTGGTAATCTTTAGTTCCTTGCAGGTATCGCAATACCCTCTTTGCTGCTTTCCAATGAGACATCCCTGGGTTACTTTGGTAGCGCCCAAGCATGCCAACTGCAAAACTAATATCTGGCCTCGTGCAAATCTGTGCATATATTAAGCTCCCCACGACTGAAGCATAGGGGATTTTTGCCATCTCTTTACGCTCCCACTCAGTTTTAGGACATTGTGATGTGCTAAACTTATCACCTTTTGATATTGGAGTGTCCAGTGATGAACAACTTTTCATGCCAAATCTCTCAAGAACTCTTTCTATATAACTTTTCTGAGACAATCCTAACAGTCATTGTTTTCGATCTTGAAAAATTTTGATTCTGATCACAAAAGATGCCTCACCCATATCTTTCATTTCAAATTTCTTAGAGAGAAAACCCTTGGTTTTATAAAGTAAGCCAAGATCACTGCTAGCTAACAAGATATCATCAACATATAGGATCAAAATTATAAACTTACTCCCACTGACCTTTAGGTATATACATCGATCAACAATATTTTCTTTAAATCCAAAGGCAGTAATGGTATCATTAAACTTTAAGTACCATTGTCGAGAAGCTTGCTTAAGCTCGTATATCGATTTCTTAAGCCTACATACTTGGTGATCTTTGCCCTTTTCTGAGCAGCCTTCTGGCTGCTCCATATAGACCTCTTCATCCAAACTTCCATTTAAAAATGTTGTTTTCACATCCATCTGGTGTAACTCTAAATCATAATGAGCCACCAATGCCATAATGATCCTGAAAGAGCCTTTTTTAGATACTAGAGAAAATGTCTCTTTCTAATCAATGCCTTCTTTCTAAGTGAAACCCTTGGCAACAAGTCTGGCTTTATACTGGTTAACATTGCCTTTTGAGTCAGGTTTGGTCTTAAAGACCCATTTACATCTGACTCTTTTACTTCCTTCAGGCAATTCAACGAGATACCAGACTTGATTCTGATCCATGGATTTCAACTCTTCTTTCATGGCATTGATCCATTTACTAGAATCACTTCCCTTTATGGCTTGTGAAAACGTTAATGGATCTCTACTTGTCCCAATGTCAAATTCAGATTCCTAGAGATACACCACATAGTCTACTGAAATAGCAGGTCTCCGATCTCTCAGAGATCTGCGTAAGACAACCTACTCTGGTGACTCCAAACTTCGTTCGTCAGTGGTATTATCATTATGAGATGGATGATCATTTACATGTTCCAATGTATCATTGTGATGATCAATTAGAGGAACCATTATCTTTTTTGAGGATGTAGGTATAGGGACATCTACCTTTACTTCCTCAATGATCACATCTCTGGGTTCAATTCTCCCACTAATCTCGCCAAGTTCAATGAATTTGGCATTTCCTGTTTCCACCATTCTCGGACTATGATTAGGATAGTAAAACCTATACCCTTTGGATCTCTCTGGGTACCTAATAAAGTACCCGCTTATTGTTCTAGGATCCAATTTTCTTTCATGTGGATTGTAAAGTCTTGCTTCGACTAGGCAACCCCAAACATGTATGTGCCTTAAACTTGATGTCCTACCAGTCCATAGCTCAAAAGGAGTATTTAGAACTGACTTAGTAGGAACTCGGTTTAAGTCGTCATATTTTCCATAGTATTCTCCAGCTCGATCTGACCTGATGATTTTCACCTTTCTATCTAACTGCCTTTCCACCTCCATGAGAAATACCTCAAGTACTGAAACAACTTGAAATTTCTTATGTAGCAGATAGATATATCCAAACCGTCAAAAATCATCTATAAAGGTGATAAAATACTTTTCTCCACCAAAACATTCAGTGGAGAATGGTCCACATATATCGGTGTGAATTATTTCAAGAAGCCCTTTACTTCTTGTGGCACCTTTCTTAGTATGTTTGGTTTGCTTTCCTTTAATGTAATCCACACACACTTCAAGATTAGTAAAATCAAGATGCAGAAGAATCCCTTCTTTTACTAATCTCTGTAACCTTTCTTTAAAGATGTGTCTCAATCTTTTATGCCACAAGTCATAAGAATTTTCATTCATCATGTTTCTTTTCATTCCAATACATGTTTCATGGTACTGAGTATATGTATTTTTGACAAATGTATTATCGAGGCACAATCGATAAAGACCATTGGAAAGAAACCTAGAACCAATAGATAAATTATTTCTAAATAAATTGAAACTACCATTATGGAACGAAAAAGAATAACCATCAATATCTAGTTTGGATAAGGAAATTAAATTACGCCTCACAAAAGGTACATATACTGTGTTTATGGAGGTCTAAATAATGATCGGTACTCAAAACCAAACGAAAAGTTCCTATGGCTAAAACTTCAGCCTTATTCTCATTTCCCATAAAAATGAGTTGCTCACTGGGGTTTGGTATTTGGCTTGTAAGGTATCTCTGCATGGTTATAGAAACATGAACATTAGCACCTGAATCTAGCCACCAAGAGTTAGTGGGAACATTTACAAAATTTAATTCAAAACATACAAAGGCAAGTGACTTACCCTTCTTTTCAAACCAAGCCTTACGTTTCGAACACTTAGCTTTAATGTGTCCATGCTTCCCACAAAAGTAGCATTTGCTACTGTTATGCTCAACCTGATTAACTTTCCTAGGCTACTTTCCTTTCGGTGGTCCAGTTCGTTTCATTTTACCATAATGGTGTTTTTTCTTTCCAGCTTCTTTGGTCACAAAATTAGCAGAGTAATGTCCTTGTTGTTTTAGTCTCACTTCTTCCTAAACTACCATACTTGCCAACTTATTCACATTCCATTTATCTTTAATAGTATTATAATGCATATGGAATGGACCATACTAAGGTGGCAATGAGTTAAGGATAAACTGAACAATGAAGGACTCCTCTACTTTCATTCCTAGGGTTTACAATCTGGCTGCAATATTTGTCATTTCAAGGATATGTTCTTGCATTCCTTTAGCCCCATCATATTTCATGGTAGTAAGTCTAGCCATAATGCTAAAGATTTAGCTACAGACCGAAACCTCTCCTCAGCATTTTTCAAAAAAGTTTGGGCTTCCTCAATACTAGGGAGTGAATTTTTTATATTTTCAGCTATGGTCATTTTCATGAACATTAAACTCAGCCTGTTGGATCTCTCCCATTGTTTAGATGACTCTCTCTAATCTTTGTTACTAGTCTCAGTGATGGGTGGTAGTTTTGGACTCGTAAGTGATGAGTCTAGGTCAAGGACTCCTAAGGTGAACTTGACTAACTCAACCCATTCAGAAAAATTAGAGCCATTCAAAACAGGAACAGATGAAGTCTGTGAGTGTAGTGATGTAGGTATGCTTACTGCAAGAAATTTGTCACATAATGCTTTGAGTTAGACACTTATAAACAATAATCAGAATTTAAACAATTATGGATGAACTAATAGTGTCATCGAAACCCTCCTTTGGGAGTAGATCTTAATACACAAAGTGTTCCCACCAGTATTAAATTCTGTGGATGAACTAGTTGTATCATCAGAATTCTCCTTTGGGAGTAAACTCTGACATACAAAGTGTTCCCTCCTACTTTACTTTTGATGGATGAACTAGAAGTGTCATTAAGACCCTCCTTTGGGAGTAGATCTTGACACACAAAGTATTCACTCCATCATATCCACCTTACTATGGGTTTAATGATTTGTCACCAAAATTAAGAAAATCTTGTATCTTTGGGCAACCAATCTTTTCTTAAATTTTAATGTAAATCATTTGCCCTATATTGGATAAACAAATATGCATGACATAATAATAAAAGCCAAAATAATCAATTCATACATGTATTTAATAATAACAACATTTAATAAAATTTACATGTATTTAACAATAATGACATGCATAGAATTTGATTTAATACATGTATATACCAATAATAACATGTAAAAATTTAATACATGTCTTTAACAATTAAAACAATAATAACATGTACATAACATAAAATAAATTTCAGATATTTTTTTTTAATTAATCAGCCAAATCGAGTAAAAAAAAAAAATTGAGGAAAACCACTAACGACAGTACCCATTCGGTCTGTACAGCCCCTTACGCCGCCCTCTACATGCCACCGTACGTGTTGAGCCACCGGCATGGTGACACCAGCCACCACACACAATACTCTGCCCACACAGTGGCTACAAAGCGCTTCCTCAATCTCCTTACCCAGCACAAAAACAACACAACAATTCCTCAACACGCAATTATCAATACACAGAGGAAAGCATGAAATAATCATAAAAGTAAAGTTTAATGCATCATACGGTAAAGGAGATATAGATGCTGGAAACCGAATACATTAATGAATGTGAATTGTCGAGTATATCGTTATTTTTCTTTGAGATAAATAAGGCAACTTTTTATTCTTTCACACCACGATGAAATCTCAAATTTTTATTCACCGCATGTTTTATTGAGATCATAAAAACTCTATAACCTAAAGCTCTGATATCACATGTTAAAATTTTAACATGAACATTAATAATTGGATCTTTGATTTTCTATGATCCACAATAATAAAACAATAATAATTGAACATGTATCTTTCTCCATCTGTTTGATGAAGAAATTAATCTGACTATCAGAGAAGGATCA
Source organism: Pterocarya stenoptera (assembly GCA_003123785.1). Lineage (NCBI taxonomy): Eukaryota > Viridiplantae > Streptophyta > Magnoliopsida > Fagales > Juglandaceae > Pterocarya > Pterocarya stenoptera. The sequence goes on from QEOT01002105.1 coordinate 166,491, forward strand.
CCCTAGCAACTTAGCCTCACAAGTGTTTCCCAATAGCTAGAGGCATTCTAATGTTGTAGGTGAGAATCCTTTAACCCCTCAGTGCTATTTATAGACTTCTGGCCATCAAGAAGTCGAAGACTTTGTGTTTGACTGTGATTAGAGATATAGAGTTTAATCTTATCTCTTAGGAGTTTCGTTATCCCATTATAACTTATCTTGTAATTGATAAGTTTTGAGCTATTCCAAACTCTATCAAGATGAGTGAGTAGGACACAGAGTTTAAATAAAACTCTTACGTACGTTGCGTGCATGCATGCGGGAGTTGAAGAGAAATGTATATATTCCATGCAAGGTCCATTGTGATATCGTTCATATCTCCGAAGGAAATCTTGAAAACTTTTTTCCAAACTCCAATCTGCAGGCTTGTACTCTACAACCAAGCGTCTAAAATCAAGACTGCAGAAAGCTAATGATGTTTTTGACAAAATTGCTTGAAAAAACTGCACACTTTAATTCACTTAATTTCGCCATTAAACTTCCAAATTCAGAGTCTTGCAGCACCCGTCGCCCTATCTAATTAAGTGTATGCCAAACCCAGTTGCTCTCATAAGGGGAAAGAAGGATAACAGAAATTAAATTCTATTTTTGTTCTCTGTTTTTCGTTCCTCTGTACTCTGTGCCCTGTTCTTTATTCTCTTTCAGTTCTTGAGATAAGCTTCATTGGATGGTCAAGTTTTATCACGCTACCCAGACCCTGGGTGAACCTTTATAACCAAAATAAACAATAAAAATAACTTAAAATACAATAATCCCCTATAATCAAATGTATAAACGGTCATTCCACAAAAATAAAAAATAAACTCAACACTCATAAATATTCTCTTAAATCTTTACAAATCCACTTAATATATCTGAACTTAATATAGTTGTCATCTTTGACCGATTGTGATTGATCTCTTCATTTGGTTTTTCGTCACTCAAAATCATATGTAAGTGAGAGGATGATAACGAAAAAAAAAAAAATACTTTAGTCATAAAGGGATTACACAAAAGTAAATCTACAAATTGACGTGATTTGATGCAGTACGTAAGATTGTAAAGTCACTTTTATTCTAAAGTAGATATAACGGATCACGTAAAGCCACATCAGTTTGTGGGTTTACTTTTGTGTAATCTTTTTGTATCTGTAGCAATTCTCAAATAAGATGAAAGTATACTGGTATACATATCATATCTTGTATAAGTATTCATGTGTCTGAATACATCAGAAGATACATCTAGAAGGGACCATAGGGATGTTAAAATAATGTATTCAGTGCAAGAAAATGGGTAGTAGGTACATTTCGTTGCTATTGTTACTCAAATATTTTCTGCAATTGGAATCGAGATAAATATAATATATAGATCATAATGTATTTAATATTGAAATTCATATTACTTATGAGTACTATTAATATACAGTGCTGTGAACTAATATTCTCTATTCTTTTTGAACTTTTCGAAATATTTGACTCATAAAATTATAAAAAAATCTTCCTTTAGTCATGAGAAATTATGTGTGATCCTTAAACGAAGGACTAGTTAGGCTGATATTTAGGGATGGTTTGGACAATGAATTGAGATGAGATGATTTGAAATAAAATTTAAAAGTTGAATAAAATATTATTATTTTGAGATTGAAAAAGTTAAATTATTTATTATATTTTGTGTAAAAATTTTTAAAAATTCTAATGCCTAGATTAGATGAATTGAGAGATTTTATATGCAAACCAAGTCTAAAGAGACTGTGGACTCCGGAAATTCACATCTGGACAGAAGATAGTTTTTCCTTCTTCTTCTTCTTCTTCTATTTTTTTATTTTTAAAAGGAGAGAGATAAAGAAAAGAGAGTTGTGGGTGATTTGTGCGTTGAATTTCTGAAATATTTTTTTAAAAAAATACTTTTATTATTAATCTCTCTCCTACTTCTAGAAAGTTAATTATCATAAACAATGGATCATCATTTGTACTATTTGCTTTTAAGAAATGCAAAACTGTGGAATGTAACGTCATTTTGAGGAAGCATATACACGTAGATAGACATTTTGAAGTTAGCATAGATTTGCTTGGAAATAAAAAACAGTAATAAAGGAAAATAAGGCTGATGAGACCCTCTTCAATTTTCTATCTAAATTAGATAATTTAGTACAGATTGAGAAAAATAAGCAAATATTAAGCATTGAGTTGGAATTCATAATACTTGGAAAATTCATATCGATCACATTCCACAATGCTATATATTACACCACGATTTGATTTATCTAATTATGTTAACGTGACATTATCTACTATTTTATTTTAAATGTTAATAAAAATTTATATGAAGAATGAGATGTAATTAGTGTAGTACATAACATTACTCGTATTTAAAAAATCAATTGCTACAGTAATCTGAAAAGAACTTGATCCATCTAATAAATGTGGCGGTAGAAATTCACATTTTGGAATAAAGTTATGGCAAGTGGAGATTTATTATTCAAGTATTTTCTATAATTTGAATTGAGATAGATATAATATGGGGAGTATATTCATGAATTTAATATTGAAATTCATATTAATCATAAGTATTAATATTCAATGCTGCGAACTACATATTATCTATTCTTTTTTAATATTTCAAAATATCCCAGTCATAAAATTATAAAAAATCCTTCTCTAGTCATGACAGTTTGACTGTCATCCTCGATTAGATAATAATAAGGTTGTTGATCGTATGTCATGAGTGTGGATTATGTGACAACCAGAGTAATATCGAAGGCATTAACTTTGTTACATTCATCAAGACGACTTACTCTAATGCCCTTAATATTTAGGTTGGGTTTGCAGAGTGAGATGAGATAAGTTGGTTTTAGATGAAAATTAAAAATTGAATAAAATATTGTTAGAATATTATTTTTTTAATATTATTATTGTTTTGAGATTTGAAAAAAATAAATTGTTTATTATATTTTATATGGAAATTTGGAAAAATTCTAATAATGAGATGAAACACTTGAAAGATTAATATAAAATACAGAATAGACAGCAACGAAAATAATAAATTGCATACCTCCTGTCATGGTGATTCAAGAACGAATAAGTGCTTAAAAGAAAATCCACTTAAGAGAAAGAACTATTTGAGTAGCAAGAGAAGCTTCTGGCGTGTGCCTTTTGATTACCATATTGATGGTGTACACATGTCCTTTATTTATAGGCTAGGCTAGGGACCCTCTAACAGAGTTAGACTTGAACTATTCCTCCTATCAATGAATAGGATAAGGCTTATCCAATACTAGTTGTTCAAAATTAAACTCTTAACACCCAAGTTTAAATTAAATTAAACTTCTTAACAGATAAAATCTTAACAAACTTGATAGGCAAGAGGGTCACTCTAAATAGAACTCTAACATTCTCCAACTTGACCCTCATGTCACACAAGTTTCCATATAGGGTGATAGAAAAACAAACATGGCCAAACATTGTTTATTTCAACTAGTTATAGAACACTCCCACTCAAATAAAAAATATCATACACGAATCATGGAGGTAAAGCCTTTATAAAGTGAAGTCATCCCTTTCATGTATCACATATACAATACCCCTTAAATAAGTACCATATGAGCAAATAACTTTATGAATGAACTTCTAATAAGTCATTTGAGTCCTACTTTACATTATCCCCATGGATAAAAATAATATGCACAAAACAACTTTATTCTCCAAAATAAAACCAAAATAAATATTGTATGTCTATCGACCAAATAAAGAGAAACTAAACATAAAATAAGTTTACAAGTCCCATATTGTCCACATGATCCTTGAACTTTAGTACCGGTAAGCCTTTGGTCATGGGATCTGCAATCATCCACTTAGTACTTATGTGCTTAATAAATACTTCATTCCTCTTAGTGCTCTCTCCAACACTGTGGTACTTGATGTCGATACATTTACTTCTACTACTGCTTTTATTTGTCTTTGAGAAGAAAACTGCAGCAGTACTATCACAGAAGATCTTTAGTGGCCTCTCTACTAAATCAACAATCTTAAGACCAATGAGGAAATTCCTCAACCACAATGCATGTGTAGTAGCTTCATAGCATGCTATGAACTCTGCCTAACAATAGTTTGCTTACAACTCCTCCAGGATATAGCATCCCCAACAAGTAGAAAAATATATCCTGAATTATATTTTCTTTGTCTAAACATCGACTAAATCCAAGTCTAAATAACCAACCACCTCTAATCAATCGGTGTATCTGTAGGTCAATATGTAATCCTTGGTTCCTTGTAAATACCGTATAACTTTCTTTGCAGCTTTCCAATAACCCAATCCTGGGTTACTCTGATATTGATCCAATAATCCCACTGTGAAGCCAATGTCAGGTCTAGTGCAGACCTGTGCATACATTAGGCTTCCTACTGCAGATGCATGCGGTATCCATTTCATCTGCTCCTGCTCCAATACATTTTGAGGGCATTGAATTTTAGTAAATGCATCCCCTTTGACAATAAGTGCCACTGAAGCCTTATAACTTTTCATGTGGTATCAGAGCTATTTCACGCCTGTTAATTCAAATTTTTTAGATATATGTATTTTTTCGTTTGAGCATAAAAATCTAATATTATTGTGTTTTCTTTGTGAGATCATATTTGGTTTGATATGAGAAATTTTATGGCCTTTTGCTGTGGGAGAGTAGATACGTACAGTCTAAGGAGGTTCTGTCTAGGAGAAAATCTTGATCGTACTATATTATGAGCATCTTCAAACAAGGTTTATTGGCATTGATTCGATGATGTCTATGAGACGTGGTTGGTGAGAATGAGTTACTAGGGCCAAACATATTGATAAAACAGCAGTAATTAGGGATACAATTCTCAATCAACAATCTCGCACTCCAAGGGTATTTAGGGTAGATACTAGATCATACTAATCTTACCCGTCATAGGATGCAATCATTACTGGTCATATGTTCAAGTTGGTCAAAGTTATTTTAATGAATCACTTTTGCTTTTGCCTTAGAGCATTGGCAATAGCCTAACCACTGCCAAATCTAAAATTTGGCTAGAATCTTAACTTTTGGCTATTGTATCAACTTTTGACTAGGTGAGTCCACATTAGATTAGCCATCTTAAAGTCAAAATAATAATGTAATATTATTTGACAAAATCTTTTTTTTTTTATTTTGCAAATACACTTCATATATTTTAATAATATTTGACAAAAAAAAATTATACAACAATTCTTGAAACCAATAAACTCATTTCTGCCAACCCTTCTTCTTTTGCCAACTTTTTTAGATGTAGCTAATAGTTAATGATCAAATTAGAATTTTGTGAAGCCAACAACAAACACATGATGCCAACTTCTTGTACCAACCAATCACCATCTACAGTTCTTGAAACCAAAAAACTAATTTTTGCCAATTACCCTTTTTCTTTTGTCAACTCTTTCAGTTGTAGCTAATAGTTAAGGATCAAATTAGAATTTTGTTAAGCCAACAACAAACACCTGATGCCAACTTCTTGTACCAACCAATCACCATCTTCAATTCTTGAAACCAACAAACTAATTTTTTCCAACCTTTCTTCTTTTGCCAACTTTTTTAGTTGTAACTAATAGTTGATGATCAAACCCTACAAATTGACCCATCCTCTAACTACATTCATAAAAAACCAACCTTTCTTCTTTCAATTCTTCTATTTTTCTTCCCTCAATTTGCTATGGATCCCTCTTCAAATATTGAATATGATGATTATTCTGATCATGAGTTGGATATGATGCAAGCAATTGCAATTATATCTGAGGGAGCATCTTCTTCACCTCGTTGTAATCCTTAATGTCGTAGGTTCATCAGACATGATTCCTTGGAAGGTCATCAATGCCTTTGGAATGATTACTTTGCTAAACCACCAATATATCCGCCCAATCTTATCAAGATAATGTTTCGAATGAGTCGTGATCTTTTTTTATGCATACATTCTAATGTAGTCTCCCGTGATAATTATTTTGTCCAAAAGAGAGATGATAGTGGGAGGCTTGAATTGTCTTCCCTTTAGAAGATGACTGCAGCAATTAGGATGTTAGCATATGGGGTCACCGCAGATCTGATGGACGAGTACATCAAAATCGGAGAAAGCACCGCACGATAGAGCATGAAGAAATTTGTTAGGGCAATTGTCTCAATTTTTGGGGGTCAGTACTTGAGATCTCCAAACAGCAGTGATATAACGAGGTTACTAGATGCCGGACAAAGACGTGGATTCCTAGGAATGTTGGGTAGTATTGATTGTATGCACTGGAAATTGAAGAATTTTCCTAGTGCATGGAAATGTATGTACTCTCGTCACGTGAATCAACCAACTGTTTTTTTGGAGGTTGTTGCATCTTATGATCTTTGGATATGACATGCTTTTTTTAGTTTGCCTAGGTCGCATAACGACATCAACTTACTTGATTGATCTTCTGTTTTTGTTGCATTGGCAGAAGGTCATGCTCCTCCGGGCAATTACACAATCAATGGTCACGAATATACAATGGGATATTATCTTGCAGATGGTATATATCCTTCATGGGAAACATTAGTGAAAACGATTCCTGCTCCACATGAAAATAAGAAAAAAACACTTTGCTACTTGCCAGGAGTCTACAAGAAAAGATGTGGAACGTGTATTCGGAGTACTCCAAAGTAGATTTGCAATTGTGCGTGGACCTGCTAGGTATTTTGAACCTGAAATTCTAAAAGATATTATGTATGCATACATTATTCAACATAATATGATCACTGAAGATGAGCGGCATCGATATCTCAGGGCTAAGCAGCATCGATGGGGCTGAGCAGTTCATTTACGAACAAACGGAAGATACTCCAAATGAGCCAATTTCACAAGATAATATACTTGAATTCGTGGAGTTCATTGTGCAACATCATCGAATTAGAGATAGAGGCACTCATAGCCAACTCCAGGCTAACCTTATCGAGCATTTATGGAGTACTCATGGCCGCACATAATTTCATAGCGAGCATGTGGAAAGAGTTGTTCCCACTATGTAGTACTTCTATGATTTATTTCAATGTGGTAATTTGTAGTAATTCTATTATTTTAATGTGGTAATTTGTAGTACTTCTATCATTAAACCAAGAAAAAAGGAAACATGCCAGCAAACTTGCATAAAAGTATCATTGCAAGCAAAAGCTTAGGCATGGAACAACCTCTGGCGTGGAGTAGAGAGGAGGCTTGAAGTTCCATTTAGATTTTCAAATGGGATATAGCCTCACATAGTTCCTTTTTAACTTCCAGATCCTAAAGTACCATAGGGCTTAAAATAAGGTAGAAGACGACTACATTTGCCCAGTGTCCAATGTGCATCACGGTTGGAAATTTGAGGATGATTATTGTAGTAGGAAACTACTCTATTTATACCTGCTATTCTGGTTCACAATGTTTCTACTTAGTATATATCCATCTTTTATGGGTGTTCTTAGTTCTTTTCTCACATATATGCTTACACGGAGTATAGGCGGTAATATTGGGAGGTGGGGAACTGATCAAAAACCACTATCGCAGAGTGAGCTCTTTCACAAATTATTGGCAAGCTGTGTTTCTGTGAACAAGATGTCATTATATTTCAATTTCTCACCTAAGCAACGCATCAAACTAGGAAAAGAAAAACCTTCCAAGCAAATCAACTCACCCAAATTTCAAAACTTGGAAGCAAATCAAGTCTTCAAAAATGATAACTTCCAAACTAACATAGACCTTCTAATCTAATCAATGAGAAAACATGAAACAGAAAATCACTTTTTATTTTATTTGCCCATGAAAATAAAAACGTACCAAGTATGGGGATAATCGCAAATCAGTTTGTCAAGAAACTAAGAAAATCTAAAAGCAAAAAACTAAGAAAATCAAAACCCAAAAAATTAAGAAAATCAAAGAAAATCACGGAGAAAAAATGGGAATGCTTCCTGATAACACACTACCCATGACCATATGGAAATACCCAAATCGCGATTTTCTTATGACAGATTTGTGGAGGAAATGCGCAACCTTGTGACAGACTGGTCCTTGCAAAGCCTAACACACGGTGATTCAATCACTTGATGATGAGAAAATGAGAGAAAATAGAAAGAGAAGAGGAAGAGGAAATCTAAGCAGAGAAGGGGGAGAGAGGAGCGAGGAAGAGAAATTACTGTTTGGGCTGGAAGAAGACGACAACGTGGACTCATGATGGAGGGAAGGGTGCTTGCGGTTGAAGAAGACGCATGACTCACGTTTTGGGATGAAGAAAGGAAAAACGAGGGAAATGGAATAAAGAAAGAGAAAAGAACGAGGGAGAGAGAGAGAGAGAGAGAGAGAGGGAAGTAGATGAAATAATAAAATATACATTTCAAGGGTGAACAGTAACTCGCTATGTTTGAAGAGGAGCCCAGATTTACTGTAGCTCAAGTCTTGAGCTTTGGACTTTTGGCTAGTCCAATGTAGATGTTTTTTTCTCACATATAGCCAAATTATAGACTTGCATTGGCATTTGACTAGGCCATTGCCAATGCTGCTAATAGGCAAAGAATGCATATGTATCATATGATTCTCGTTTATCACCTATGATATGTTAGCGTAGCCACGTGAAAGATTCACGTGAATCGTGATAGAATTTTCTATTATTTATTTATTTTTTTAAATTTAATTCCTCACAATTTTCTTTTAATAATCTTGTATTATATAATGGCCAAATCGCATACCTTGCACCTTGAATAATGGACCAAAAATCAAATAAATATAAAGGTTGGGATTCACTCATGTGATGCATCCGCAAATTTCTTGATTTACGCAAGTGTTGTCTCCATTATGTGACAAGTGTGCAGACGATGCACATAGATGAATCAACTTTGTAAGTTGAGTAATGCTAGATATAGTTATGAGTTGTGCATTACACTTATTTTGAAAAAAAAAAAGGTACTATTAAAAAATTAATATTTTTCACGTAAATCTCATATTTACTCACTTTTTTAGAAAAGAATACACTACACTTTTGCACTCTGTGATTGCAAATATCATTTCTTTTGTAATTTATCCAAAGAAATAGAAATGAAATGAAAAAGGTTCATGCTTTACAGAAAAAGAGAAAATGGGTACCTCTAATTAGTTGGGTTTTAAAATGAATCTCATTGCCAAAATTGCTTCTACATGGATGCCTATTTTGTGAAGCAACTCCGCAATGTTTGCTGAATTCTTTTTTATGTAACTCGTAAGAGTTTGTTTTGCTTTGCTTACAGATTTCTTGGAACTAAGAAGCTATAATTATTCTTCTGTTTCATTATCCTTTTTATTTGGTTTAAAAGTAGGTGAGGATGGATTGAGCCAAATAATGACCACAACCCAATGCAAGATTCCTGAAGCCCAGATAGGTGCAATAAAGCCCAACCAATGAAAGGAGAAAACACCTTCTATTCTTCTTAAAGGAAAAAGCCCACAAAAGTTAGAAAGTAGAGGATTAATGACAGAATAGTAGTGAAAAAGTAATGGAAAAGTACTAATAGAATACTAAATAGTAGTAAAAAGTATGTGAAAAGTAATAATAAAATAGTAAATAGTAGTAAAGTATTCTCAGAATACCAAAGAATATCTTGACACCCAAACTAAATAGCCAGCAATGATAGACTATTGAGACTGCTACATGAAAGAGACACAACTATAAGATGGAGGGTATAATACGAGGAATGTTACATCTATAAAGAAATTCATTTATCTAGTTCAATGTAATACGTCATATCTACTTTATAATAAAAAAATATTTTATAATATAACGTATTATATAAACTATATCATTTTATATTTTTTATATCAAGCATTTTTCATAATCAAAAGACTCAGTAACATCTTCCAAACTAGTTTACCAAAGACTGTATAAATGTGTAAGATTGGCATTGGAAAAAATCCCTCACTATTATAAGACTCTAAGCTAGTTTGGGAACACACGTATTCTCAAATATTTTCATATATTTCCTCTCAAGCCAAAACATTTTTCAATTTTAAATTTTTAACTTTTTTATCTAATTATTACAATTTTCACAAACTTCCAAACAAAATATAAAAAGAAATATTACTTTTTTAAATTTCAAAACAATAATAATATAAAAAAACTATATTCAAATAATATTTTAATTTTATAATACTTTTGTTCAATTGTTTCTGTATCCTTTCCCAAAACTCAATGAAACATTTAAACTCAAACCATTTAATTACTATTCATAAATAATTTTACTACTATTTACATATATTTTGAAATATTCTAAGTGTCCAGACTAGGCCTAAGTGTCGACTTTATTTATGTTTTAGATGAGTACGACTTTTTATCCAGTTTGATCCAAAATATCACATCTATTGCCCATGCTTCAACTATTGCTTGGAACATAATTTACATTATTGTAATAGAAAGGTTCATTTGCTGGTTGGCTTGTCGTTTGCAACAAACTAGCTAGCTAGAAACCTAATGAAGCTTATTAATGAGAGGTCGGCATTTCAGGTTGGTGATAATGAAGCCGAAATTATGTTTACAATAGCTTTATTGTGCACAAATGTATCTCCATCACTTAGGCCGGCCATGTATGTATGAGGTTAATTTATGTTTAAACTAGCTTTATGGAATGATAAATGACTGTTCCGGACCTAACCCCAGTGCCAAACATCAGTATAGTGAAGATCTGAGGCTTAAGGCCATGCGAGACCTCCATTTATTTATTTATTTTATTAAAGAGTTAGGGTCACCTGTCCAAGAGTAACCCCTCTCCAATTTTATTAATAACCCTCACTTGTGGCAGAGAAAAATCGTGGTTACAACTCAACCATCTGGGGTACAAAGAAAACCCAACATGTAGAAAAAAACCATGCCAAAATAAATAAAAAAGACAAACGTGACTAACTAAGACAAAGCGAAGGCATCCCAGAGTAGTCCATGCGAATAAGTCCAAGCAACGCTCGGGGAGTCTCCGCCAAGTGGGAAAAAATTGAATTACTACCAGAAGCCCCATGCTTGGCTAACCAATCAGCAACTTTATTTCCCTCACGAAAAACATGGTGAATCGAACAAGTCATGGAACTCATAATGTCAAGAATTTCCTCCCAGAAATCCTCTAGATACCACACCCCACATCTTTTACTCCTCCACCAAGAAATAACAGTCATAGAATCAAGTTCAATATCCACATAATTGAAAGATAAGGATTTACAAACCTGGAGCCCATGAAGGAAAGCTAAAAGCTTTGCCCAATTATTAGAGCCTGTACCAATGAACGAAGAAAAAGCACGAATTAAATTACCATGATCATTTCTAATAATCCCACTCACACTAGAGGTGCCCGGATTACCCAAACTACTACCATCTGTGTTCAATTTAACCCAACTTGCTGGAGGCCGTTGCCAAGAAATAACTTTGCAACACCGAACGAGAGGGAACACAGGCTGAATGCGAGACCTCCATTGATAGAGGAAAAATTAGAATTTTTTGGTTTGTCCCATTTTTAAGACTTGGTTGCCTAGTGTAAATGGAGGGGCTATATATAGCCCCCCTCCCTTTAGATGATTGGTACAAATAGAATCTCTCTCTCAAATATGCATATCTCTCTAATATCGACATTTAAGCGGTGGAATATGTGAGTGTTGTTCTAGTTTTACCACGTGACTCATTCCACCATTGACGATGATGATTTCAGGCAAACAACTACGATGGAGAAGTTTGTGGAACAACCTCACTATATTTGCGATTTGCCGACGAGGTAATATGCCTTCCTCTGTGTATTTTGATCTAATTTTTCTAGCACCTAGATATATGAGAAATAGATGACACGATACATTCATAACATTAATTGACAGAAACAGTTGTAGTTTGGGGACAAAATGACAACTTAAATAGTTCCACGATAATATTGCAAAAGAACTAATAGTTTAAGGTGTAAATTGTAACTTTTTTCTAAAAACAATGAAGCATAATGCCTACATCCCAAACATAAGAGGCTCAAACATGAGGGAGTTGTAAGCAAACTTGACATTAAACTTAGCTTCTTCTACTATCTAGTACAAACTTTAATTTGACCTTATTGAGTGTTGCTGAAACATTTTTTATGTCAACTCTTTGTGTAGGTGACTCTACACAACAATCCAAAGCCAATCTCATAACTGAAGATATGCAATCCTCCATCGCAGCATGTTTTTTTTTTTCATTTCTCAACAAATTGGCATCAACAATATTGAGTATTGAAGTGAGCAGTGATTCATCTACCCAGTGCTTCAAGGTCATTTCTCCAATAAACATGCCATCATCCGTAGGCTTCTTTCTTGTGAAAGTTTCCATTAGTAGAATGCCATAACTATACACATCGCCTCTTGTAGAAACAAATCCTTCTAATCCATACTCTGTGTTAACTCATCATATATACTTTCTTATTTTATAATAGTGAACAGACAAATCTGGAAAAAAAAAAAAAAAAAACAAGTACTTGTAGATCAAGACTCAATATATGTATATATATATATATTGCTCTGGACTCAAAAGATATTTAATTGCATGCTAATGAGTAGAAGGATGAACATGCAATTTGAAAAGGAAAAGTTTGAAAATTTACCTGGTGCCATGTACTCGAAAGTAGCAAGAGTCATGGTTTGCATCATAGAGTCCTTATCATCTAAGAGTTTAGCCATGCCAAAATCAGCAACGTGTGCAACCATTTCTTCATCTAATAAGGCATTGCTAGGTTTCATATCACAATGAATAATTGCTGTTGAATAACCATGATGAAGGTATTCTAATGCTGATGCAATATCGATCATGATATTTAGCCTTTGTGAGATATTCAGATAGTGATCTTGAGAGTGCAACCATTTCTCTAAGTTTCCATTAGGCATGTATTGCAATACAAGGGCTTTGAAGTCAATATTGCTGCAAATGGTGATGATTTTGACAAGATTTCGATGACGAATATTTCATAGCACCTCACACTCTGCATCAAAACTTTTGAATGCCCCTTTCACTTGCAAGTTCATAATTTTGATTACAATATCCATCCCATCTGAAAGTGTTCCTTGGTGTACTGACCCAAAACTTCCTTCACCAAGTAAATTATTAGAGCTGAATCCATTCGTTGCTTGTACAAGTTGTTGGTGAGAAACTCTTCTCCATGTAACTAGAGAGTATAAGTCTGCTTGAGCAAGAGATTTTGGATTTCTCTTTTTCCATCTTTTCCAAGCAAATGCAAGGGTCACTGCAAGCATTATAAACCCAATTGCCGGCAATGCATAACTTAGCATATGTGGCCATGTTGTCTTCTTTTTGCGAGGATCACCTTCTTTACATGGGGGAACTTTCAATCGAGTTGCACCACAAAGTGCATTATTTGACATAAATGATGCTGCTGAGAAGTTTAGAAATGGTCCACTTGTGGGAATTTCTCCTTGTAGTTTATTGAATGAGAGATTTAGATATTTGAGGTAACAGAGTCCTTCTAAGGACTTGGGAATCTCTCCAAATAAATTGTTATCGGAAAGATCCAAGAACTCCAAGCTTACCAATAACTTGAGCCTTGTAGTCGATTTATTGCCAAGGAGAGATTAGTCAAATCTTTGAGACCACCAATTGTTTAGGGGATATCACCTGATAGTTGATTTCTTGACAAATTCAATATCCTCAAGACCTTCAATTTCTCAATCTTAGATGAAAGAGAACCACTTAAAGAATTGGATGAGAAGTCAAGCTCCAAGAGATTTGTAAGCCTCCACAAGCTCAATGGAATCACAGAAGTTAATTGATTGAAGCCTAAGTAGAGACCTCTTAGCGAAGTCATATTATCCATGCATCTAGGAATGTGTCCAGATAGATCATTACCAACTAAAGATAATACAAACAAGCTCCTTAGATAACATAGTTTTGGTGGTATGGTTCTTTTTAGTCTATTACCATCGAAGGCCAAACCTTGAAGCATGGGTAAACTTCCTATTGTGGTTGGAACAAGTCCTCTCAATTCATTGCTGGATAAGGTCAATGTAGTCAAACGACTTAAATTCCCAATCTCTATTGGAATGCTACCCTTAAGTTTGCTATTATCTAGGTAAAGTGTTTGAAGAGAAAGAGAGAGGTTTCCAATGGACTTGGGAAGGAAGCCAATCAAGTGATTTGTTCCCAAAGTCAAATCAAAGAGATTTATACAACTCAACAAATAGGAGAAAATACTCAATTCTAGAGATTCAACTGTCAAATCATTGAATCCTAGGTTGAGTTGCTGGAGGAATCTTAAATTTCCAAGCGATTTTGGAATTAATCCTGAGAATGAGTTCTTAGATAAGTCTAGGCTAACAAGCTGTGAAGCATTAGAGATAGAGTTGGGAATTGTTCTACTCAATTTATTTCCCCCAAGATAAAGTCGTTGAAGATTTGGAAGGAAGAGACCCATATTTGATGGAAGATGGCCTGATAGGATATTTACCACCATTCCAAGCAATCTTATTGTTGAGATATTGAAGATCCCAAATGGAATTGTGCCAAAAAAACCATTGACTTGAATTTCAAAAACCTTTAGATTTTGCAGATTACCAATTTGATTTGGCATTAAACCTGTCACAATATGAATAGTCATTGGTATTTTCTATTCAAGATGATAAATTAAGTAGATATAATGAACCTAGGAGTGAGGTCCATATGTTTTCGCATCTGAGGGGATTATACGGAGTGAGGCCCAGGAGACTATACCCAAGTCAGCCACTAGTAGAAAGGAAGGGCTTCGACAAAAGAGGAAAGTGATCCTTGTTGTTGAAGGGAAAGGGCAATCGTCTCCCTAGAGCAGAAGTCATCTCACAAAATGGAAAGCAGCATCAATTGAAGAACAGGCTCCTTCTTATGAAGGAAAACGACGGAAGAGGGCGGTTTTGAGGGCTAGTGAGGAAGAGAAACTACATGAAGTACGAATTGATCTATCGGCAGAGGCTGGATCCCAGCCCTGCCGACAACCATGAAAAGACTGTGTTGGAATTCCCGTGGGCTTGGGAACCCACAGGGAATTCGTGCTTTACATGATTTGATCACGAGAGAAGATCCCGCGATGGTGTTTCTTCAGGAGACTAAGCTGAAGACTCGGACCATGGAACTCTATAAGTACAAATTGGGCTTTACTTCTTGTTTTACTGTTGATTGTGTAGGGAAGAGTTGGGGATTGGATTTTCTTTGGAAAGGGGATGTTTTGGTCCAACTAAAATCTTTTTCCCAAAACCATATTGACGTTGTGGTGAAGGAAGAGGGTAATTGTGAATGGAGGTTTACTGGTATTTATGGGAATCCCCATACCGAGAGCAGATTTGAGACTTGGAATTTGATCCGTAATTTAAGCTTGCTTGATGATAGGCCGTGGATGTTAGGGGGAGATTTCAACGAGATTTTGCAGTAGAATGAAAAGAGGGGAGGTAGATTGAGACCTGCGAATCAAATGGAGGCGTTTAGGGATGTGTTGTCTGACTGTTCCTTGCGAGACATAGGCTATGATGGACCAAAGTTTACTTGGTCGAATGGAAGGGATGGCAGTAGAACAATCAATGAGAGACTGGATCGTTTTCTTGTCAATAGCAGTTTCACTAATTTTTTCCCTCAAGGGGTGGTGAAACATGGTATCACTGCACACTCTGATCACTTACCCAGTTGGTTTGAACCCGATGGCTTGATTGTGGAAAAAAGAATTAAGAAACAATTCAGATTCAAAGCTTTGTGGGTAGGAGAGAAAAAATGTGCTGACATTATCGAGAATGTGTGGAAAACTGATATTGGGGATAGATGTCATAATATGGAGGGAGTAATGAGACTCATAAAAGGGTGTGGTGAATAGTTGGCTGTGTGGAACAAAGTTACCTTCGAGCACATAAAAAGAAAGCTTGAAATTGCTAGACTTAACCTTGAAAGTATTCTAGGTTATGATAATGGACACTCTGACCCAGTAGGGCTATCAAAAGCCCGAGATGACATGCAAATATGGCTTGGGAGGGAGGAAGTGATGTGGCGACAGCGCTCTCGAGTGCAATGGTTACATGAAGGGGACCAAATACACGTTTCTTTCATTCTCAAGCAAATTTACGAAGAAAGAGAAATTGGATAAAAGGTCTCAGAAATGAGCAAGGAGATTGGGTAGAAGGAACACAAAGAAATGATCTGATTGTGGGTTTCTTTTAACAACTGTTTTTGACATCTGGGTAGAGTGGACAGACTGGTGTTTTAGATTGTGTCAAGAGGCGAATAACAGTGGATATGAACCAACAGCTCACACAACCTTATGTTGCCGAGGAGGTGAAGATGGCTCTTCAACAAATGCACCCAATTAAGGCGCCTGGACCTGACGGTATGTCCCCACCTTTTTTCCAGAAATATTGGCATATTGTTGGTAATTCTGTGACTCAAGCTGTGCTGCTCTCCCTTAATTCTGGAAGTATCCCTCAAGATCTCAATCATACTTTAATTCGCTTAATTCCAAAAACGAAGAAGTGTGACTTCATTTTTTATTTTCGACCCATTAGCCTTTGTAACGTAGTCTATAAGTTGATTGCAAAAGTGATAGTGAATAGACTGAAAATTTTTCTGCCTGCTGTTATATCTGAGACACAGTGTGCTTTTATGGAAGGGAGACTAATTACTGATAATGTTCTGGTAGCACATGAGCTGGTACACTACCTGAGGCATAAAAGAAATGGACAAAAAGGGTATATGTCCCTCAAGTTGGATATGAGTAAAGCTTACGATAGGGTGGAGGGGGTGTTCATAGAAAAGATTATGGTGAAGTTGGGATTTGCTGTTTCCTTTGTCAACTTGATTATGAAATGTGTTAAAACAGTTTCGTTTTCCATTTTGGTAAATGGGGAGGCTTTAGGGCATATCACCCCTACTAGAGGTATTAGGCAAAGGGACCCATTATCCCCTTACCTATTCCTTTTTTGCACTGAGGGACTTACTGCCTTGTTGAGGGAGGCTGAGAGCAGAAATTTAGTGAAAGGTATAAAAGTTTGTAGAGGGGCTCCTAGTGTAAATCATCTCCTATTTGCCGATGTCAGTCTTATTTTCTGCAAAGCTGACATACAAACAACTTCACACATTCAGACTTTGTTAGATCAGTATGAGTTAGCCTCTGGACAGATGGTAAATAAAACAAAGATTGCTATAGTTTTCTCTAAAAATGTTACTGAGAGAAGACAGAGAGAGCTTCTTGCTTTGTGGGGTGTTAGGTCTTTTCAACAATATGATAAGTATCTAGGTTTGCCAAACCTAGTGAGGAGATCAAAAATTAGAGCTTTTGAGGATATCAAAAGGAGAGTTTGGATTAAATTGCAAAGCTGGAAGGGTAAATTATTATCTCAAGGAGGTCGAGTGGTTCTTATTAAAGCAGTAGCATTATCCATCCCTACCTATGCTATGAGTTGCTTTAAGTTACCGGTAGGTTTGTGTTGAGATTTGGAAAGGATGATGACTAGATTTTGGTGGGGGCAAAGGGAAGAAGAGAGGAAGGTGCACTGGATGAGTTGGCAAAGACTATGTATATCAAAATTTAGTGGTGGAATGGGTTTCAAGAATCTACAATCTTTCAATATGGCCTTGCTAGCAAAACAAGGATGGAGGATATTGCAGAATTCAGGTTCTCTGCTCCAACAAATTTACAAAGCCAAATATTTTCCACAAACCTCTTTCGTCCAAGCTAAGATAGGCCATAATCCTTCTTATGCTTGGAGAGGGATATTTGAAGCTAAAAAATGGCTATGGGCAGGTTGTTGATGGAGAGTTGGGACAAGGGAGAACATTAAAATATGGAAGGATTTTTGGGTGCCAGGCCATAAATGTTTACAGCCTGCTCTAGCTAGAAATGTAGTTACTATTGCTCAAGAGGATGAAACAATTGATACTCTTATTGATCAGACTACAAAGTTGTGGAAGATAAGGGAAGTTAGATCTCTCTTCAATCCAAATGTAGCAGACAAGATTCTACAAATTAAATTGTCAGGAACTGAATGCATGGATAAGTGGATATGGAATGAAGAAACAAGGGGGCACTTTACTGTGATGTGAAGAGTGCATACAGACTTATTCAAAATCTAAGTTGTGGTGCAAATGGCAAAACTTCAACTCTTACGGCTGAGAAGAAGATCTGGAAGGGTATATGGCAAATGAAGGTGCCAAGAAAACTTAAAGTTTTTGCATGGAGAGCTTGTAAGAACATCCTACCAACTCTGAAAAACCTGAGAAATAAAAATATTGTGTGGCTAATGTTTGTTGTTTCTGCCAGTCAAATGGGGAGGATGTGGAACATGCTACTCTCTTATGCCCTTGGATTAGAAGCTCATGGCAGCATTTTCTTCCTCTGATGCTATCAGTACATCCACATTCAACATTTAAGGAAGTTGTTCTGTTTATAATGGAAAGAGGTAGTGTGGCGGATTTCACTTTATTTTTTCTGATTGGATGGAGCATGTGGTACAGACGAAATAAGATGGTAATGGAGAAAACTTGGTAGAACCGCTGACAACAGTGAATCATGCAATATCTCTTCACAAAGTCTGTACACAACTGCAGGATTCTAGTGCAAATGCAAGGAAACAGATTTGTCAATGGCAACCACCTCCACCAAGTTTCTTAAAACTAAATGTAGATGGTGTTGTTTTTGCAGATAGAAGGAAAGCTAGAGTTGGCATGGTTTTGAGAGATGAAAATGGAAAAATGGTCATGGTTGCTACTAAAATCGAAGATGCTGTGGATGCACCTATTACCATTGAGCTGGTAGCTGTGTTGCGTGGTTTACAGATCTGCCTACCGCTTGGTATTCCAAAGTTGGTGATTGAAACGGACTGCTTATCTCTAGTTCAAGAATTACAAGGTGATAAAAAATCTTTCTCTCCAAATGGTAGCCTGATTAAAGATGCTAAGGATTTGATGAGGCATTTTCCAGAATTACAAGTACAACATGTTTATAGGGATGGTAATAGGGTAGCTCATAGTTTGGCACGTTTTGCTTGGAATGTTGATGACATTATTATGTGGTGGGAATTTGTTCCTGAGTTTGTAGATCATGCCCTTTGGTTTGATCAAGCTGCTATGGTGTGATTTATTTGATTAATGAAAGTTTGTTTATAAAAAAAAAAAGAATACTCATAATTAGCTGTAAGAAAATAACCATGTCCTCAAATATCATGTATGTGGCTGGGCTGGCACATTTCAGGTTGATTAATTCTGTCTCCTCTTCGGCTAGTTCAAATTATACCATGCATGGAGGTGTCACAAATAGTTATGAATGTTTCTAGGTCCTCTTGCGATTTTGTTACTAGACTTGTTGAAATCTTCTAGTTTTCAATATATTTTGAACAAAGTATATTGTACGTCAAATTGAAATTAATTGTTCAATCAGAGATGATCATAGATCATGTATACTAAATCAATAATGGTATCGATGTAATTGAGTCATATATTTTTTTTTTTAAATGGCGAAGCTCGTTTCATTAAAACAGGACATACAAATATGACTTAAGAATAAGTCAATTACAACCAATAAAAGCTCCCCAACGCACACCCGTGGCTGACATGGTCTAGTCCCCACTGTACATCTCTACAGACAAAAGTCTAAGAGATAGCACATCTCTGTCCAAGGACAGAGATAACAGATAACAACTAAAACAAACTCCATACCCGACTAAGCGGGAAATGGAGGAGGAACACCCCGACAACTCCGCTATGCAGAGGGGGGAGAAAACGCCATTCCGGACCAAGTTCGAATGGGAACACCATTTTTGAGATTTCCTAGAAAATAAAGACAAAACATAAAGAAAACTACAAAGTGAAAACACTGTAAAACGAAAAATCAGTGCACATAAAACACAACAGATGGAGGGAAAACTGATGGTCGAGCTATGAAGATCCAATGACGCCGGTTCTGAATCGGCCGCTCGTTGCAGCGTCAGATGATTGCATGGTGGCGCGTGCGGTCAACGTGCAGGAGAGCTCCGAATCTTCGACCCGCGCGTGCGGGCTACGCGCCACTCCGATGGAGGCCGCATTACAGGGTTATGCAGATCGGCGGCAGGGAAGGCTCCTAGTGGGGCCTGTGTATATAGATGGTCACCGGATCAACTCGAATCGACTAACCCCTTATTTAGCCGAAACATGGAAAAACACAAGAAAACCAAAGAACAGAAGAGAAAACCGTCGAAGACACAGGACCGACGTTAGGGAGGGAGGAGAGGAGAGGGATGAGGGAGCCGGAGCTCCCCCTCCCCCCAGCTGTGATCGGACGAGGGGGCTTCTTGAGAGAGAGGGTCTGGGAACCTCAGATCTAATTCGATTTCGTTTGATTGCTTTGTAATTGAGTCATATAAGACTATATAAGCATACCTTCAAACTACAATCAGAGAACACATCTGCTAAATCAATAGTCTTATCTGCGTAATTGACTCAAAGACTAGGAATATATACCTTCAAAGTTGTTGTCGTTATGGTATAACTTCGTCAGCATGGTTAAGTTTCCTATTTCTGGGGGTAGTCTTCTTGTAAATTTATTAGTCAATAAATATAGAATTGCTAATGTTTGTATTTGAACAAAAAGGCTAACTATATATTGGAGGTTGATAGCTGACTAAACATACCTTCAAAGTTGTTTTCATTAAGGTATAACACTGTAAGCATAGTTAAATTCCCTATTTTTGGGAGTTCACCTGACAATTGATTACGATAAATAGAAAGATACTGAAGATTGGGAAGATGATCAAACATATTTGTAGATAGTCCACCATATAGCATATTATGGTCAAGTTTAATGATTTGTAGTGAAGATATGTTGAAGAAAATGGAGGACATTGTCCTGAAAGCTTGTTCGCTGCAAGATAAATTTCTTGCAAGGAAGCTATCTTGAAGATAGAGGAAGGTAAGGTGCCTGAAAGCTGATTGTATCTAAGAGCAATAACTTGCAATGAAGATATGTTAGGCAGAGATGGTGGAATAGTACCTATGAAATTGTTATTGTGAAGATACAATTTTCTAAGTTTAGTTAGCGATCCTTTATGTGATGGAATTGCTCCATTGAATTCATTGTATCCAAAGTAAATGAATTTGAACCGAGTAAGATGAGACAACTCAGTTGGCATTGAGCCATGGAAACTATTGTTTTTTATGCTTAGGCTCACAAGAAATGAAAGGTTTCCAATATGCGGAGTAATGGTACCTACAAGGCCCATGAAAGAAAGGTTTAAGACCATGACTCGGTTATGCCTAGAACCACATATGACACCTACACAATTGCAAACAGAAGTATTACTAGACCAGTTTTTTATCAAATGATTTTGGGGATCAATAGAAATATGAGTATTCAAGACAAGAAGAGCAGATTGATCGGTGGTAATGTTGGGTGTTGCTGCCAAGGCAATGCTAAACCCGCACACAAAATAAAGCATGATCAGGGAACTTGTTGGGGCAGCAATGTGAAGTGTATGTCGGTTTATGCACTTAAATTGAGGATTAATGAGTGAGACTGATGTTTAAAAGAGATTGCAGCCAAAGAGGGAGGTAGGGAGAGGGTGGTTTGCGTGTTGTTGTCATCATTGACTCACTACAAGAAAATGGACCTTTTGCGGCGATTTTTGGTCTGTCGGTAATAAAATCGCCGCAATAAGTAATTATTTGCGACGATTCCACAAGTCGACGCAGCTGTAAACGTGCGGGCTTTTTCATTCACCTATTGTGGCGATTTTATTACTTATTTGCGGCGATCTTTTTCGCTGCAAAATGAATTATATCAGTTGCAGCGATATTTTGATACTAGAGGAGAAATAAATCCCTGCAAAAAGTCCATATCTTATGCCGGCGGACAATTTCGCTGCAATTGTGATTTTAATGGAGCCGGCGCCAAAACCACATGAGAAAGATTATTTCCCCCCAAATCCCGAAAACCCCTTCGTCCCCAACTTCTTCTTCTTCATTTCTCTCTAGTTGCACATTAACCAAAACCGAAGCACAGAAATTTTTGGCACTTCCCTTCCACCGATTGAAACCACTAAAATCACCTCCAGCTGCTCCAGCCCAGTGGTTCTCGCGTGCGAGTAGCGAGTTACTCTGCTCCCCCCCACCGAAACCCCAATAATCGGAGTCTTCAATCGCTTTTGCCTCGGCCATAAAATGTGAAAAAAGTTGCGGTTTTTCGACACCCGAAGGCTTTGTTCTTCATCATCGTCGGCCCGTTTCCTGGAGTAGTGGGTCGGAGTCAATTTTCCAGCCCTTCGTCTCCTGATCCACTCGGTTGATCCACGATTTCCCAAGGTAAATTACTCTATTCTATCTCTTTATAGTTCTTGATGAAACCGTTTAGGGCATTTAGAAACACTGGTGTTTTGCTATAATATTTATGCTTATGTTTTGAGAAGCACACACATTGGACAATCCCATAAGCGATTGGAGGTGTTTCCCTTGAATATTAACATCTTTTTTGGCTTTCTTCAACTCTGGCAAACTCCAGAATGCTTGGATGTTAAATTAATCTTGTTCATAGAAAACTAAATTTGGGCTCTGTTATTTGGTTCCTCTAAAAAGACAGCCATAGTTGAAAACTGAAATTGGAGTGGTTTTGAGTTACGGGCAGGGGAAATTAAACCAAATTTTTTTGTATTTATACCTAATATTTCAGCATTAGCATCTCATGCCTGCATGCAATTATGGTTTAAAAGTATCATGCAGTAGGGATGATGGATGATGAATTGTTGATCAATTTGCATATATTAAATTGATGAGTATACCTACCAAGTACATGGACCACTTGTGGTTGCATCAGATTAATATCCTTTTGGCTAATTCACATATTTTTTTTCCCCCAATGTCTCACTTTAAAGTTTGGAGACTGTAGTAACACTAATTGGAAAATGGCCCTATCCATGTATTGTATCTTTGACAATATTAGTGGATGTATTTCAATAATAATTCATTAATGTCAAAAGATTGAATGTAACTCAACTTTCATCGTTTGAAACCATGCATGAATGATTGCATTTGCACCCACGATTGACGGTCTGGAATCGTTTTTTATATACATATATGATTGCACCATGACGTCGTAGATTGACTTGTTTTCAGTGTAGCATATATATATGTAGAACTAAAAGCTAGCTAGATCAGTGTTGGTATGAAACTGCTTTCAAACAGTTTGTCATCCTTGATCTCGTACAACATATATATATATATATACTTGAACAAGCTAATTCATATATATGGATAACGTAAGAACGATACTTACCTTTCTTGAGATATCCTCCCCCAAAATTGGCTTTGATAGAAGTGGCAAAAGAAGTGAAGGGGGGAAGTGGGACTGGTGGGTGGTTTGGCAGAGATGGATATTTGGTTGTTGTTTTTTGTTAAGCCCCAACAAAACAAATCTGGGTGATGGATATTGAACGTGATTGATGGATTACATTTTTTTGAGACATGCTTACATACTTCTATCGCTGACATTATTTTGCTTTAAACAAATAGGAATGGTTTTTATATGCAGGCTCTATGTATTTTATTTCCATCAATCTTTATAGAGAAGTTAATGCACTTTCCTTTATAACTAATCTAATGGTGTGTACTAATCCAATTTATCTTTAACTGTCAGATTGGAGTTTGTCAGATGGAAGCATCAAATATCCCACAAGTATGAGGGCATTGATGCAATGTGTGTAATCTGTTTTATTGTTCTGCCCACCCCTCATGCCCAGGTGCAGATTTTATATATTTGACTAGATAATTTATATAAAAGTGGAGTAGCACAATTGACATATTTGAATGATGTATTATCAGATATTTAGGGGTTAAAGTGTAAGTTTTGGATTCCAATTGGTCTACCCCATGGATATACCCCATAACTACATTAATGTGAATTCCCCACCTCAATGGATGAACTGAATGTCATTAATTTATTAAATTAGATGGAAAGTTCAATCTTTTTAATGAAACTTCAATCTTTTTCTTTTATGTTTTCCTATTTCTAAGTATTTAATATAGGTATGGGTACTATTGGATAAACACTCTTAACACTTCACAGTTTTTATATAGTTGTGTATATTAAGAGATTATATTTAATGAGATGATATTAATTTTCTGTGTACATTAAGTGCAGTTTATTTTATGCTCTTAATATTTATCTTATTATTTCAGGTCATTTACTCAAATAATATTCTAAAAAATTAGAAGATATTAAGTAATATTGTTTAGTTAATTACCTGACATAATAAGATAAATATTGTGTAAATTAGAAATATAATGGTAGAGGAAGGGCGGAAATGAGGCCTCAGGAACGTCTGGGCGCAAGGAAAAAAAAAAAAAAAAAAAAAAAAACATACACAATTTGCGGCGAACATGAGTCGCCGAAAATAATATAAATAATCGATAATAAAGCCTACTTGCGGCGATTCTAACGCGCCGAAAAAACAGATAATAGACATGTATCTTTTTCTAGACGAGGACACAAATCGTCGATAAAACTTTTTTGCGGCGATTCATGGGTTTATTCCGGCGAATAAAAGACGTTGATAATACTCTCTTTCACGGCGTAACGAATAATATCGTTGCAAATATAAAGGAATTTCCGGCGAAAAAATGAATATTTGCGGCGATAATTATTCGTACGAAAAACGTTATAGAGACGATTATAAAAAATTGCTGAGAATATATTGGACTTATAGCGGCGATTCATTGACTATTTGCGGCGATTTTGTTTCGTTGCTGTTAGTATTTCTCGACGATTTTTGGTTGAACTAGGACCCCTTTTTCGACGTTGTTTCTGACTTTTTGCGGCGAGTAATAATCGCTGATAATGTTATTTTTCCAGACGATTTTTTGTCATCGCTAGAAAATCTCAGAATCGTCACTTTAAAATCATCGACTGTGCGGCGATTTAAAAATCGCCGAGAGAGATCAAAACCAGCAATTTTGGTGGGTATTTTTGACGATTTTGCACGCTGAGAATGACCTAATTTCTTGTAGTGACTTGTGCGGTAAAATTAGCTATTAAATGTAATTTCGTTGAGGAATCAAATCAACAAATAAAATAAAATAAAATAAGAAAGAAAGAGAAAAAAGTAGAAAACTAGACATAGTTTTGCATAATCTAATATAACAACATATATAGAAGAATATTGTCAACAAAGAAAATCACTCAAAAAGAAAAAGAAAATCTTATAAACTTGGCTTGATATATGTTGTATTGTATCTGCCTTATAATGAAGAGAAATGTATATATTCCATGCAACGACGTCAGTTGTGATATTGTTCATATCTTCGAAGGAAATGATCTGGAAAACTTTTTTCCAAACTCCAATCAGGTTTGTACTCTACAACGTCCAAGCGTCTACAATCAATATTCTAGAAAGTTAATAATCATGTGGCATTAAATGATTAGAGACTATTTATTATATTTTACTTGTAAACTTATCATCTAATGCCACATCATGAAATGATGAATAGATTTTTCTTTTATATATGAGTGGTTCTACAGCCACACATGGGGATCCTCGATCGATTGGGTCCTGACAGTGCATTTCTTTTTTTGCTTCTTTTTTCATAATTAATTAATTGATATGATTTTAATATAATCTATTAGATCTATTTTATAATAAAAATAATTTTATAATTAATAAATTTTTATTTAATTTATTTGTATCTAAAGTATTTATTATAATGTAATTATATATAGGCTTTTCAGCTTCAAACCTTATGATGTTTCGTAGGGATGGATGGATCCTCAAGACTCAAATTTTCTGTCATTATCATTAATGAGTGACAGATTTCATGGGTGGCCTTATTCCAAACATCATCTCACAAATTAGTGCGCTTGGTATTCTTCGTGCTGTCCCATTAAATGAGTACAATTTGGATTTGTCAGTCATATACCGATGATAATTTCGTAGTGTTGTAGCTTTGCTGCAAGTCCTTTTAGAGCACTAACATTGGTTTTTTATTTAAAGTAATATACAAGGCATTAACTTTATGATCATGCGAAAGTCCATTTTATCAAATTCATCGGACTAGACTACTTACTCCAATAATGCATTTTTAGACCCTCTAGGCAATGCAAAGGACATGATGCCCATTAATTAGTCATGGTTGATTTTTCATTGGAATGTCTACATGATTTTCTAGCCCCTTAAATGCTGCACGGCAACCTTAATGTCGAGCTAGCTAACTCGGTCTTAATCGTTAGTTGAAAACTGCATCATGTTTCCACATGTTTCCACAGCTTGGGCAAAGAGCCTAGCTATTGACCGTTGGCTTGAGCTATCAACTTCATGTAGTGATGGTGATGGATCCTCAAGGACTCGGATTTTCTGCCATTATCATTGTTAGTGAGTGACAATTTCCAAACATCATCTCGCAAATTAGTGAGCTTGCAACTCTTGGACCTGTCCCATTAAATGATTACTATTTGGATTTTATTTCATATATTCATAAATATTTATCTTTTTAACGAATTTGAATTTGTTGTTCATGAATTGTTTAGTTCATCTATTATTTGTTAGATGAAATAAATGTCATTATTGAAATTATATATATATTTTCTCCAATTTTATTATTAACGAGTTACCTTATTTAAATTAATGGGTTTGGTAAATTATGTATAAAAATCTTGTAGTCGTAACAATTAAACCACTCACAACTTTTTACACAAGTTTAGACGAACTAGAGTACTCGATCGGCTTTCTACATAAATTTTTACCTACATATCTATCTCAATGAATAAATTGGAATTGAAATTATTACATATATCGCGCTACTATTTTTATCATTTTATATATTTAAGCCATAAAATATTGATAAATACAAAGTTTTATGACAACAATAGAAGAGACACGAAAATTTTAGATTTTTTTTTTAGTAAAAAGCCGGTAGCTACCCACATAGCAGCCCTGTCCCAAGTTTATTAAAGTTCCCTCACTTATGGTGGAGGAATACCGTAGATGTTACACATTAGGCATCTGGGAGATTACAAGTATGCAAATAAACTTCTCCCAAATACAAACCAACCAACATAAACCAAATAAACAATATCAAATAAACCAAGCAGTTCTAAAGTTCTAAACAATCCTATAAAAGACAACAACTCTAAACAAGCTTAAGAAGACTTGCTAAGATATAAACACACAACTGAAATCGCACACCTAAAACAGACCACCAACAGACCAACATTACCAGCCCGCTGCAATGACCACACAAGCTCTATGGTTTAAACCCAAACACTATATACGACACCTGATTGAAGGGGGACCCCATTTATCAATTCTGATCAAGCCCCGCAGCAGATACGGAAACTCACAAACGTTCCTCTAATCCGCATCTCCCTCTCTTGCACCCCATCGAGCTAACCAATCTGCAACAGAATTTCCTTCTCTAAAAATATGTGAAAATCTGACATCAATAGTTTGTAATTATGATATGATATGATAGCGGTCATCAGGAAAAGATTGTCAGCAGCGCAGGAAAGAAAAAAGAGGTATTTAGACCATAGATGCGAGGAGCTACATTTCAAATCAAGAGACAAAGTATTCCTTAGGATAACCCCAATGAAATGGGTAATGAGATTAGGAAAGAAACAAGTTGAGCTCGAGATATATTGAATCATTCGAGAAACTGGAAAGAGTCGGAACTATTGCCACAACAAATGTCTCCAATACAAGATGTATTCCACATGTCTATGCTATGAAAGTACATCTTTGATCCTTCGCATGTATTGGAGTATGCGCCGCTCAAAGTCCAAGAGGATCTCACATATGAAGAGACAATTACAAATATTTTGGAATGGAGAGAACATACATTGCACAACAAAATGATCCTGATAGTGAGGATATACTAGAACAATAATTTGGAAAGTGGGTCCACCTGGGAGTGAGGGAGGACATGAGGAGTATGGGTGTAATTGGTCCGGTTATGTCTGGTTTTCTACATTTTTTAGAACATAACTGGTATACACCGGTTTTGAAAATTTAAGTACCGATACCGGACCAATTCACTACAGAAACCGAAACTTCTGATTTTTAAGGTTTCAATCCAATCCAGTCTGATTTTCTTGCCCATAGAGTGTCATAGGCCCAGGCATTGAGGGGGGCTCACTATAAAATAAATTATGAGGGAAGGAGAGGGGATAAGAAGGGACTAAGGCAGGGGGTGTCAAGAGAGGAAAGTAGGGAAGTGACATAAAGTAAAGTGTAAGGTGTCATGAGAGAAAGGAAGTGACTTAAAGCAATTGAGGGACAAAAGATAAAATGGGAGGAAACCTACGGATTCGGGACTTTTTTAGGGGGGGCGGGGGACACTTCTTCACTTTTGGGATTCATCTTATTTGTCAACTTCTTCGGACTGGGGGATTTCTCTTCTTCATCCAGAGAGCTTCAGAGAGAACTGGTTTTTTAGAAAATAGTTATATAGCTTCCGTTGTATAGTGAGAAATGAACTACAATAACTAAATCAACTATCAAGCAGTACTGAAAACCTCTAACCAAAAGAAAAACCACCAACCAAGACTAACAGAAAAGGAACTAAAAACCAAACCTGCAAGACAACCACAAGAAACGTTAAAACAACAAATATAATACATATAATCTTACCAAAACCACATGACTACCAAACGCCACTTGAGATGACGCTAACAGCCATGCAAAGATGGTAAACCTAGTTTATCCAAACGAATTAAACCTCGAAGACTTCTTGGTGCATCCCTGAGATTATGCCATTCAGCGTTATGACCATTCGCACCACTCCGAGCCAACCAATCAGCAACTTTATTTCCTTCCCTATATGCATGCCGAACTACGTATACCATAGAATCCATAAGGGCAAGAGTTTCCTCCCAAAAATCCTCCAAGTACCACACACCACATCTCCTCCTATTCCACCACGAGATCACTACTTGA
Source organism: Pterocarya stenoptera (assembly GCA_003123785.1). Classification (NCBI taxonomy): domain Eukaryota; kingdom Viridiplantae; phylum Streptophyta; class Magnoliopsida; order Fagales; family Juglandaceae; genus Pterocarya; species Pterocarya stenoptera. The sequence goes on from QEOT01002105.1 coordinate 195,416, forward strand.
GAATCTAATTCAGCTTCCACAAAATTTATCCCTAGATCCTTACAGACTTTGAGACCCTGCATAAGAGCTAACAACTTCGCTCCATTATTTGAACCGAATCCAATAAAAGAGTTAAAAGCATGAATCAAACTTCCTTGATCATTTCTAATAATACCACCCACCCCCGAAGAGCCTGGGTTCCCAAGACTACTACCATCTGTATTCAACTTATACCACCCTTGCTCTGGCCTTTTCCAAGCACCTAGCTTTAAATTTTGCCTATTGGGAACCAAAGCCGGAATTTGCAATACCTGTAGAATATGTGCATCGCTCATCGAACATTTAGTAACCTTTTTCATATCTTGACTTACTGATCCCATCCAACTCTTAATAACATGCCAAACCGAATTGGTAGACTGATAACTACCCTCCATACGGGGCCTTGCATCTCCTACTCCAAAGTTGCCAAGTAATAATAGAAGGAAGAACTCCCACGATGAGTCCCACTTGAGAATCTGATGTTGCACGTCTAAACCAAGTTGCTACCGTTTCCCTCCAACTAAGACCGATTGGAATACCAAAGGTAGTGCCACATTGACGCCATATCTTCGCTGCAAACTCTCCTCCAAAAAGTACTTGATTTTGATCTTCATACTTACCTTCGTCACAACAATCACAACGAGAACCTATCGGGATCCCAATGTGACGAAGATGATCATCCACGCTCAAGGCCATATTCCATGCTTTTCACATCAAGACCGAAATTTTAAGAGGCAGCAGCTTATGCCACATCCATGGATGCCACTCCATACTTGAACCATGTATTCTAATGCAATCCCAAGCTGATTTAGTGGAGAAACTTCCACTGTCTTGCTTCGTCCAAATCAACACATCAGACCCCCCTACATTCAGCCAAAGCCTCAATAATATCATCCACATTTTCCTGTCCCACTAACGTATTCAACAACTCCACATCTCAAATATTAGACAACTTACAATCCTTAATTTTAAGCATCGGGTTACCAACCAACTGGAAATCCTCAATTATCGAACCCCTATCTCTCCATTTATCATACCAAAATAAAATGTTCCCATCTCTAACTCTCCACTTTGAATTGTTAATGATCTCAGGAATACTTTTCGCTATCATTTTCCAAAATCGCGTTCCTTTATTCATGTCAACAAGTGCCCAAGGAGAAGAACCCACGTATTTTCCTTTAGAGAAACTAGCCCACAGAGATTTACCTTGAATTAAATTCCATGCAAACCACAGGTGCAGGGCTTTTTGCATATCATCCAACTTGAGCAAACCTAGTCCTCTTTCCTCTATTGGCTTACAAATACTATCCCATGCCACCAAATTTTTTTTTCCTTTACCATTCACCTCTCCCCAAAAAAATATACTCATCATTCGGTTTAAAGCTTTGATAATAGATTGGGAAACCTGCAAAACAACAAACAAATGTAAAGCCATGCTAGAAAGCACATGCCTAAGAAGTATTAAACGGCCACCTGAAGAAAGGAGCTTCATTTTCCAACCACTGATTTTGTTCCAGACTTTATTAACCATCTCTTCCAAGTGCACATGCATGAGGCGTCCCAAGACGATTGAAACCCCTAGTATTTAAAGGGAAAAGAGCCTTCCAAGAACCCTGTCAGCCTTTTTAGAGTTCTCTTTCAGACCATAGAAATTTTTTGAGAATAATACTAGATATAGTTATAAATTGTGCCATACACTTATTTTGACAAAAAAAAAAAAAGGTTTACTATTAAAAAAATTATATTTTTTACGTAGATCTCATATTTATTCATTTAAAAAAAAAAATACATGACTCTTATGCACTCTGTGATTGCAAATATTATTTCTTTTATAATTTATCCAAAGAAATAGAAAAAAAATTAAACAAACAGATACAAAAGGTTCATGCTTTACATAAAAAGAGAAAGAAAAAAGAGAAAATGGGTACCTCTAATTACTTGTGTTTTAAAATGAGTCTCATTGCGAAAATTGCTTCTAAATGGATGCGTGTTTTGTGAAGCAACTCCGTAATGTTTCCTGGATTATTTTTTGAGTAGTGCTACATGTACTTACACTTTTACATACAATTTTACTTACTAGACTCATTTTATTAATTTTCTTTTGAAATTCAAATTTTGAATTTCAAATTTTATGATTTTCAACATATCAATAATTGACAAGTGGAGAAGTAAGTTTTTTGAAAGTTTTTCTTAAGTACATTTAGCGTTTTCCTTCTTTTTTACTTAACTCGTATGACTTTGCTTTGCTTTGCGCATGCACAGATTTCTTGGAAATAAGAAGCTAGAATTATTCTTCGGTTTCGTCATCCTTTTTATTTGGTTTAAAAGTAGGTGAGGATGGATTGGGCCAAATAATGACCACAACCCAATGCAAGATTCCTGAAGCCGATATAGGTGTAATAAAGCCCAGCCAATGACAGAAGAAAACATCTTCTATTCTTCTAAAAGGAAAAAGACCACAAAAGTTAGAAAGTAGAGGATTAATACCCAGCAATGCTAGACTACTGAGACTGCTACATGGAAGAGACACAACTACAAGATTGTGGGTATAATACCAGGCAGGGATGGCAATATGTGACACGATCCGTTAATCTAATATGAACACGATATGATAATAGCGAATTTGAGTTTAGTCTTAACGGGTTCGAGTCAAAATGGGTTGATTCATATTCGTTAAGACAAAACTGCTTAACGGGTTGATAACGGGTCAATCCATTTTGATCCGTTATGACTCGTTAAGAAATTAAAGTTACAAATATACCATTATACCTAAAAGTAAAATTGTTGGAATCTAATTTCGGTATTTTTATTGTTTGGATTGTAATTTTGGACTTGTAGTTAGTTTTATATTTTTTATAGATATTGTGATTTTAGTATTTATATAAAATTATGCTAAACTTAATCAGATTAATTTTGGGTTTGTTAAACTCATTTACATAAATGGGTTGAAACGGGTTGGGTCATGTCATGTTAAACTATTTATTAGTATTCACTAACGGATCGAAACTGGTTGATCATGTCAACCCATTATATTAATGGGCAGTGTTAGGGTTTGAGATTTTGACACAATAAACTTAACGGGTCGTGTTCGGGTTGACCCATATAATATAATACACATGCCTTGACACGACAGGAACACAACCCGTTAAAAAGATTTGACACCCTTAAATTACTACCAGGAGTGTTAGATCTATAAAGAAATTCATTTATCTGGTTTAATTTGATATGTCATATCTACTTTATAATAAAAAATATTTTATAATATAACATATTATATAAAACTATATCATTTTATAAATTTTTAGATTTTTTATAAGATTTTTTAATAAATCAAGCATTTTTCATAATCTAAAGACTCGGTAACAGAAAAAATGATCCAAACAAGTTTACCAAAGACTGTATAAATAAGTAAGAGTGGCATTGGGAAAAATCCCGCGCTATTATATGACTATGCTAAGAGCTAGTTTGGAAAAACATGTATTCTCAAATATTTTCATATATTTCCTCTCAAACATACTCAAATGCAAAATATTTTTCAATTCTAAATTTTTAACTTTTTCATCTAATCATTATCTAACTATTACAATTTTCACAAACTTCTAAACAAAATACAAAAAGAAATACTACTTTTTCATATTTTAAAATAATAATAATATTAAAAACTATATTAATTATATATATCTACAAGAAAAACGAGTATTTGCGAAAGATTATTTATCACGAGAATGACTATTTTTGACAAAAACATACTCATTTTAGTAGAAAATAGTCAGTTTTGAAGAAAATACATGGCCACAAATAAGTAATTTTCTTGTATTAATTCAAACAATATTTTAATTTTATAACGTTTTGTTCAATTTTTTCTCTCCTTTCCCTATCTTTACTTAAAATCATTTTACCACTATTCATAAATAATTTTATTACTATTTTTAGATATTTTGAAATATTCTAAGTATTCAAACTAGGCCTAAGTGGCGACTTTATATATGTTTTAGATGAGTACGACTTTTTTATCCAGTTTGATCCAAAATATCGTATCTATTGCCTATGCTTCAACTATTGCTAGGAACATTTACATTATTGTAATAGAAAGGTTCATTTGCCGGTTGGCTTGTCGTTTGCAACAAACCAGCAAGAAACTTGATGAAGCTTATTAATGAGAGGTTGGAGTTTAGGTTGATGATAATGAAGCTGAAATTATGTTTAAACTAGCTTTATTGTGCACTAATGTATCTCCATCACTTAGGCCGGCCGTGTATGTATGAGGTTAATTTATGTTTAAATTAGATTTATGGAAGGATAAATGACTGTTCTGGACCTAACCCTAGTGCCAAACATTAGTATTGTGAAGATCTGAGACTTAAGGCCAAGCGAGACCACCACTGATAGAGGAAAAATTAGAATTTTTGGGTTGTCCCATTTTAAGACTTGGTAGCCTAGTGTAAATGGAGGGGCTATATATAGCCCCCCTCCCTTTAGATGATTGGTACAAAAAGAATCTCTCTCTCAAATGTGTGTATCTCTCTTATCTCGACATTTAAGCGATGGAATATGTGAGTATTGTTCTGGTTTTAACACGATAATGATTTTAGGCGAACAACTACGAGGAGAGGTTTGTAGAACAAACCTCACTAGATCTGCGATTTGCCGACGAGGTAATATCGCTTCCTCTGTATATTCTGATCTAGTTTTTCTAGCACCAATATATATGAGAAATAGATGACACGATGCATTCATAACATTAATTGACAGAAAAAGTTATAGTTTGGGGATAAAATGACAACTTGGGTAGTTCCATGATAATATTGCAAAAGAACTAATAGTTTAAGGTGTAAATTGTAATTTTGTCTAAAAACAATGAAGCATTACGCCTAAATCCCAAACATAAGAGGCACAAACAGGAGGGAGTTGTAAGCAAACTTGACACTTAACTTAGCTTCTTCTACTATCCAGTACAAACATTAATTTGACCTTATTGAGTGCCTCTGAAACATTTTTTATGTCAATTCTTTGTGTAGGTGACTCTGCACAACAATCCAAAGCCAGTCTCATAACTGAAGATATGCAGTCCTCCATGGCAACATGTTCTTTTTCATTTCTCAACAAATTGGCATCAACAATATCGAGTATAGAAGTGAGCAGTGATTCATCCACCCAATGCTTCAAGGTCAATTCTCCAATAAACATGCCATTTGTAGGCGTCTTTCTTGTGAAAGTTTCCATTAGTAGAATGCCATAACTATACACATTGCCTTTTGTAGAAACAAGCCCTTCTAATCCATACTCTATGGATAACATTCTAACTCATCATATAGACTTTCTTGTTTTATAATAGTGAACAAACAAATCTGAAAAAAACTAGTACTTGTAGATCAAGACTCAATATATGTATATATATATATATATATTGCTCTAGACTCGAAGATATTTAATTGCATGTGAATGAGCAGAAGGATGAACATGCAATTTGAAATGGAAAAGTTTGAAAATTTACCTAGTGCCATGTACCCGAAAGTAGCAAGAGTCATGGTCTGCATCATAGAGTCCTTATCATTTAAGAGTTTAGCCATTCCAAAATCGGCAACATGTGCAACCATTTCTTCATCTAATAAGACATTGCTAGGTTTCAGATCACAATGAATAATTGCTGTTGAATAACCATGATGAAGGTATTCTAATGCTGATGCAATATCAATCATGATATTTAGCCTTTGTAAGATAGTCAGATAGTGATCTTGAGAGTGCAACCATTTCTCTAAGTTTCCATTTGGCATGTATTCCAATACAAGGGCTTTGAAGTCAATATTGCTACAAATGGTGATGATCTTGACAAGATTTCAGTGACGAATATTTCGTAGCACCTCACACTCTGCATCAAAACTTTTGAATGCGCCTTTCACTTGCAAGTTCATAATTTTGATCGCAATATTCATCCCATCTGAAAGTGTTCCTTGGTATACTGACCCAAAACTCCCTTCACCAAGTAAATTATTAGAGCTGAATCCATTCGTTGCTTGTACAAGTTGTTGGTGAGAAATTCTTCTCCATGTAACTAGAGGGTACAAGTCTGCTTGAGCAGGAGATTTTGGATTCCTCTTTTTGCATCCTTTCCAAGCAAATGCAAGGGTCACTACAACCATTATAAACCCAATTGCTGGCAATACATACCTTAGCATATGTGGCCATGTTGTATTCTTTTTGCGAGGATCACCTTCTTTACATGGGAGAACTTTCAATCGAGTTGCACCACAAAGTGCATTGTTTGACATAAATGATGCAGCTGAGAAGTTTAGAAATGGTCCACTTGTGGGAATTTCTCCTTGTAGTTTATTGAATGAGAGATTTAGATATTTGAGGTAATAGAGTCCTTCTAAGGACTTGGGAATCTCTCCAGATAAATTGTTATCGGAAAGATCCAAGAACTCCAAGCTTACCAATTCACCAAAAGATATAGGAATTGAGCCTTGTAGTCGATTTGTTGCCAAGGAGAGATTAGTCAAATCTTTGAGACCACCAATTGTTTTGGGGATATCACCTGATAGTTGATTTCTTGACAAATTCACTATCCTCAAGACTTTCATTTTCGCAATCTCAGATGAAAGAGTGCCACTTAAATAATTGAATGAGAAGTCAACCTCCAAGAGATCTGTAAGCCTCTATAAGCTTAATGGAATCACAGAAATTAATTGATTGAAGCCTAAGTAGAGAGCTCTTAGCAAAGTCATATTATCTATGCATCTAGGAATGTGTCCAGATAGATCATTACCATCTAAAAATAATTGAAACAAGCTCCTTAGATAACATAGTTCTAGTGGGATGGTTCCTTTTAGTCTATTACCATCAAGGCCCAAACCTTGAAGCTTGCGCAAACTTCCTATTGTGGTTGGAACAAGTCCTCTCAATTCATTGCTGGATAAGACCAACGTAATCAAACCACTTAAATTCCCGATCTCTATTGGAATGCTACCCTTAAGTTTGCAATCATATAGGTAAAGTGTTTGAAGAGAAAGAGAAAGGTTTCCAATGGACTTGGGAAGGAAGCCATTCAAGCGATTTTTGCTCAATGATAAATGAACGAGATTTATACAACTTGACAAATAGGAGAAAATACTCAATTCTGGAGATTCAACTGTCAAATCATTGAGTTCTAGGATGAGCACCTCGAGGAATCTTAAATTTCCAAGCGATTTTGGAATTAAGCCTGAGAATGAGTTCTTAATTAAGTCTACAACAGCGAGCTATGAAGCATTAGAGATAGAGTTGGGAATTGTTCCGCTCAATTTATTTTCCCCAAGAAAAAGTTCTTGAAGATTTGGAAGGAAGAGACCCATATTTGATGGAAGATGGCCTGATAGGTTATTTAACGCCATTCCAATCTCTCTTATTGTTGAGATATTGAAGATCCCAAATGGAATTGTGCCAAAAAAACCATTGATTGCAATATTGAAAAACTCTAGATTTTGCAAATTACCAATTTGATTTGGTATTAAACCTGTCACAATATGAATAGTCATTAGTATTTTCTATTCCATTTGATAAAAAAGATATAATGAACCTAGAATACCCATTAGTAGTAAGAAAATTAATAACCATGACCTCAAATATCATGTGGTTGACAACAAATTTGTGCCTAATTAATCAGATACTATTATTGAACATATTTGCTAAAACAATGGTTCTATTCATATATATATATATATATATATGTATATAATTGACTGAAACAAAACTAATCATACCTTCAAAGTTGTTGTCGTCAAGATATAAATCTGTAAGCATGGTTAAGTTCCCTATTTTCGGAGATATCCTTCCACTGAAATTATTTCTGGAGAGCGATAGAAATTTTAACTGCTTACACTTGTACAGAGTGGACGGAAGTTGACCATGAAGCTGATTGCCACTCAAAGAGATCAATTGTAAGTTAGGAAGATGATCAAAGATGTACATTGGTAGTGTACCAACCAACATGTTAAGGCTTAGATCAATGAATTGCAACGAAGACATGTTGACCAAGATGGATGGCATCGGACCCGTAAGTTTGTTAGCTCCGAGACCAATTACTTGTAAGCCAAATATGTTGAATATAGAGGATGGTATGGATCCCGAAAGTTGGTTATATGCAACATAAAATCGTTGCAACGAAGTTATGTTAGATAGAGATGGTGAAATAGTACCTCCGAATTTGTTACCAGATAGACCCAAAACTTGAAGTTTTGTTAGCATGCCAATCCAAGATGGAATTTCTCCGCTCAATTCATTGTATCCAAAGCTAAAGCATTCCAAGCGATGAAGACGCGACAGCTCATTTGGCATTGAGCCATGAAAACTGTTGTTTCTTATGCTTAGGCTAACAAGGAACGAAAGGTTCCCGACGTGCGGAGGAATGGTACCAACAAGGCCCATGTAGGAAAGGTTTAAAGCTTTGACTCGGAGATGTTTAGAACCACATGTGAGACCGACCCAATTGCAAACAGAAGTAGATGTGGACCAATTGCTTGTTAAAACATGATCAGGATCATAAGAAACATGATCTTTCATGGCCAAAAGAGCAGTTTGGTCAGTGGTAACGTTGAGAATTGCAGGATTAGCAAAGTTAAACATGCAAGACTGTACCAAAAATAACGTAAAAAAGTGGAGGATGAGAAAACAAGCTGCTCGCGGGTTGGCCATGAGTTCGTAAGTGGATTGAGGTACTCGATTTGTGTTGCAGTACTTGTACTCAAACGAAGAACGAGTGAGGCTGATATTTAAAGAGGTTGTGGGGTCTGGAAATTCATATCATGAGAGATCAAAAGAGAGAATTTTTATTTTTATTTTTTTTGTAAGAAAGGAGAGAAAAGAGAGTCGAGAGCAAGGTTTGTGCGTTGAATTCTTGAATGACTTATGCAATAAAAGTAATTTTGTTATTATTATTATTATTATTGTTTAATTTATAACCCTTCTTGGCGATTGCATTTGCCCACACGCACTCTCCGGATCCCCTGTCACAGCGTGAATAATACTCACTTTGTTTCTATCATAAAGTCGCAAAAGAATCGAGATATTTTCAAATTCTTGGATTGAATTTTAATATCTTAAATAAGAGAAATATCGACATAATTCCTATGGTATTGCCTTTTATCGAAGGGATGAAAATTTGTATCCATTTTTGTTTCTCTTCCGCTTCTAGAAAGTACTTATCATAAACAACGGATCATAATTTGTACTATATGTTTCCAGATGTACGATGCTGACCCTGCTATTGTGGAAAGAATCTATTGGCGGTCGGCTTGAGTTTATATTTTATCCACTTCGTTTAGTATATATTCGCACTCAAAAAAGTCTACAATTTAAGATGAGTACTGTTATAATTTATAAAATTATTTTTATATAATTCATTTGTATCTTAAATTATTTATTATAATTTAAGAATAGTGATAAAGTTACTATTATATTATTACCCTTTACTACTTATAGTATATTTGAAGTTTTTTATTTTTTTTATCATTTTCTTTTAAGTATTTTTAACATCCTTAATCATTAAGAAAAAATTAAAAATATATATAATTTTACTAATAGTCACTTCATTAACTATTAAGTAAAATATAAAATTATAAAAAAATCAAATACAAAAAGGATAGTAAATAGGTAGTAGTATGAGGGTAGTAACTTTATCATTATCTATAATTTAATTTAGAACAATGCTAAGGATCCTGCTGGAGCTTCCCGCTCCCTTTTTTTTTTTTTTTTNTTTATGGCAATCGGGCCACAAGGTTTGGCTTAGTGATAATTATGAGATTATTGTTTAATAATATCGTAATTTTTTTTACTTTTTTTTAAATATTTAGAAGTGTTAAAAAAATAGTGTGAAAAAAATAAAAACTATTTAAATTTTTTTTACATTATTTTTTTAACCCTTTTAAATATTTTTTTTAAAAAAAATTTATAATATTATTAAATAATAATTTCTTAATCACTAAAAAAAATTTAAAACAAAAATGGAACGGGAAGCTCGATCCGAGCGATTTCCCTATTATTTTCCTTTAATTTAATTGGAGACTTGTCAACTTCAAAACTCATGATGTTTCGTAGTGACGGATGGATCGACTTCAAGGACTCGGATTTTCTGCCATTATCATTATTTAGTACGCTTGGTATTCTTTGTCCTGTCCCATTAAATGAGTACAATTTGGATTTGTCAGTCATATACCGATGAGAATTTCGTAGTGTTGTAGCTTTGCTGGAAGTCCTTCTAGACCACTAACATTAACTTTATCATATCCATTTTATCAAATTCATCGATCGGACAAGACTACTTACTCCAATAATGCATTTTTAGACCCTCTGGTCAATGCAAAGGACATGATGCCCATTAATTAGTCATGGTTGATTTTTCATTCGAATGTCTACATGATTTTCTAGCCCCTTAAATGGTGCACGTACGGCAACCTTAATGTTGAGTTGGTTTATTATTGGGTTTTATTATATTCATAGATTATCATTTTAGCGAATTTGAATTTATTGTTCATGAATTGTTTAGTTGATTTATTATTTGTTAGATGAAATAAATGTCATTATTGAAATTATATATATATATTCTCCAATTTTTATTATTAACGAGTTACATTATTTAAATTAATTGGTTTGGTAAATTACGTATAAAAATCTTGTAGTCGTAACAATTAAACCACTCATAACTTTCTACATAAATTTTTACCTACATATCTATATCAATGAATAAATTTAAATTTAAGTTATTACATCTATCGCGCTGCTTGCTGTTTTTATCTTTTTATATATTTAAGCCATAAAATATTGATAAATACAAAGTTTTATGACAACAACAGAAGAGACGAAAATTTTAGATGCTATGGTATTATAGTTAGAAAAATACTATTTGTACTTAAGAAAAATTTACAAAAAACTTACTTCTCCACGTGTTAGTTATTGATATGTTGGAAATTATGAAATTTGAAATTCAAAATTTGAATTTGAAAACAAAACTGACAAAATGAATCTTGTAAGTAAAAGCGCAAGTAAAAATTATAAGAATATATAACACTACTCTTATAATTATGATATGATAGCGGTCATCCAGAAGAGATTGTCAGTAGCGTAGGAAAGAAAACAAGAGGTATTTAGATGATAGATGCAAGGAGCTACATTTCAAATCAAGAGACAAAGTATTACTTAGGATAACCCCAATGAAATGGGTAATGAGATTTGGAAAGAAATACAAGTTGAGCTCAAGATAGATTGAACCATTCGAGAAACTGGAAAGAGTCGGAGCTATTGCCACAACAAATATCTACAATACAAGATGTATTCCACATGTCTGTTATGAAAGTACATCTATGATCCTTCGCATGTATTGGAGTATGCGCCGCTCAAAGTCCAAGAGGATCTCACATATGAAGAGACACTTATAAATATTTTGGAATGGAGAGAACATGCATTGCACAACAAAATTTTCCTGATGGTGAGGATATATTGGAACAATAATTTGGAATGTGGGGCCACCTGGGAGTGAGAGAAGGACATGAGGAGTATGCGTGTAACTCGTCTGGTTATGTCTGGTTTTGTACATTTTTTAGAATAGAACCGGTATACACCGGTTTTGGAAATTTAAGTACTGATACCGAACCAATTCACTATCGAAACCGAAACTTCCGATTTTTCAGGTTTCAGTCCGGTCCAATCAGATTTTCTCGGTTTTATAGATTATCTATATTAGTAATAAATGATGTTTATATATACTAAACTATTAATCTATTTATATTATAGTACAGTTACATTATTTTATAATAATTAACACATACTAGTGTAGTATTGAATTTAACTAGAGTCTATATAAGCTCTAGACTTTTTATATGAATATATATGATCAAATGTGTAAAAATGTATTTACAAAAAGAATATATATATATTATAATTTATTATGAGAAATATATTTATATATATTATATATCAAAAGTAAGTTTATATTAGTAACTTAATATTAATGTATATGTTTAAGATTAAAATCTTATGTTATATTAATTTTATAGTATAAAGTTAAAATTTATATATTATATCCAATGTTATATTTAAAATTATAAAATTAATTTTATGTTATGTCACAAGTTATATTAATTTTATATTATAAGATTAATAGACTTGAATGATAAGATTAGAATTTCATGTTATATTAATTAGCAATTTAGTGTATAATATATATAATATAATATAAAAAAATTATAAATATATATACCGGTCCGATTCAGTTTAAACTAGTTTTCAAAATATGAAAACTGGTACCACATCAGACCGCTTACAGACAGGACTGAACCCCGATCCGGGCCGGTTCAATCGGTTTTTGTATTTTTTTTCACCCCTAATGAGGAGCAAATACCCTTCACTCTTTGACAAAGATATGAACAAATTTTGAGGATGGAGTTTTTATAAGAATGAGAGATTGTAACACATTGAACCTTCAAGTTTCTAAACTAGGAAAGGTAGGGTCACACTAGAACTATGATTTTTCTATTTTTAGAAAGTAAAATTTTGATTTACCTCAAGAACTGCCCATTAGGGCCGAGCTGATGCAGCTCGAAAGCTACACGGATGAATACAAATGGATTTGGTGGCTTTTGATAAGAGAACAAATGAAGGAAAACAAAGAACCTGGGATGTCACTCAACACTTTCAAAATTGGATGTCGCTCACACAACTTCCAAACACTCACATGAAGATAGATAACCTAGGATGTCACTCAACACTGTCAAACACTTGATGGAAGAAGGAGATGAACTCAACTTCAAATGCAAGATTTGCAAGAGAGTTTTAAACTCAAAATTATCTATTTATTTTAATCATTTTCTTGTGTTTAAATAGAAAGTATATGATTAATGATAGGAGACATTCTTTAAGGCCACATACAACTTTCCAATGTATTAGTATTTACTTTAAACAACTTTCAACAGTTATAAATATTAAGTGCTTAACTATTTCTTGTGTCTAGCACACCATACAAGACACATAAATGCTTAAATTCAGAATTTAAAATAAATAACTGCCCACTATAGATTCTGTCCAGCACGCATGCCATATGCCACCTCAGTTGCCAGGTTAGGTTGCCATGTCACTGTGCCACATCAACATATGTGCTACTGTATTATTCCCCTCTTACTCAAGAGAACTTGCCCTCAAGTTGCAAGTCAATTCTTCCCATAGTTGTTTGCTAATCTTCTTGAACTCCTCACTTGAAATTCAAGCATCCTCAGAATTTGGCTTCCCTTGCCAATGTACCAACTACTGAGTATAGGATCCATGGAGAGTAGTGATAGAACCAACATGCAAAATTTCAATATACTCACGGAGGGGATTTGGTGTGCTATATATTTTGGAAACCTTCTTAACTTATTACGGCCTTTTCTTCTTCACCATAGTAAGGGTAAATGTGGCATCAATTGAAGGTAGAACTAACTGAAAGCCCTTTCAGTAGTTCAACTTTATATGCACGAGGCCCTAACTTATTCACAATCTAGTAAGGAATCTTTCTTTGTTTGAGTTTGTTGTAGGTTCCAGTGGGAAACCTTTCATTTCTTAAGTAGACAATGAACAAATCTCCTTCATTTAACTCCAATTTCCTCCATTGTAAATCACCTTGGACTTGTAGTTTTATTTGGATTGCTTCAACTGATTTCTAACTTGCTCGTAAATGAACTTCAGATGTTATGCAAATTCTTCAACCTCCATACTAACCTTGCTTTGTCTTTGCAAAGGCACAAGTTCTAGTATATGATTAGGTTCTTTCCATATACAACTTCAAATGGAGACTTCTTTGTAGATCGGTTGATGGAGTTAATGTATGCCAACTGAGCTTGTGAAATATGGAACTCCCACCTTTTTGAATTGTCTCCAACTCAACTTCTCAACAACTTTCCAAGTGATTTATTTACCACTTTAGATAAGAGAAAGATCGAGATAATTCCTATGGTATTGCCTTTTATCTAAGGGATGAGAATTTGTATCCATTTTTGTTTCTCTTCCGCTTCTAGAAAGTTATCATAGACAACGGATCATAATTTGTACTACATGTTTCCAGATGTACGATGGTGACCCTGCTATTGTGGAAAGAATCTATTGGCCGTCGGCTTGAGTTTATATTTTATCCACTTCGTGTAGTATTCGCACTCAAAAAAGTCTACAATTTAAGATGACTATTATAATCATAAAGAAATTATATAAAAATACTTTTATAAATTAACATAAATCTATTTAATAATAAAATAATTTTATAATTTAATGAATCGCATGAAATTACTTCAATTTATAAAATTATTTTTATATAATTCATTTGTATCTTAAATTATTTATTATAATTTAAGGATAGTGATAAAGTTACTATTATATTACTACCCATTTACTACTTATAGTATATTTGAAGTTTTTTATTTTTTTTTTATCATTTTCTTTTAAGTATTTTTTAACATCCTTAATCATTAAGAAAAAACTAAAAGAAAAATATAATTTTACTAATAGTCACTTCATTAACTATTAAGTAAAATAAAAAATTATAAAAAAACCAAATACAAAAAGGATAGTAAATAGGTAGTAGGAGGATAGTAACTCTATCATTATCCATAATTTAATTTAGGATAATGCTAGGGATCCTACTGGAGCTTCCCGCTCCTTTTTCTTTTTCTTTTTTTTAGTTTTTCTTTTCTTAGTGATTATGAAATATTTTTTAGATACATTTGGGGAGGGGGATCTAATCCAAGACCTCCATTTTAGAGGCTGGGGGTTTATGCCAATTAGGCTACAAGCCTTTGACTTAGTGATTATGAAATTATTGTTTAATAAAATCGTAATATTTTTTAAATATTTAGAAGTGTTAAAAAAAAGGTGTGAAAAAAATAAAAACTATTTATCTTTTTTTTTTACATTATTTTTTTAACACTTTGAAATATTTTAAAAATAAATCTAAAATATTATTAAATAATAATTTCTTAATCACTGAAAAAAATTTAAAACAAAAATGGAACTGGAAGCTCGATCCGAGCGATTTCCCTATTATTTTCCTTTAATTTAATTGGAGACTTGTCAACTTCAAAACTCATGCTGTTTCGTAGTGACGGATGGATCGACTCAAGGACTCGGATTTTCTGCC
The DNA here is from genome assembly GCA_003123785.1 of Pterocarya stenoptera. Lineage (NCBI taxonomy): Eukaryota > Viridiplantae > Streptophyta > Magnoliopsida > Fagales > Juglandaceae > Pterocarya > Pterocarya stenoptera. The sequence goes on from QEOT01002105.1 coordinate 210,564, forward strand.
ATTATCATTATTTAGTGCGCTTGGTATTCTTCGTCCTGTCCCATTAAATGAGTACTATTTGGATTTGTCAGTCATATACCAATGAGAATTTCGTAGTGTTGTAGCTTTGCTGGAAGTCCTTTTAGACCACTAACTTCTATATGCCTTTTCAATATCACATCTCACTCTAATAATACATTTTTAGACCATCTAGTCAATGCAAAGGACCCCATACTGCAATTTTAGACCCTCTAGTCAATGCAAAGGACATGATGCCCATTAATTAGTCATGGTTGATTTTTCATTGGAATGTCTACATTTTCTAGCCCCTTAAATGGTGCACGTACGGCAACCTTAATGTTGAGTTAGCTAGCTCAGTCTTAATCGTTAGTTATAAACTGCATGTTTCCACATGTTGGTGACCCTGCTCTTGGGCAGAGAACCTATTGACCGTTGGCTTGAGCTATCAACTTCGTGTAGTGATGGCGATGGATCCTCAAGGACTCGGATTTTCTGCCATTATCATTGTTAGTGAGTGACAGTTTCCAAACATCATCTCGCAAATTAGTGAACTTGCAATTTCTCTTTATGTATATATTATCAATTAGGAAGGGCGAGGTGGCAGCCATAATATTAATTTAACAGCTTTTTGTGCAGAAAGATATGATTGTTAAAAGTAAAAAAGCCTGTGTTTATTGAGTGGGGCATATTTTAAAAAGATAGATAAAAAATTGTTGTTGTTGATGGTTAGGAGTGTTAAATATCTATCTTATCTTTCATTTTAAAGTTGCGTTATTTCGAAGAAGATATTCGAAGTCCAGCCTCAGTGAATGAGGGTTTAAAATTAAAACTACGGGGTTAACATTTATTATTAATACAAAACTTGATATTTTAATTTGAAAATGAAATTACGTAATACTTATTCTCTTGTTTTATTCTCGAGAGCTCTTAGCGAACTCATATTATCTATGCATCTAGGAATGTGTCCAGATAGATCATTACCATCTAAAAATAATTGAAACAAGCTCCTGAGATAACATAGTTCTGGTGGGATGGTTCCTTTTAGTCTATTACCATAAAGGCCCAAACCTTGAAGCATGGGCAAACTTCCTAGGTTGGAACAAGTCCTCTCAATTCGTTGTTGGATAAGGTCAATGTAGTCAAACCACTTAAATTCTCGATCTCTATTGGAATGCTACCCTTAAGTTTGCAATTATGTAGGCAAAGTATTTGAAGAGAAAGAGAGAGGTTTCCAATGGACTTGGGAAGGAAGCCATTCAAGTGACTGTTGCTCAAAGCTAAATAAACGAGATTTATACAACTCGACAAATAAGAGAAAATACTCAATTCTGGAGATTCAACAGTCAAATCATTGAATTCAAGGTTGAGCCATTGGAGGAATCTTAAATTTTCAAGCGATTTTGGAATTAAGCCTGAGAATGAGTTCTAAGATAAGTTTAGGAGAGCGAGCTGTGAAGCATTAGAGATAGAGTTGGGAATTATTCTGCTCAATTTATTTCCCCCAAGAAAAATTCATTGAAGATTTGAAAGGAAGAGACCCATATTTAATGGAAGATGGCCTGATAGGTTATTTACCCCCATTCGAAGCCATCTTATTGTTGAGATATTGAAGATCCCAAATGGAATTGTGCCAAACAATTCCAATATGAATAGTCATTGGCATTTTCTATTCAAGATGATAAAGAATATATAATGAACCTAGAATACTCATTAGCAGTAAGAAAATAACCATGACCACAAATATCTTGCATGGGGCTGGGTTGGTACATTTCAAGTTGAATTCTGGGTCCTCTCTCAGTTCAAATTATACCATGGAGATGTCACAAATAGTTATGAATGTTTCTGGGTCCTCTTGTGATTTTGTTACTAGACTTGTTGAAATCTTCTAGTTTCAATATGTCTTGAACAAAGTATTTTGTACTTCAAATTGAAATTTGTTGATGGAAAATTAGTTGATTGGCATATTCGTGTGAAAACCTATGTAAAATTGTGTTGTAACTAGTGTTGATGCATTGTCACATGAAAAGAATTGAAGTGTGCTCAACATGGCTCGAGCGGACTCAATTGGCGCTCGAGCGAACTCAGGCAGAGTGCACAGCTCGACTCACCGCTCGACTCACTGCTCGAGCGAACTCAGGCAGAGTCCACAGCTCGATGGCCACTCGATGTGCCGCTCTAGCGAAGTTCTGAAAGTTAACCTGCGCTCGACTCGTGCTCGACACTTTGCTCGAGTCAATGTTCCAGAAACTCAAATCTCAGTATTTTAAGCGCCGTGGATCAAAGGGACTATAAATAGAACATCTTGTTCTATTCTTTGTGTGGAGAAAATAGAGCAAAAACCCTAGTTGCTTCCAAGAGCCATTGAAAGATACTTCTCCCCACATTGTGAATCTCTCTTGGACAATCACATCTCCACCACACCACACTCAAGATCAAACATTTTCAAGTCCATTGAAGTGGATGTGTTTATTGGCCGGAAGAGTCCGGAGCTGGTGTTGATGCAGAGATCGAGAGGTTCTTGTGGGAAGCTATAGAAAGGTCGGAGTTCCGGCACTACATGCTTGTAGAGCTCGAGTGGGTCACTTGTGAAGTTGCAAGCCAAGTTTAGCATACTACAAAGGTTTTGTGAGTGTCTCTAAGTTGGTTGTAACAAACTTTTTCTATAGTGGATTTTAGGTGGTGTCTTACACCCGGAGTGGTTTTAGAATTTGAAGACGTTCTTCAAATGAGTTTCCACTTCGTGAACAAAATCATTGTGTTGATTATTTGTGTTATTTGATGAATTGATTATTTGCTTGTTTGTTTCTAATTTTGTAAAGACCTTAAAAAATTGGATTACACCTATTCACCCCCCTCTAGGTGTAGGTTGTAGAAGAACTACTACTTTTTCAGTTGGTATCAGAGCAGGTTCACTCCGCTGGGATTCAGTCCCTGAGTGTGATCCTGCTGTAGTGGTTTAAATGGATAAGTCTCAATCTCTCACAACGCCACCTTATTTTGATGGAAATAACTATGCTTATTGGAAAGTTCGAATGAGAGCATTCCTAAAGTCTGTGGATGAACGAGTGTGGGTTTCAATAACAAAAGGATAGAGAGAACCAGTTGCTATCATTGATGGAGTTCAAACTCCTAAAAGTGTGGAAAATTACTCTAGGGAAGAAATAAATGAATGTGATTGGAATAACAAAGGCCTGAATGCTATCTTCATGGCTGTATCCCAAGAGGAGTTCAAGCGAATTTCCACGTGTGAAAATTGCAAAGAGGCTTGGGACATTCTTGAGGTTACCCATGAAGGTACCAAGGTTGTAAAAAATTCTAAACTTCAAATGCTGACTACGAGTTTCGAAGAACTAAAAATTAAGGATGATGAAACATTTAATGCCTTCTATGCCAAATTTAATGATGTTGTCAATTCTTGTTTTAATTTAGGAGACAAAATTCCTGAGAGCATGATTGTGAGAAAAGTCCTCAGATCACTTCCTGAGAGGTTTCGCCCAAAAGTTACTGCTATTGAAGAAAGCAAAGATTTGGACATTATGAGAATTGAAGAATTGGTGGGCTCTCTACAAACATATGAACATACTCTTCCTGTGGATAAGAAACACAAGTCCATAGCCCTAAATACCTTAGAGAGGAGTTAGAAGGGTCATCCGATGAGTCTGCTATGAGTGACAGAGAAATAGGATTCTATGCTAAGAAGTTCAGAAAAATGTTTGTGGCTAGAAATAACAAGAACCAAAGGCCAGAGAAGAAAAAATTTGAAGGATATAACAGAGGCTCTGGTTTAGGGAACAAGGAGAGAAGCACTGAGAAGTACACTAGAACAAGTAAAGACAAGGTTCAATCAAGGATACAGTGTCATGAATGTCATGGATTTGGACACATTCGTTTGGAATGTCCAAATTACAAAAAGGCAAAAGAAAGAGCTAAAATTGCTTCTCTAAGTGAGAATGAGACAGAGTCAAGTGACTCAGCAGAGAGCTCCTCTCCTAAAAGAAATCTAAACTACATGGTGTTCACTACCTCTGTTAGTGGGAAAGGTCAGTGCAATGAACAAGTGTCTGATGATGGGAGCATATCCGGAAATGAATCTGGGTATGAAGATCAGTTGCAAGAAGTCTACGAGAAGTTGTACAAGAAATGTGTTAAATTGAGAAAACTCAACAAAGCGCATATTGAGGAAATAGACTTAAACAAAAGAGAAAATGAAAGACTTCAAGGCAAATTAAATGAAGTCAGTGTTCTAGTTGATGAGTTGCAAACGAGGAATGTCTCTCTGGAAGAAGAATTAAAAAATCAAGAAAGTGAGATGATTTTGCTGAAGGATAAATTGAAATCCTTGTCCAAAGGAAAACAAAAGCTGGATGAAATCCTAAGTTCAGGTAAGTCTCCCAGTGACAAGAGTGGGCTAGGATATGATAAAGAGAAATCTGATGTAGCCACTGCTTCAAAAGTCTCTGATAAAAATGGGAGGAAAACCGTGTTTGTTCATGAATCAACTGCAAATGGGAATGGTGATCCGTATGACAAGGGTAAGAAATTCTCACATGTACAAATGAGTGTTTTATCTCATGCGAACTCAAGAGCATGGAATACAAGCCCTGTGTGCCACCACTGTGGTAAGATTGGCCATGTTGTTGCGGATTGTTTCAAATTGAAGAGATACGCCGTGTATGATCACACACCCTCCCAAAGTAGAAGTGTGTACTCTTCAAACATAGGTAAAAATCCCATAATTGCTCCTAAGTATGCTTCATCTTTCAGGGCACAAAGAGATCGCAAAAAGAACTATAAGTGCCATCATTGTGGTAAGGCCGGTCACATTCGACCAAACTGCTATGAGCTTAGGAGGAATTTCATGAGAAATGGAAATAGCGAATCAAGAGAGGGCGATTGAATCTGTGGAGTCAAGTCAGGGCATTAACTAGACAAAATGAGATGCTCAATGTCAAGATAGACCAACTGTCTACTAGCAAAAGGGGAAGCTCTCCAAAAGTTAGACGCATGTGGATCAAAAATGAAGAAAGAAACACATGCCATGTGGCACACATTGCTCTAAAGACAAAAGACACCTATATGTGGTACCTTGATAGCGGATGCTCTCATCACATGTCAGGTGATAGAAGTCTATTTAAAACAGTTGAAGAATACAAGTGTGTGACAATAACATTTGGAGATGGTGGAAAAGCTGATATAATTGGGAGGGGTGAAATTGAAATACCTGGACTGCCTGTCTTGAGAGAAGTTCTATTTGTTGATGGATTAAAGGCAAATCTCCTCAGTATAAGCCAAATGTGTGATAATGGTGCTAAAGTTCGGTTTTCAAAAGAAATGTGCATTGTTTCTGACATTAATGGAAATTGCATGATGCAGGGAACGAGGACATCTGATAATTGTTATGGCATCGCCCCTAGACCTTAGTATAGTTGCAATAGTGCTAGGAGTGAGGCTACCAACCTTTGGCATCAAAGACTTGGACATGTGAATCACAAAAATCTGTCTAAGATTGCCAAGAAAGAGATGGTGATAGAATTGCCCGAGTTGGGCAAAGTGGAGACTCCTGTGTGTGGGTCATGTCAATTGGGAAAACACGTTAGAGCAACTCACAAGAACACCACGGCTATTCTGACTGAACGACCCTTAGAGTTGTTGCACATTGATCTTATGGGACCCTCTAGAACTGAGAGCCTGGGAGGGAAGAAATACATACTGGTAATGGTAGATGATTTCAGCAGATACTCCTGGGTAGAATTTTTGAGAGAAAAAGGTGAAGCTCCCAACGTGATTAGAACCTTGTGCAAGAAACTTCAGAATGAGCAAGGGAAAGCAATAGTCAGAATTAGAAGTGATCATGGAAGAGAGTTTGAAAATTCAAATCTTGAGAGCTTCTGTGATGAAGAAGGTATTAGTCAAGAATTTTCTGCTCCTATTACTCCACAACAAAATGGAGTAGTTGAAAGGAAGAATAGAGTTATTCAAGAAATGGCACGAGTCATGATACACAGCAAAAATGTACCTACTCACTTCTGGGGAGAAGCTGTGAACACAGCATGTCATATTGTGAATAGAGTCTATCCACGACCAAGCACCTCCAAAACACCTTATGAGCTGTGGAAAGGAAAGAAACTGAATGTAAAATACATTAGAGTGTTCGGAGGTAAATGCTACATTTTGAGAGATAGGGAAAACTTAGCTAAGTTTGACACTAAGAGCGATGAGGGAATATTTCCGATATATTCCAGAAATAGTCGTGCTTACAGAAGCTATAATCTACGCACCCAAACCGTGATGGAGTCCATAAATGTGGTGGTGAATGATGCTCCTGGAGAGGAATTAAACAAGGAAGAGCCAACTCACTCACCAAGTGAAACTGGACAAGGAGATTCTAGTGCTCTGAATGAAAATGTAGAGACCTCTCAAAATGAAAATGTGAGTAACCAAAAGGAGCCTTCGTCAAGAGTGAAGTTAAATCATCCTCAGGATAATATCATAGGACATATAGATGAAGGAATGAGGCTAAGGAGGAAAGTAATAAACCAATTGGCTCACTCAAGCTACATCTCACAAATTGAACCAAAAAGAGTTGAAGAAGCTTTAAATGATGAAAATTGGTTGAATGCTATGCATGAGGAAATAAACCAATTTGTGAGGAACAATGTGTGGTATTTGGTACTAAGACCAGAGAATCATAATGTGGTGGGCACTAAGTGGATCTTTAAGAATAAGTCAGATGAAAATGGTACAATAGTGCGAAACAAAGCAAGATTAGTTGCTCAAGGATATGCCCAGATGGAAGGAATAGACTTTGATGAGACCTTTGCACCGGTTGCCAGACTTGAATCAATCCGGATATTGTTAAGCATTGCTTGCCATATGTGCTTCAAGCTGTATCAAATGGATGTCAAGAGTGCCTTTCTGAATAGGATCCTTCAAGAAGAAGTGTACGTTGAACAACCAAAGGGCTTCAATGATCCAAAATGTCCTAATCATGTCTACAGGTTGAAGAAAGCTTTATATGGTCTGAAACAAGCTCCTAGAGCTTGGTATGAGAGGCTCACTGCATATCTAGAAGATCACAAGTTTCTAAGAGGGAGTGTTGATAGGACACTGTTCATTAGAAAAGTTGGGGAAGATATAACAGTTGCTCAAATCTATGTGGATGATATTGTGTTTGGATCATCTATTGACGCTCTGGCTCTTGAGTTTGCCGAAAAAATGAAAAATGAATTTGAAATGAGCATGGTAGGTGAACTAACCTTTTTCTTAGGACTCCAGGTGAAACAGTTAGATAATGGGTTGTTCATATCTCAGTCCAAATATGCAAAGGATTTGATCAAAAAAATTGGATTAGATGGGAAAAGCCATGCTAGAACCCCCATGAGCATGAGTGTTAAGCTTAGCACTGATGGGTCAGGCAAGAATGTTGAGCAATCCTTGTATAGAAGCATGATTGAGAGTCTATTGTATCTCACTACAAGTAGACCTGACATTGCTTTTAGTGTAGGGGCTTGTGCTAGATTTCAAGCCAGTCCCAAAGAATCTCATTTGGTAGCTGTCAAACGCATACTTCGCTATGTGAATGAGATGGTCAATTATGGGATCTGGTATTCTAGAGACTCCAATACTGAGCTTGCAGACTATTCTGATGCTGATTGGGTAGGTAATGCTGATGATAGGAAAAGCACTTCTGGTGGGTGTTTCTATGTTGGAACGAACCTTGTTGCCTGGATGAGCAAAAAGCAAAACTCCATTTCCTTGTCCACAGCTGAGGCTGAGTACATTGCTGCTAGGAGTTGTTGCACACAATTGTTGTGGATGAAGCAAATGCTGTGTGATTATGGCGTTACTCAAGGTGTGATGAGCATTTATTGTGACAATACCAGTGCCATAAATATTTCAAGAAATCTTGTCCAACACTCTAGGACCAAGCACAATGACATTAGACATCACCTCATTCGGGAACTTGTAGAAACACATGTTGTGACTCTTGAGTACATTCCCACCGAACACCAACTAGCCGACCTTTTTACCAAACCCCTGGATGGGCTTTGGTTTGAACTACTTAGAAAGGCTATTGGTATTTGTGCATTGGCCTGAGGGCTGGAACATGCATCACATTCATTACATGCATTTTTGTTTCTTTGTTTGTTTTGTTTATTTTCCCTCTCTTGCTATTCTCTTCTCTTAAAGCTTTTATATCTGTTAATTATGGATAGCATGCAATTATGTGTGATAAAGAGTGTCAGTGATATGTCAATTTTGAAAATTTCTGGTACATGACTTGAAAATTGTATCATGTATATTTATAAGTTACAAAGGTTTTAAAGCATGTGTACTATGTGGAATTTGTGACCTGCATCACACACTACACTTCCAGCTCAATCAATTGTCGTTTTGCTACCTGTAAGTTCTTGGGAAGGCAATCAAATGTGTAAGGGAGCTCTACGTGTATATAGAATTGACCACGGGCTAGATGACCTCATGATTTTGTATCAAAATTCCTCTTATGAAAATTCTCCGTCTATAAAGAGTAAGAAAAGAAAAAGAGAAGAAGAAAAAGAAAAAGAGAAGAAGAAAAGGAAGAAGAAAAAAAGAAGAAAAAAAGGGGGGGGGTCTTATTACTCAATAGGCCAATATCAATACAAGAATTCAAACAGAAAGAATTGGGTCCTAGCAGCATTAGGTTTGACTTTCTGTATCGTGGAAAGGCTTCCCAAGCACTTATGGTTTCATATTTCAGCCCAACCTCACTCACAATTTTTGGTTGAAACTTCTTGATTGAGAGGGATTCACAAAACACGCATGTTCATCTTACTTGTGATACTATGTCTTTACTACTTGCGTAAATTGTGACAATATGATGCTCTTTTACATTTGATGTGATTTTTAAGCTTGAAAATTGACTTCATTAACTCTTGTATAGTTTTTTGAAAGAAAAAGCCAGAATCTGAGAATTCTGTGCAATTCCGCTCGATCGAAGTCCACTTTAAAACAGCCCGCGTTACTTTTTCTCCCTCAGAACCGTTTCCTCTCATTTCTCTCTCTCTCTCACTCCTGCGCCGATTGAGTCTCCTCTTCTCCGTGCGGTTACTTCTCTCATTTTCTCTCACGAAATCATCCTTCTTCTCAAGGTAAATCTCTCATCTTCTCTTCTCTTTCATTTTGTTCATTTATTTTCCATTTCAATCATGCATTTTCATAAGCATGCCATTCGGTATTGGGGCTTTTGTGTTTGATTTCGAAATGTTGGGGTTGTTTGTGAGTTTGTTTTTTAGTGTAGAGAATCAATCTCTCTCCCTCTTGTATTTAGGAGGTTCATGGATCTCCCATGGTGTTTTTGAACTTGTTTTTACTTGGATGCACTCCAAGTGTTCGGTGAAATGCCTCTATGACTTTTGGTTTCTCTTTTTCATAATGTTTTGGCATAGTTTTGTTCTCATGCTCATTACACATCATTCCTAGTGATGGGATAGTGTTTTGGCATGAATTTTAATTGTGTTTGAAGATGGTTTGCATATGGGAGAGCCATGAGACTTTCTTTGGTCTCAAAATCCAACTTTGGGTTATTTTCACTTGAAGTGTTTAATGAAAAGCCAAAACTTGGGCATTTTGCTTAAATGGGTCTCTTAAACCCAAGTTTTGCTAAAGGATTTCTAAAACTTAAGTTTGAGCATTTGCATTGGATCATGCATTAAGCACTTGCATTTTAGACATGCTTTTCACAATACCTTTAGCCGTGTCTAACGGTTTCTAATTGTGTCAACAGCCATAGTCATGTCTCGACGTGTCCGTTCACGCCAAAATCCTCCTGCCACCGCTCAAGGACTTTTTCATAATGCTAGGGCTCAAGAGCTTTACTCTCATAATTTTTCTAATCTCTCCCCATTGTCAAGCGTGAAGTCACACTAGGTGAGCTAAATGAGACTATTATTCCCCGCATTTTTTAGTCTCGTCAATGGCAGGCATTGATCACTAGTCTTCCCACTCCATTTGTGGAGTTGGTTAGGGAGTTTTACTCCAACATTCATGCCATATCTGCTGATGACTCTTTTGAGGTGAGTCTCCGGAACGTCTCATTTCGGGTGACTCCAGGCATGTTAGCAGATCTTCTAAATGCCCCGCATGTGTTATATCCTGAGTATCCATATACACGCATATCTCCTCCTAGTCCGCCTGATATTGCTGAATGTCTAATTGGTCATATTTCTGCTTGGGATGGTAAGTCACCACTTGCGACAGTGAGATTTTCCACTGAATATCTCATTCTCAGTAGGATCGTCCTGACAAAGTTTTATCCTACTGGCCATCAGAGTGATGTGGGTCTTGACTGCGCCACTCTTTTATATGCTCTGATTAATGGTGTCACCATTGATCTTGGGAGCCTTATATGCCGAGTCATTCTTGAGGCTTTTCAGTCCCCCAAAGTACGGACTGGATTACCCTTTGCCAGCCTCATCTCTCGTTTGGCCATTTCCCAGTCAGTTGCATTACTTCCTAATGAGCCTAGAATTCCTCTCAAGGCTCCCATTGGTCGGAGGACCATGCAGCTGAGTCGTGCTCACACCACCCCGCAACCACTGATAGTTGAGCACCTACCTGCACCCTCCTCACAGCCATACAGCTCACAGCCTTCTACATCGGCATCGGCACAACCACAAGCACTAGCACCAGCACCTGGTTCGATCGAGCCCAGCCTTCAGCAGGTCCTTGAGTATCTTGCCCGATTTGCTAGCCTCGATGCTAAGGTTGATAACCTGCAGCAACTTGTTACTCAGCGCTTCAACGATATTGAGGAGCGTCTCAATGAGGATGATGAAGGTGTTAGTCAGACTGATGATTGAGACCCTTGGCCCTTTGTGACAAAGAGGGGGAGTAGCATAGAATCAGGGGGAGTGGTGTAGAAGTAGGGGGAGGAAATGTTAATGCTAGAAACATTTTTTTTTTGAAGCACACTTTTTGTTGAGTAGCAGCTTTTTTTTTTTGTATTTCATGTTTTATTTGTAGAAGAGCAGCTTCTGTTTATCACATGCTGCTTGTGCTGTTGTTATTTGACTAACTGATTTCATGTCTGATTAATTGCATTAATGAAATGCTTTTCTTGATTTCTGAGCAGACATTGATTATACTTGTGGATATATTTCATGCATATTTGTGGTGGCACGTTTAATTGTTTGTTAAGTATGTGCAGAAATATCTCAATGTGTTCATGAATCTGAGGATCCAGTATGGGGTGTGCTAGGATTAGGTCTTATGTAATAGGTTAGAGGTTTTGTCACAGAAATGCCAAAGGGGGAGATTGTTGAGGGAAAATTAGTTGATTGGCATATTCGTGTGAAAACTTATGTAAAATTGTGTTGTAACTAGTGTTGATGCATTGTCACATGAAAAGAATTGAAGTGTGCTCAACACGGCTCGAGCGGACCCAACTGGCACTCAAGCGAATTCAGGCAGAGTCCACCGCTCGATGGCCGCTCGATGTGCAGCTCTAGCGAAGTTCTAAAAGTTAACCTACGCTCGACTTGCGCTCGATACTTTGCTCGAGCCAATGTTCCAGAAACTCAAATCTCAGTGTTTTAAGCGCCATGGATCAAAGGGACTATAAATAGAACATCTTGTTCTATTCTTTGTGTGGAGACAATAGAGCAAAAACCCTAGTTGCTTCCAAGAGCCATTGAGAGATACTTCTCCCCACATTGTAAATCTCTCTTGGACAATCACATCTCCACCACACCACACTCAAGATCAAACCTTTTCAAGTCCATTGAAGTGGATGTGTTTATTGGCCGGAAGAGTCCGGAGCTGCTGTTGATGCAGAGATCGAGAGGTTCTTGTGGGAAGCTATAGAAAGGTCGGAGTTCCGGCACTACATTCTTGTAGAGTTCGAGTGGGTTACTTGTGAAGTTGCACGCCAAGTTTAGCATACTACAAAGGTTTTGTAAGTGTCTCTAAGTTGGTTGTAACAAACTTTTTCTATAGTGGATTTTAGGTGGTGTCTTACACCCGGAGTGGTTTTAGAATTTGAAGACGTTCTTCAAATGAGTTTCTACTTCAACAAAATCATTATGTTGATTATTTGTGTTATTTGATGAATTGATTATTTGCTTGTTTGTTTCTAATTTTGTTAAGACCTTAAAAAATTGGATTACACCTATTCACCCCCCTCTAGGTGTAGGTTGTAGAAGAACCACTGCTTTTTCAAAATTAGTTGTTCAATCAAAGATCATCATAGAACATGTATACTAAATCAATAATGGTATCGATGTGATTGACTCATATAAGACTATATAAACATACCTTCAAAGTACAATCAGATCAGAGAACATGTCTACTAAATCAATAGCCTTAATTATGTAATTGACTCAAATAAGACTAGGAATACCTTCAAAGTTGTTGTAGGTAAGGTATAACTCTGTAAGCATGGTTAAGTTTCCTATTTCTGGGGGTAGTCTTCCCGAAAATTTATTAGTCAATAAATATAGAATTTGCTACTGTTTGTATTTGAACAAAAATGATAACTATATATTGGAGGTTGATAGCAGACTAAACATACCTTCAAAGTTATTGTCATCAAGGTATAGCTTTGTATGCATAGTTAAATTCCCTATTTTTGGGAGTTCACCTGACAATTGATTATGATAAATAGAAAGATACTGAAGATTGGGAAGATGATCAAACATATGTGTAAATAGTCCACCATATAGCATATTGCAGCCAAGTTCAATGATTTGTAGTGAAGATATGTTGAAGAAAATGGAGGGCATCGGTCCTAAAAGCTTGTTCGCTCGTAGATCATATATTTCTTGGAAGGAATCTATCTTGAAGATAGAGAAAGGTATGGAGCCTGAAAGCTGATTGTTTATATCTATTATATCTTAGTGTAGTCAATTGTTTTGTTTTTCTTCTTTAAAATCTTAATTTTGAAAGGAAATTTGAATTTTTGATTTGAAGAGAGAAAATCATACTTTATTATTCATGATCTGTTATTACCACCGTAACATGGGTGAAAGCGAAACAACTTGAATGCTTGTAGTTTCGTTTCTTTATTGACAAACCAATATACATCATATTCAAAACATTATTAATGGAATAGAAGTTTCGACCCCAAAGAGAGATCATTTTTTGCTCTGTCACTACTATATACACAACTCTAAAATGGGCACTTCCAGATCCCTTAAGGCACCCTAGATTCATGAAGAGTGTAAAATCCAGTAAGGAGACTTACCCAAGCTGCAAAAACTAGGAATATTATCGAGATTCCCAACTTCAACCCCAGTTTGCTTCTCTCCTGCAATGTTGGGAGCATGTCTACACACAATGATAGATATCTTACAATCCGATCAACAATAAAAGGAAAAGAACCCCTGTTATTGTTCAACAATGGCTTGGTTTGCCTTCATTGCTCTTATAATTGTAGACTTCTATTTGTGTGTATTTTAGCAAGGTAATGGATTAAACAAGTCTCATGAGAGGAATCCCAAGACTTCTACTTTATTTGGGCAGCCTCAAAAGACCCAAGATTTGTAAGTAAGGTTGTAACTCATGAACTTGACTTGATTTTTAATTTGTTCTTTTAAGAAAAACATAAGTTTTGACAAAAATCTAGGCTCGGCTTATGATACAAGTCAAACTCGTATATAAACTTGTACAACTTCAAATTTATTATTTGGTAGATATTTTATTAAACGTTATACCAAGCATTCATAAGTATTTAAAAATATAAGAGAGAATCATGTTCTTAGCACGATGACATGATGGATATCATTTGAGTCGATATGAATATTATAAATGATTGTATAGATATGTATTTATAATAACTATATTATTTATATTAATTCAAAGTTGTTTTGCCAAAACTTGTAGATAGAGTTAAGAGATTTTGTGTATTCGCGCACCTTTATTCCTAGAAGTTCAAGGACTTGCTTATAGGCTAGAAGTTCAATAACTTGGAAGCTTACAAGTTGTCCACTTATGTTAGTCTTGGACTTGGGATGGACATTGCTAGATGTTGGCCTCTAGTGGATTTGGTCTGTAGCTTATGTCCAAAATGAGAGCCCTTTTGAAAAAAATTAGGACACCTTCAAAGTTGTAATTTAAGATGTTGGGCTCTAAAGTTGTCATTCAAGTCGAGTCATACACTAGGAATATAGAAGTACTGTAGCCACAAAAAGATTATAAAAATAATCTTACAAATTGATGTGAGTTCATGTGATCCATCAGATTTATTTTACAATAAAAGTAACTTTACAATCTGACAAATCACATCAAGTCACATCAGTTTGTGAGATTACTTTTGTGTAATTATTTTGTGGCTAGAATATTTCTCTTAATTATATATATCTAAACATAATATAGTTTTCATGTAACATCCCGTATTTTAGTGTATTTTTATTGAATGATTAATTTAATTTATTTAAATATTTATTCTCTTATTTTAATATTATGGGGGTTTTATTATATTATTTTATAATATTTTAAGTTGTAAAAATTAATTTTTATGTGTTTTCTCAATATTATTTATTGTTTTGCATTTAAAGTGATCTTTAATTTAAATTGGTTTGTTTTTTTTTTGGGTTTTAAAATTATTATTGTTTTAATTAAGCATTTCACTGCATTTAGATTATTTTATTTAGCTAGTAGTTTCAAAATCTTTTTTGTTGGATCACTTTTGTGACCCAAGATGTGAGGTTAGACCTCATTTCTTTCCCTTTTTCTTTCTTTTTTTCATTTATTTTCTTTTTCTTCTTTTCTTTCTTCCCGTTCGGTTTATTTCCGCGTAGCCTCTCTCACTCCTGTTTCTCTCTCTCTCCCCGTGTGTTTCGGCCTTCAGCTCCTCGCGCTGCCGCGGGCTGTCCGTGGCCCTCACCGCGGGCACCGGTCTACTCCTCAGCTACCGGCGACTCAGCCCCTTCATTTTTAGGCCAGCTAACGCCGCCGTTAGCCTCCGCGAGCCGTGCGAAGCTGCGGGCTTCTCTTCGTCCCACCGCCGCCGTCCGGCCACCATTGGCCACCACTTCTTCACCGGCCCCTTGCCGTCCTAACCCACCCAGTTTAGGCTCCGATCCATCGCCGGAGCCACCTCCACGAGCTCAACTTAGTTTCGGCCGCCACCCACGGCCAACCGTCACTTCCACTAGCTTCACCACCTTCCACAGGCCCTACTCTACCGTTCCCTAACTTTCGTTTGACCCCATGTGAATTTGGGTATATGTGTATTTCAGCCACAATGTTTTTACACTGTGGAGTTGCTGTTTTGGTGCTTCCAGCTCCTCCGTGATCCTCCTAAATTTATTTTATAGTGCTGTAAGTATTTCTCCAAACAAACTTTGAGATTTAAATATATTTTTGCACTAACATATTTTACTGTGTTCTGGTTGGTTTCCAGACTGAGTCCGAAGAGTTCGGGGGTGGATGGATTTGAGGACGGAGTATTTGTGTAATTGGTTATTGTAATTTGGTTGGTTGTTGGATATTGTTGTTGTGGTTTGGTACATTGCATATGCATGCATGTTCATGTTTGTAAATTGAAAACTGGGTTTTCGTGTAATTGCATTCATAATCATGTGGATATTTTGAAAACTCGATTTTCATGTGTGGATTGGATTTTAGGGTGCGTGTGTATCACGACCCCAAGCCGAGATGGAACATTATCTCGGTGGAGCTCCTCTGGTCGTTCGGGAGCGGAATATACTGAGTGATGTCCCCTAGGTTGTTGCCGGGCGACAGCTGGATCGGACGCGTTACGTGCCAACTCCGTGGCCCTTTTGTTGGCGGGCCACGAACGCACTGGGTGCGGAACTGGGCATCGCTCGTTATGCAGCCAAAACGTGCGGATGGTCCCTAGGGGAGACCATGGTGCATATGGATAAATGGATAAATGGAAAATAGCTGTTTTCTGGGAAAATAGCGTGTGTTGGATATGGATTTTGTGAGTCATTTTCTGAGAAAATAATGGATATTTATTTTGGGCCATTTTCTGGAAAAATGGTGGAAATGTTTATTGGAAATATTTTGAGCCAAATGGGATTTTTGGCGTGTGTTGGATTTCATGCATATTGCATCATATGCATGCATAGTTAGTTGCTTTGATGTGTTTTTATCTCAGGATTGGCTGGGTTATAACTTACCTGCGGTACCATTTAATGGTACTGCAGATTTTGTTGATGATGATGTAGATGCCGAACTTAAGGATTTGGCTCCGCCGGAGGAGTGATCTAGGATCACTCGTGTTATGTTTATGTTTTTAGACTTGTATTATTTTATGGGACTTTGGCTTTTGTTTTAAGAGGTTTGTATTTGGATATTTGTATTTAACTAAAATTCTGGTACTATTTGACTTATTTATTTCCGCTGTGTATTTTATTGTGCACTGTTTATTTGTTGCACACACTTGGCACTTGTCGTTGGGATGTGTGACCGTGTTGTCATCATCCTGACGACGATTCCTGAGGCTTTTTTGTACGTGGGAGTCGGGGCGTCACATGTCATCTTTGACCGATTGCGATTGATCTCTTCAATTGGTTTTTCATCACTAAAAAGCAAATGTAAGTGAGAGGATGATAACAAAAATGTAGCTTCTCTATCAATAATTGAATTTGTTATTCTTAAAAAAAAAAGATTTGATGTAATGGTGGATAGACAATATCACATCAATACAACATAATAAAAATAGCATGAAAGAGTCACTACAAGAAAAATGGGTATTTGTGACCATTTTTTTACGATATGAAAATGACTATTTGTGACGAAAATAGATTCATTTTAGCTGAAAATAGTCATTTCGCTGGAAATAACTGATTGCAAATAACCAGTTTTCTTGTAGTGAGTACTGGTATATATCATATCTTGTAAGTATACAAATGTCTGAATACTTCATAAGATACATCTAGAAGGACTATAGGGATGTTAAAATAATGTATTCAGTGATAAATTGTTAAAAATGCATAATTAAGTTGTTTAAGTGAATGATATGTTTCATCAAATAGGAGTTAAGCAACTTAATTACACATCGAATCTTAGTATCGGACTCCAAATCAATCAATGCCAATATTTGCATACAAAAGTTTCACATTTGCCTCCAAATAATTAAATACTCATATCATACTTATATGTGTAGGGCATTTATGGAAAGAATGAAAGCAGAGGGCATTATTGAAATTAAAGTATGCTAAGATGGAGAGTGAGACAGCCACCGCATGATTGGAGCAGAGTGTGATTCTCGCATGTACGGAGACTACATACTGGAAAACAGAACGTGGGCTAAGGCAGCGTAGGAACGTGCAGACTGGAAACCACTTAGCAACCATTAGAGCTGCGGGTGAAGTGCGCAGGATGCAGCAGCAGACTCACACACACATGGCAGATACGCACGCAGAACAGAACGTGGAGCAGGGACCAGCAGCAGAATCACGTGGAAGAGGCCTCATTTTCACTGGGTCGGTGGGCATTCCAGTAGGGAGGAAACTTTCATTGGCTAACATTATTTTTCTGCAGTTTTAAGTAGCACGTTTGGAGGGGCGAGGGGAGATATAAAAGATATTTTCGAGCCCAAGTTTTTTTTTGGGGGTTCTCTCGGTTGGCTTTGGGCATTTTTTTGGCGATTGCTCATAACTTTATTTTCTGCAATTTTATTTTGATAGCAACTTAGATGTTAAGGTTCATCCTTTTGCGCATTTTTGCTAATTTAGAGATGATAGACTAGGCTTTTAGATTGGGATTTAATAAGTAACCCATGACTGTTTTGGGGTTAGATTAGAGCCGGCTCAATAGGTTCCGGGGCCTAAGGTTAAAATTTTGAGTGAGGTTTTTTTTTTTAAAAATAAAATTATTTTTATTTTTATATAATATTTTTATTTAAAAATAATTCCTATTGTTTTGTAAAGTAAAATTATTGATTAAGATTTTATACTGCATTTTCATCTAATAACTGACTTAATCTTTATTAGGAAATTTTTTATTTAGAGAGAATTTTATCAAATCCAGTTTTACAAGTACTTTAGACTCTTAGACACAATTATAATCATTATTGTCAATAAAATTCTATGAACAACTTACACATTTGAAAAAAGAAATAGGCCCTTGCCTCTTCAAAGGATTATACAAAAATCTTTTATGAACACTAGAAAATTAGATTGTGCTATTTATAATTTTTACATTAATTATATTAAACTAATAATGATAAAAGAGAAGTGTATTTCTAGAAGGAGAATAGGTAAAATAATTATTATCTATGATACTTTTAAAAACTAATAATGACATAATATCTATGTGATCTTATTTATATTCTCATTCTCAATAAGTTAATTAAAATTTTTTATTAAGTATATATATATTTTAAAAATTCTACTATATATATTTTTTTGGAGGCCTTCTTCCATTAAGGACCTTAGGCAATTGCCTAAGTTGCCTAAGGGAAGAGCCGGCCTTGGGTTGGATTTTCTTTAATGCTATGTGGTTTTGACGATTAACTTGTTGGATTATATTTCAGTTTACATTTTGAAATGATTGAAGTTCTTTGTTCTTGGTTTAGCTCAGTTGTAGACGTGAAGGCACAATTGATTCTTGAACAAGTAACAAGACTTTGATGGTTTTCTTTCACTAGTTTACAGATGTTATATAATTTGTCAAGTAGTTTTATTAGGCTAAAAATAATGGTTCATTGCTATATCATCTGACCATGATTTCTAGGAATTGAATGAGAGAATGGTTGAGAGAAGATGAAAGGAGAAGTAAATCCATCACCAAATCAGTGGGCGAAAACTGAATCCCAAATGTTTGTTTATTGTTTCTTACAAGTTTAACTCAATTTCTATACATTTCCTCTAAATCCCTTGGTTCTTGGTAATTTTAGAAATATAGATGCACACTTATTTTCAGTATTACTTGTGCTTGAACTTCCAATACAGCCACTAATTTTACTCTTAATTCAGTCCACACTTGCTTGGTAAACAGCTCCCATTTTTGGTGTCGATATAGTTAGTAGATGACCTTTGAAATTTATTTCTCATTTCATATTTTTTTTGTATTCATTGTTAGATCTTTGAGTTTAATACTTTCTTAGCTTTTTGAAAATTCTTGTCACCATAAACGTTATCTTGCGAATCTGAAAAATTTGCTTAATTCTCATTGTCCCTGTGAATTCGATCTTTTGGGATTTATCCTTGTATTACTTTGACAGCTCTGCGCTTGGAAGTCGAAATTATAAGCTGATCATTCAGTACAAGAAAATGGGTAGTAGGTACATTTCGCTGCTATTGTCCGAATGGTCCATTTGGCAAAGTTTGTAAAGAAATTGACATTTTAGAAAAAGGTTACTTCGAACAAATTATTGTTACTCAAATATTTTCTACAATTTAAATCGAGATAAAGATAATATGTAGATCATTATAATGTATTTAATATTGAAATTCATATTACTAATGAGTACGAATATATAGTGCTGTGAGCTCGTAAATATTCTCTATTGTTTTAGAAATTTTCAAAATATTTGACTCATAATATTATAAAAAAATTCTCCTCTAGTGGTGAGAAATTATGTTTGATGAGGCTTATACTTTTTGGGTCACGGTCAAATATTTTTTGGTCTCGTCATCTCACAGCTTGCAATTCTTGGACCTGTCCCATTATACCGATCTTTATGTGAAAATTCCAAAGCCCTCGACTGCTTGGACTTGCCATTTAACGATGAGAATTTCATGGTTGTGTAGCTTTTAGAGAGATAGCTTGAGCTGCAATCGAGTTAAGTTGAGTTGGTTTATTATTATGTTTGAATTTATTGTTCATGAATTGTTGAGTTGATTTATTATTTGTTAGATGAAATAAATGTCATTATTGAAATTATATATATATATTCTCCAACTTTTATTATTAACGAGTTACATTATTTAAATTAATTGGTTAGGTAAATTGTGTATAAAAATCTTGTAGTCGTAACAATTAAACCATTCATAACTTTTTATCACAAGTTTAGAAGAACTAGAGTACTACTCGATCGGCTTTCTACATAAGTTTTTACCTACATATCTATATATATCAATGAATAAATTGAGATTTAAATGATTACATATATCACGCTACTGTTTTTATCTTTTATATATTTAAGATGTCAACATTTTTTAAAGTTCAAAAAAGTCATAAAATTTTGATAAATACAAAGTTTTATAATTTTCAAACTGTGTTCGTTTATTAAATAAACGAATTGAATTTGAATTTATCCCGCTCAAGTTTGACCTATTCGTATATGAAAAATTTACTCAACATTTTCACATTATACACCATATATTTTTTTTTCTCTTATCAAATATATGATGTATGGATGATGAGTAGATGAATTCAATTAGTTTAGGAAGAATAAAATAAAAAAAAAATTTAAAATAAAAATAAATGTGGTATGTAGGGATATGAATAGTAAAGCTCATTCGTAAATATATAGGTAAGGTAATGGCATTGTTAAATTAATCCACACGGTACAAGATGTCAAAGAAGCAAATTAAACGTCATGGCCGTGGGCTCAAATTTCATGGGGCACGATATAGAATATTTGCATGCCAACAACAACAAATTAACATGAGAGGTGTCGGCTGAATTTTTCTATGCTCACGCTTCTAAGTCATTTATGGTGGTTAATGAGATGAGACTTCAGGATGGAATGCTGTTATCATCTCCGAAAGAGGTTCATGAAGGGGCGGTAAGGTACTTTGAGCAGTTCTTGGCGCATAAACAGGTTCATTCTCTACCTGATCTATCTTTTATAGTTAGTAAAACCATTTCTGTGTGTGATAATGATATGATATATCAGCTCCCTTCAATCCAAGTTATTAAAGATGCAGTTTTTTCCATCCCTGTGAATAGTAGTCCTGGCCCAGATGGATTTGGGTCAGGTTTTTTTCAAACTTGTTGGAGTATTGTGGAAAGGGATTTTGTTTGCGCAATGCATGGTTTTTTTCGAGGTGCGGAATTGCCTTGTTTTTTTTTCCTGCGTCAGCTCTTGTACTTATTCCAAAGGTTGAAAACTTGGCGTTCTTTTATAAGTTTAGGCCGATCAGTTTATGTTCTGTGTTTTATAAAGTGTGCTCCAAGATTCTTGTAGATCGTTTGGCTACTATTTTGCTGTGCATTATATACAGGAACAAGGTGCTTTTATTAAAGGAAAGAGTATATTTGAGAATATTAGTCTTACTCAAGAGATGGTCTATTGTATTAACAAACCTGTGTGGGGTGGAAATATTATCCTTAAAATTTCTTTGAGTGTTTATTTTATTTAGAGTTCAATTTCAATTTGAGTGTGTATTTTATTTGAAAGTTCAATTTATTTTAGGATCATTTTATTTGGAGAGTTTATTTTATTTGAGAAATCATTTTATCTGGAAGTTCAGATTTTTGGATTGGAGAACGCAGTCTCCATTTCCAAACATCAAGTTTATTCCTTACAATTCCTTTTTTTATTTAATTTCAGTTTAATGTCTTTTATTTTCCTTGCACCTTCAATTTCTGTCTATTTAAATTACTATCATTTATTTTTCTCGCACTTTTAATTCCACTATTTAAATTAATGTCATTTATTTTCTTGCACCTTTAATTCCTCCTATTTAAATTAATGTCATTTATTTTTCTTGCTCTTTTAAATTTCAGTCTATTAATTTCAGCAATTTTAATTTACTTTCTTGCATTTTAATTCCGTACTTTTCATCGCTGGACTCAAATCCAACAAACATGAATCTGGTTTACGACCAGTAAATTTTTATTTTCATTGCACTCCTCCATTCATTATACATATCACCTCTTTTATTTTTTTCTCTTTGTAAATATTTTCACCATTTCACACGAGTTTGATTTTTAAGTATTTTTCATGAGGAGACGATCTAGGAATTTATTCCTAATTATTACGCGACACTTTCCTATACTTGGGATAGCCTCTGTGCTACTTATTTTTGAGTGAGTCAAGTTTTTGGCGCCGTTGCTTGGCGTAAATTTAAACTCGTGATTTTTATTTTCATTTTTTTATTCGTTGTTCTGCTTATTATAAAAATATATATATTTTCACCTACTACTCAGTCGCTTGAATTTTCTCTTTGCTATTTGGACTGATGTTTCATGTCTTGGGTGAGAGACAGTTCAAATAGATTGAGTAGAGTTGCATCGAGCACTGAAAGTAGTTTACACAGCTTAGAGATATATACCCCTTCTGTCTCTTCTACAAGCGACAGCTCTGAAATCGAACAAGCCATGGCTGCACCTGCACCACACATTCTTAGAGTTTATTTGTAGTGCACTCGCACCACTACACCGTCATGCATTGTGTTACCTAATGATGCACCTAATTTTTCTATAAAGTATGGCATGATGTTTGTAATACCTCTGTTCCACGGGATGGATTCTGAGAGTCCTTACCAACATCTAACGGATTTTGAGTTGGCTTGCACAACTTTCATCAATAGGACCAATTCTAATGAATACATTAGACTTCGTTTATTTCCTTTCTCTCTAAAGGACAAAGCAAAAATTTTGTTTAATTCTTTGAGGTCTAATTCTATTTCTAGCTGGTCTGATATGCAGCGTGAATTTTTACAGAAATTCTTCCCTTTTCAAAGAACTCGGTTGATACAAGAGAAAATCAGCCAGTTCAATCAAAGACCTGATGAAACTTTCCAGAACAGCTATGAAAGATTTAAGGAGTTGATGAACATTTGCCCACATCACGGTTTTTAAAAAAAGTACATGACAGTTGCGCCCTATGACGGTAAATATCATTTGTCTTGTAATTTATTTTAAAGATATAGAAAAGAATGAAACAAACACATGCAAAAGGTTCATGCTTTAGATAAATAGAGAAAATTGGTACCTCTAATTAGTTGCGTTTCAAAATGAATCTCATTGCCAAAATTGCTTCTACATGGATGCCTATTTTGTGAAGCAACTCCACAATGTTTCCTGGATTCTTTTTTATGTAACTCGTAAGAGTTTGCTTTGCTTGCTTATAGATTTCTTGGAACTAAGAAGCTAGAATTATTATTCGGTTTCACCATCCTTTTTATTTGGTTTAAAAGTAGGTGAGGATGGATTGAGCCAAATAATGACAACAACCCAATGCAAGATTCCTGAAGCCCAGATAGGTGTAATAAAGCCCAACCAATGAAAGGAGTAAGCATCTTCTATTCTTCTTAAAGGAAAAAAACCACAAAAGCTAGAAAGTAGAGGATGGGGCAGCGAGGAATTCTGAGGTATTATGTGAATAGTAGTAAAAAGTAATTAAAAAGTAATGATAAAATACTGAATAGTAGTAAAAAAATATGTGAAAAGTAATAATAAAATAGTGAATAGTAGTAAAGTATTCTCAGAATACCTAAAAATACCTTGACACCCAAACTAAATAGAGCAAAGCTAGCCTACTGAGACTGCTACATGAATGAGACACAACAACAAGATGGAGGGTATAATACCAGGAGTGTTAGATCTATAAAGAAATTCATTTATCTGGTTTAATGTGATACGTCACATCTATGTTATAATACAAAATATTTTATAATATAACGTATTATATAAACTATTTCATTTTATAAAATTTTCTATTTTATAAGATTGTTTTATAAATCAAGCATTTGTCATAATCAAAAAACTCGATAACAAAAAAATGATCCAAACTAGTTTTCCAAAGACTGTATAAATGTGCAAGAGTGGCATTGGGAAAAATCCCTCGCTAATAAGACTATGCTAGCTAGTTTGGGAACACATGTATTCTAAAAAATTTTCATATATTTCCTCTCAAACATCCCTCAAATACAAAACACTTTTCAATATCAAATTTTTAATTTTTTCATCTAATCATTGCCTAATCATTACAATTTTTACAAACTTCCAAAGAAAATACAAAAAGAAATACTGCTTTTTAAAATTTCAAAACAATAATAATATTAAAAAACTATATTCAAATAATATTTTTGTTCA
Organism: Pterocarya stenoptera; assembly: GCA_003123785.1. Classification (NCBI taxonomy): domain Eukaryota; kingdom Viridiplantae; phylum Streptophyta; class Magnoliopsida; order Fagales; family Juglandaceae; genus Pterocarya; species Pterocarya stenoptera. Next base: position 234,504 of record QEOT01002105.1, read on the forward strand.
ATGTTTTTTTCTTTTTTCTTAGAACTCAATAGAACATCTTAACTCAAACTATTTTGTTACTATTCATAAACAATTTTACTACTATTTACAGATATTTTAAAATATTATAAGTGTCCAAACTAGGCCTAAGTGTCAACTTTATTTATGTTTTAAATGAGTATGACTTTTTATCCAGTTTGATCCAAATTACGCATCTATTGCCCATGCTTCAACTATTGCTTGGAACATAATTTACATTATTGTAATAGAAAGGTTCATTTGTCGGTTGGCTTTTCATTTGCAACAAACTAGCTAGCTAGAAATTACTTGATGAAGCTTATTAATGTGAGGTAAGTGTTTCAGGCGGGTGATAATGAAGCCGAAATTATGTTTATAGTAGCTTTATTGTGCACAAATGTATCTCCATCACTTAGGCCGGCCATGTATGCATGAGGTTAATTTATATTTAAACTTGCTTTATGGAAGGATAAATGACTGTTCCGGACCTAACCCTAGTACCTATTAAGGAAGATTACAACAATCATGCCAAGAAAAATGAATCAAGCTCCAATTAGCCAAGTCAACTAAATCAAGCTCAAATATAGAATCCTAGCTGTTTTTCCATTTATTATAAATCTTTTCATTTATTGTAAATCCCATTCTTGTACAACCCTATTTCTGTGTATATACAGTTACCAAAAACAACTCTGCACTTGTATATATTTGATTCATAGGTCAATGAAATGTTGTGAGGTTTTTCATTGAAACTGCGTGTTCTTAAAGTTTTTATATGGTATCAAGAGAGCCATACTATCACAACCAAGCATATCCTCTTCTCTAAGATGGCCTCCTCATCAGAACAAACATCTACCCACCCTCCACACACTCATCCTGTATCACCCACTAAAAATGCCCTCATCGCACTCAATATTTCTACACAAATCAATGAGAAACTGACACCATCTACCTTCCCTCAATGGAGAGCACAATTTGAAGCTCTCCTTATAGGCTATAATCTCCTTGACTATGTCAATGGCATTTCACAGTGTCCCTCCCCTATCAGCATCCCTTCCACCAAGTTAAATAATACTCACTGGGTTCGTCTGGATAAATTAATCCTGAGTGCTATTCTGGCTTCAACCTCCACCACCATTACTCCCCTCATCGCCACGGCCAAAACCTCTCATGAGGCTTGGAAGAAACGCAATCATATGTATGCCAGTAAGTCTAGAACCCGAGCCATGCAACTCAAGGAAGAACTTACCTTGATTCAGTGAGGAACTCGTTCCATCCCTGATTATTTGCATGCGGTGAAAGCCCTTGCCGATGAAATCGCCCTTATCGATAATCCCATATCCGATGATGATCTTACCCTTTATAGTCTTAACGGACTGGGTTCTGATTTCAGGGAAATTGCAGTGCCGATTCGTGCCCGGGAAACATCCTTGGTCTTCGAAGAACTGCAGGATATTCTTGTAGGACATGAAAGCTACCTGCGGAGCTTGGAGATGACAACCCAGCAACTCGTAACTTCTGCAAATTATTCTCATCGCAACAAACAAAAATCTGGTGCCTCTGGTGGGTCTCAATCAAAAGGGAACTATATGGCCAGTGGACCTCCTCAGCCTCAAGGCCAGAACCGCACACCTCAAGGCCTGCCAAAAGACAATCGCAGGTATTCTCATACACCCGCTCGGCCCAATCAATGGAGATACCAACCAAAATGCTAATTTTGTGAACAAATGGGACACACAGCCAAGTCTTGTCCCCAACTTCATTCATTTGAAGTCACGGTGAACTATGCAACTACGTCAAATCAACAAGATCACAAGTGGCTTCTTGACTCCGTTGTGACTAGTGACTTGGCGAATTTATCTATTCACTTTGAGTATGATGGCACTGATGAAGTTGTTATTGGTGATGGGTCAGGTTTGGCTGTCTCACACATTGGTTCATTGACTTTAAATTCTCCCCAATGGACCTTTATTCTTCGTGATACTCTGTGTCCCAAATATTTGCAAAAATTTGATTTCCGTTCATCACTTCACATCACAAAATAATGTTTTTGTTGAGTTTCACCCTTCTTATTTTCTTGTGAAGGATCGGATCAAGGGGGCGACCCTACTAAGAGGTGCATGTGAAAGTGGCATTTACATTTTTCTGAAATCACTGGTGGGCTCCTCTTCAAAAATGGTGGCCAATGTGCATGAACGGACCTCGTTTAATGGGCATCTATGAAACATCTTGTGGCCAATGGTGGCACAAGCATCTTGGACATTCGTAATTTAAAGTTGTCCAACATCTTGTCAAACATTTTTCTCTTCTTGTTATGAATAATAAAATGTACTCTTTGTGTTCATCTTGTTCTATTAATAAAGCCCATCAGCAACCTTTTCGGCCCACGAGTTTTCAAAGTCATGCTCCTCTAGATCTTATTTATATTGATGTGTAGGGACCCGCTCATTGTCTTGGTCTTGATGGTTCTCGTTATTATTTGCTTTTCATTGACCATTACACAAAATACATGTGGTTCTATCCCATAAATGCATAATCCTGTGTTAAGACCATCTTTCCCCAATTCAAAAATCTTGTTGAGAACCGCTTTCAAGCAAAAATTAAAAGTCTCTATTCCAATAATGGTGGCGAATATATTAGTCTCAAACCGTTTCTCTCTCTCCATGGCATTAGTCACTACACTACTGCGCCTCACACACCTCAACAAAATGGTGTCTCTGAACGTTGTCACCGTCACTTAGTTGAGACTGGTCTTACTTTACTTCATGATGCCAACCTTCCTCTCTCGTATTGGCCCCATTTCTTCCATACTGGCAGCTACCTCATAAACTGTCAACCCACCCCTCTCCTTCAAAATAGATTACCCTTTGAGGCCCTTTTTGGACAAACACCGAACTACCTCAAATTAAAATCCTTTGGGTGTCTCTGTTTTCCCCTTACCAGGCCCTATAACACACACAAACTCCAGCCCAAGTCCAGCCCGTGTGTCTTCATTTGGTACTCATAAACCCAAAACGCATATAGATGCCTTGAGCCCGTTACAAATAGAAGCTCGAACCCTAAAATCCCCTAGTTCCTCTTCGCCTCCATCTTCATCTTTGTCTGCTGTGCTACTCACACACGACATCATTCAGCTCGCACCTACCGTCGTCTCACCAGCTCCATCTAAAGCCGTCCCAGTGGTCTCGAAAACTGTCTCTGCCGCAGTCTCATCTCCTCCAGGTAATACCCATATATCCCTTTCTCATGGATTCGTAGATTCTCAAAATTATTTGGATTCTACATCTATGTTGCCCATAAGTTTTCTTGAATCACGTTGTGAATTTGACCAACCAATTGAAATAAGAACAGATCCCCCTCCCTTCGAACCGATTAGGACCACCCCTGTTCTCAACCCAGACCAGATTGAACCACTTCCCACATCAACTCATCGTACTCACTCCATGACCACCCGTTCTATTAATAACATCTTCAAACCGAAACAACTCAACGTTGTTGGCAAACACCCCCTCCCTCCGAGTCTTGAACCAACGTGTGTGACATTGACGTTATCCACGCCTCAGTGGCGTGCCACCATGTCTAAAGAGTTCATTGCTCTTATGAGACATGGCACTTGGGACTTAGTTTTCCACTAGTACATCCTTAAAATTGGTTGATGGTACAGTGTCTTTTGATAGTACTGAATTTTGACGTCTTATTGGGAGTCTTCAATATCTCTCACTTACTCGTCCGGATATATCTTTTTTCGTCAACAAGTTGTCTCAATTTATGCACAAGCCCACCATTACACACTGGACAACAGCAAAAAGGTTACTTCGCTATCTTAAGCAAACCATCTTTTACAGCATTCAACTCAGAAAGGATACTCATTGGCATCTCATGACATACTCCGATGTTGATGGGATGGGAATGTTGATGATCGTACGTCTACTTCAGCCTATATCAGTTTTCTTGGTACCAACTCAATCTCCTGGAGCTCCAAGAAACAAAAGGCTGTTGCACGCTCATCTACGGAAGCTGAATACAAATCATTAGCTAATGCAGCCTCAGAAACAATGTGGTTACTTGGACTCCATAATGAACTCGGGTTTCCCCTCAAGGCTTCACCTTCTATCTAGTTTATCATTCTCGCATGAAGCACGTTCAAATAGATCTTCATTTTGTTCCTGACTTGGTTCAAAAAGGGACTCTTCAGGTCAAGCATGTCCATGACTTGTAGTTGTCCAGGCAACGTACTGAATTTCTTCGATCCAAGATTGGCCTTGCTGATGGAAGCCCTATCATACCAAGAAAAATGAATCAAGCTCCAATTAGCCAAGTCAACTAAAACAAGCTCAAATATAGAATCCTAGCTGTTTTTCCATTTATTATAAATCTTTTCATTTATTGTAAATTCCATTCTTGTACAACTCTGTTTCCGTGTATATGCAGTTACCAAAAATAGCTCTTGCACTTGTATATATTTGATTCAACGGTCAATGAAATGTTGTGAGGTTTTTCATTGAAACTGTGTGTTCTTTAAGTTTTGATAGTCCCAAACATCAGTATAGTGAAGATCTGAGGCTTAAGGCCATGTGAGACCTCCAATGATAGAGGAAAAATTAGAATTTTTGGGTTATCCCATTTTTAAGACTTGGTTAGTGTAATGGAGGCCCCTCTCCCTTTAGATGATTGATACAAATAGAATCTCTCTCAAATGTATGTATCTCTCTAATCCCGGTATTTAGGCAATTAAATATGTGAGTGTTGTTTTGGTTTTATCATGTGACACGTTTCACCATCGACAATGACAATTTTAGGTGAACAACTATGATGGAGAAGTTTGAGGAACAATCGCACTAGATCTACGATTTGCCGACGAGGTAATATCGATTTATCTGTGTATATTGATCTAGTTTTTCTAGCACCTACACATACGAGAAATAGATGACACGATGCATTCATAACATTAATTGACAGAAGTAGTTGTAGTTTGGGGATACAATGACAACTTGGATAGTTCCATGATAATATTGCAAAAGAACTAATAGTTTAAGGTGTAAATTGTAATTTTGTCTAAAAACAATGAAGCATAACGCCTAAATCACAAACATAAGAGGCACAAACATGAGGGAGTTGTAAGCAAGCTTGACACTCAACTTAGCTTCTTCTACTATCTAGTACAAACTTTAATTTGACCTTGTTGAGTGTCACTCGAACATTTTTTATGTCAATTCTTTATGTAGGTGACTCTGCACAACAATCCAAAGCCAATCTCATAATTGAAGATATGCAATCCTGCATGGCAGCATGTTCTTTTTCATTTCTCAACAAATTGGCATCAACAATATCGAGTATTGAAGTGAGCAGTGATTCATCCACCCAATGCTTCAAGTTCAATTCTCCAATAAACATGCCGTCTGTAGGCTTCTTTCTTGTGAAAGTTTCCATTAGTAGAATGCCATAACTATACACATTGCCTCTTGTAGAAACAACTCCTTCTAATACATACTCTGTGGATAACATTCAAACTTATCATATATACTTTCTCATTTTATAATAGTGAACAAACAAATCTGAAAAAAAAACTACTTGTAGTTCAAGACTCAATATATATGTATATATTTCTCTGGACTCGAAAGATATTTAATTGCATGTGAATGAGTAGAAGGATGAACATGCAAATTGAAATGGAAAAGTTTGAAAATTTGCCTGTCGCCATGTACCTGAAAGTAGCAAGAGTCATGGCCTACATCATAGAGTCCCTATCATCTAAGAGTTTGGCCATGCCAAAATCGGTAACATGTGCAAACATTTCTTCATCTAATAAGACATTGCTAAGTCTTAGATTACAATGAATAATTGTTGTTGAATAACCATGATGAAGGTATTCTAATGCTGATGCGATATCAATCATAGCCTTTGTAAGATATTCAAATAGTGATCTTGAGAGTGCAACCATTTCTCTAAGTTTTGCATTAGGCATGCATTCCAATACAAGGGCTTTGAAGTCAATATTGCTGCAAATGCTGATGATTTTGACAAGATTTTGGAGATGAATATTTCGTAGCACCTCACACTCTACGTCAATACTTTTAAATGCCCCTTTCACTTGCAAGTTCATAATTATTATTGCAATATCCATCCCATTTGAAAGTGTTCCTTGGCATACCAACCCAAAACTCCCTTCACCAAGTAAATTATTAGAGCTGAATCCATTTGTTCTTGTACAAGTTGTTGGTGAGAAATGCTTCTCCATGAAACTAGAGCGTACAAGTCTGCTTGAGCAGGAGATTTTGGATTTCTCTTTTTCCACATTTTCCAAGCAAATGCAAGGGTCACTGCAAGCATTATAAACCCAATTGCTGGCAATATATACCTTATGTGACGCCCCCAAATTTCGCTTGGGATCGGACTGATAGTTGAAGCGTTTTGACATACAACACAAGGTTACCTGCCCCCGTTCATGACAAATAAGAAGCAATGTTCCTAACATGCATATAGCATTATGCAATATTCGCAGCGGATAATTATTTTCTTTTTAGCAATACTATACACCAAACTGAAAGATCCCAAATACTTAAAACATACGTCATACATGATGACATACTAAACAACTGAGATTACAACATTAGCCTAAAATAGTTGCGATCAAAAGAGTGTTGGAAATTGAACTCCACAAATACAAGTAGTAATATGAGGTAATTACTGTACTATCATCTATGTCGCACCATCGGTTAGTCGACCGTTTCCAGTTGGTCGATTCTCCGTTCTCCTTCAAATCCTGTAACAAGATCTACTATTCGGGAAAAACGATAGTTGGGACTACCACAGTGAGATTTGATTACAAATCTCAGTAAGTTAACAAAAAACCTTCATACAGGTTAATGATGCATGCAAAGCAGTAAAAGCATGAATGCATAATCAAAATCATAAATAATCATAGCATAACTTCACATACAGCATAACATAACTGACATAACATAAATTAAAGCGTTAACTGAACTTGACTTGCTTAAACTAAACTGGACTTAAACTGAGACTTGACAAGAATTTGATCTGAAACTTGACTTAACATGAACTTAAACTGACTTCTTTACTTAATATGAACTTGGACTTGAATTCTGAAACTTAACTTGACATGAACTTGAACTTGAACTGAAACTTAACTTTGCATGAACTTGAACTGACTTCTTTACTTAACATGAACTTGGACTTGAATTCTGAAACTTAACTTGACATGAACTTGAACTTAAACTGAAACTTAACTTTTCATGAGCTTGAATTGACTTATTTACTTATCATGAACATGATCTGAGACTTAACATGAACTTGAAATATATTCTTATCTCATGGAATTACCATGATGCTCTTGTCTCGTGGGGTTACCACGATAGCGTAGTCTTATCTCATGGGATTACCATGATATCCTTATCTCGTGAGGTTACCACGATAACGTAATCTTATCATGGGATTACCATGATATCCTTGTCTCATGGGATTACCATGATATCGTATTCTTATCTCATGGGGTTTCCATGATATCGTATTCTTATCTCATGGGGTTACCATGATTTAACAATAACCATAAACTGAACGAAAACTTAACTGTACGAAGACATATATAAACGTAAGTCAAAAGACATGACGTGCTTGACAGAAAATGTTTTGTAGCATGACATAACATGTGATAGACAACATTTTTAACATGGCATAACATGTAACAGTCAACATACTTAACATGACATGCTTGAAACAATGAATATTACATGACATGACATACATGTAACAAATGACATACATACATACATACATGTAACAAACTCCATTTCCAGGGAGTTACTAAAGGTCCTAAGTGGAAGAGAAGGGCTAGGGGGCTGGGATCTAAGGATTTTAATGGTCCCTTAGATCTGTTAATGCATGATACAAATGTTTCTAAACATAGGAAAAGGCCTGGTGAAGAGTGTAATGACCCTATCATGACAAGGAGGAGAACTAAGCAAGCTAAGTTGGCAGAGCCTGGTAACCAGCCCTGCCAGTCACCATGAAACACCTAGCTTGGAACTACCGAGGGCTTGGGAACCCTTGAACAGTTTGTGAACTTCACCTATTGGTGAAGGACAAGAGCCCGGATGTTGTATTCCTTAGTGAAACCAAATGCAAGAGGGGAAGGATTGAATCCATTCGGGACAAATTGCACTTTAGTCACAGCTTTTCAGTTGACTGCATTGGCAGGAGTGGTGGGCTTGCAGTCTTCTGGAATAAAGAGGTGGATGCTGAACTGGATTCTTATTCAAATTCCCATATTTCTATTGCAATCAATCCTGTCACCATGAAGGATAAGTGGATCGTTACAGGCTTTTATAGGCAACCAGTTACTGCAAAAAGGAGGGATAGTTGGGATCTCCTCAGGTTAATACACTCTAAAGTCCACAAGTCTTGGTTATGCTTAGGAGACTTTAATGAAATCCTGTATCAACATGAACAGTTTGGTTCGAATACCTGCCCCTATAAGCAAATGGAGGATTTTAGAATGGCCTTAATGGATTGTGGTCTTGTGGATATGGGATACATAGGATCCAAATTCACCTTGTGTAACAGAAGGGAAGGCTTTGAGTTTACTAAATCCAGACTGGATAGGGTCTTGGGTAATGAGGCATGGCTAAACCTTTTTGCATTAAATCAGGTCTTCATTCTCCCTACTCAGTTCTATGATCACAACCCCATTCTTGTCTAGTGCACAAACCTTAGTCCACGTGAGATTCCTAAGCAGAAGGTTTTCAGATATGAGGTTGCTTAGGGCAATAGAGAAGGCTGCAGGGAACTCATCAAATCAGTGTGGCAGCAGGTTTGCTCTCAGGGATCAAAGCTTACAACCACAAGAGAAGGCTTGGAAGCTTGCAGAGAAAAACTAAAGAATTGGAGCAAGGATATGTTTAGGAACCAGAAGAAGCTACTCAAGGAAAAAAGGGAGAGACTAAGAATGCTACAAGACTCTAATACTGGTCAGTATAGTAACCAAATCTATTCTCTTCAAAAAGAAGTTGATGGTGTTCTTGAAGAAGAAGAGTTGAAGTGGAGACAAAGAGCCAAACAAAGGTGGCTTAAGGATGGGGATAGAAACACCAAATTTTTCCATAAATGTGCAACTCAGAGAAAAGAGGTGAATTTTATTAAAGAGATAGTAAGTGAAGAGGGTGTCCTAGCATCCAATGCAGAAGCAATTGCCAAGACTTTCCAAGGCTTCTACCAAAACCTCTTTTTCACTTCCAACCTGAGAAATATTGATATGATTCTTCAGTCTTTCCAACCATCTGTCAGTGAAGAAATGAACCTTTCTCTTTCTTGTCCTTTCACTGAAGATGAGGTAGCAGCAGCCATCCAAGCCATGAACCCTCTAGGCTCTCCTGGGCCTGATGGATTTCCAGCAGTGTTTTATCACCAACATTGGGCCATAGTTGGAAAAGAGGTTACAGCAGCAGCTTTAGAAGTTCTCAACTCCAGGAAGGGGCTTAATGAAGTCAATCAGACCTTTATCTCTTTGATACTTAAGAAGCAATCTCCTCAATCAATCACAGACTACAGACCTATCAGCCTCTGAACGTTTTCTACAAGATAATATCCAAAGCAATTGCAAACAGGCATAAACTCACCCTGCCCAGTATTATTTCCCCAACTCAAAGTGCCTTTGTCCCAAGGAGACTAATTTTAGACAATGTAGTAGTTGCATATGAACTACTGCACTCTATGCAAACCAGGCTTAAAGGGAAATTTAATGGTTTTATGGCACTAAAACTTGACATGAGTAAGGCTTATGACCGTGTGGAATGGAGCTTCCTGCATAAGGTGATGCTTAAAATGGGTTTCGACAGTTCATGGGTGGAATTGGTAATGCAATGTGTAACCACTGTTAGTTACTCTATTTTAATTAATGGTACTCCTCAAGAGCCTTTTACCCCTTCTAGAGGAATCAAGCAGGGAGATCCCCTCTCTCCCTAACTCTTCATCATATGTATTGAATTTCTCAGCCACTGTCTTAACCAAGCTGAACTGCAGGGCTTAATATCTGGGATTCCAGCAGCTCGAGGTAGACTACAAGTGAATCACCTATTCTTTGCTGATGATAGTCTGGTCTTCTGCAGATCCAAACCAGAAGAGTGGAGTAGATTACAACAAATCCTATGCAAATATGAACGAGTCTCGGGACAAAGACGTAATCTTGATAAGACCTCTATCTTCTTTAGCAGCAATACCAAAATAGAGGTCCAACAAAGTATATTACAGCAAGCAGGAATTCAAGCCTCTGCCCATTTGATAAATATTTGGGTTTACCTTCTTTAGTCGGAAGACACAAAACCAAAGCTTTCCACTCAATTCCAGATCGAATCAAGACTAAGATGGGCAATTGGAAGATTAATGTGTTGTCTCAAGCAGGGAAAGAAACTCTGATGAAAGCTATCCTACAGTCAATCCCCACATATAGTATGGGCATCTTCAAACTACCAAAGACCATCATAAGAAGTCTCAACCAACTGCTACAGACCTTTTGGTGGTGTCAAAAGGATAACAAATAAAAAATTCACTGGCTGAGTTGGCAGGCCCTTGGTAAACCCAAACTTGGTGGAGGTTTGGGATTTAGAGAATTTGAACATTTTAATCTAGCCTTACTGGCTAAAGAAGGCTGGAGGACTCTTCAAAATACTATTTCTCTCGCTACTCAGGTGCTCAAGGCCAAGTATTTTGTTAACTCAGATTTCCTCTCAGCTAAACCAAGAGCCAATGACTCATTTGTATGGAGGAGTTTCCTCTCAGCTAGACCCATTCTCCAGGAGGGCTTACTATGGAGAGTAGGAGACGGTAAAAAGATCAAAATTTGGCATGATAAATGGATCCCTTGCCCATCAATGTTTAGAATTCAATCTCCAGTTAGTATACTGAATAATGAGGCTTCTGTCTCTGAGCTAATTAACCCAGCTACATTGCAATGGGACCTTCCCGTCATATATGCCATTTTCTCAGCTTCTGAGGCTGAGTTAATTAGTAAAATGACCATTAGTCCTTGTAGTCATGATATGCTTACTTGGAGATGCTCAGCAGATGGTAAATTTTCAATGAGGAGTGCGTATCACGTATAGGGTACCATGAAGGATGACAAACTGGGACAACCATCAGGGCAGCTAATCACCTCGAACTTCTAGAAGAAGATGTGGGTCATCAAGGCTCCCCAAGCCACGAAATCTTTTCTATGGAGAGCAGCCAGTGAATCTCTTGCCACTAATCTCAACCTGCACAAGAGAAAGGTGGTGGAGTCTCCACTTTGTCCTATCTGCTCTCTACAGCCTGAATCAATTACTCATGCTCTCTGGTCTTGTTCAGCAGCCCAAGATGTGTGGTCTATGAGCTCTAGAAGGATACAAAAGCTTTGTTTGCTGGATGGTTCCTTCAAAGACATTTTGATGCCATTACTGGATCAACTATCCCCGTTAGAATTTGTAGAGATAGCTGTTACTGCTAAAGCTGTATGGCATAGAAGGAATGTTTGGCTGTTTGAGCAGCATTTTCACCCTCCTCTCCAAGTGTATAAACAGGTCCTTGCTGAGCTGAATGCCATTGCCACTTGGCTAGAAAACGCAGGTAAAAGGGATAAGGCTCAAGTGCCTCATATCACACAATGGTCTGCCCCTCCACCAGGATTCTTCAAGGCTAATTGGGACGCAGCCATAGATAAAGGCAACTCAAGATTGGGAATTGGTGTGATTATCAGGGATTCGGATGGGTACATCATAGCCTCTTTATGCTAAACTACTCCCTTAACTCCTGATCCATCTCTAGGAGAAGCAGTAGCTGCTCTCAGAGCTACTACTTTGTGTGCTGAATTGGGGCTACACCAGTTCATCCTAGAAGGGGATTCTCTTGGCAAGGTGAAGGCTTTCCAACAAGGAAAGGAAAGTTGGAGTTCAACTGGAATGGTTATTAGGGACATCAAGGTGTTATTATCCAAGGTTCGTGGGTGGTCTATCCAACATGTTCCTAGGGAAGTCAATGTGCTCATGTTTTGGCAAAATTTGGCCTGACCTGCGTGGAGGACTGTATTCTTATTGAGTATTATCCTCCTTGTATTCAGCATTTGCTCTAATGAATGATATTTGATCTTTTCAAAAAAAAAAAAAAAAAATTACCTCGATCTTCGCGTTTTCTAGACAAAACTCAAGCGCGATCACAAGGAACTGAAAGTAATGATTTCTAAAAGTTAGAACTTAATCACTAATAATTAGAAATATGGAAAAATATCAACTTAGAGTAAAATTATCATTTTACCCTCTATATGTGGGAAAATGACCATTTTACCCTAACTTAAGGATTTTGCATCCTAACTCCAAACATCATCAAAATTTGCATACCTCATGTAAAGTTTGTCCTAAACTCAAATATCTATTCAAAAAAATTTAAAACAAAACACAACCATTAAAATTCTTTAGGGACCGAAATTTACATAGGCTATTTCATTTATTTTTGTTTCTAACTTGTTTTGATCAACCTCTTGATCCATGACTTATAAAGATGTGATCTTCAAACCAAAACATTACATGGTTTAAAAAGGTGTCCTAAAACAGATCAAAGCTTCAAACTCAAGATCACATGGTTAAAAATCAACCAAAACATAAATTTAGCCAAGAACATCATCACTTTGGCCTAACCGAATATCTCCATGCATAAAATTTCATATCTTCGTAACTAATATCAAATATAGTCAACAATAACATGTATATAAAAGGCTTAGGATCCTCAAATAAAAATATCAAAGCCATTGGATTAGGATTAAACCATAAAAGATTTAAACTTTCTCAAAACAGAAACTGTTTTTCCTCTTCCAGTTTCTAAGTTTCTAGATCTAAGAAACTCTTTCACCAAAACTTTTAATCATGCAAAAAATCCTCAACAAATAATCATATACACATGTTAACAGTACTCCATAAAAATTTCGCACCAAGATCTATCCATTAGCTTGGTCAAAAACTCCAAACTACAACACACTCTCCAGTTCATCGCCTAGATTAACCTTTCAAGGGTTTTAATAACTTTCAATCAATCAAATGATCTTCAAATGGAACAAATAAAATATCGTCTTAAACTAGACTAAAAGAATAATGACTTTTATGAAGGAAACTGTGTGAGAAAATACTTACAAAATCTTCAAATAAGGCGTTCAACAGGGACCATAAAAATTGCCGAGAGAGTCTTTTGTGTTCTATCAAGGAAAAGTGTAAAGGAGGATTGATTTTCGTGAGAAGTGGACAGGAGAGCCTCTTACACAAGACATGGAAAGTGATAGGACTGGAATAGAGTTTGAGTGTTCCCATTTTCCTTCCCATTACACTAAACAAAAATCAGCCCAAGATCTTTTCTCAAGGTGAAGTGTAAGAGTGAAAGAGTGAGGTGGCCCTTTAGATATTTTTCTTCAAAACCTTCTAGAATCTCTTTTGTAAAGATCTGGCCAGCCAAGTGGGGATGCAAAACTTAGCCAAGAAGCAATGCCAAGGAGACCAAATTCGTGGGCCTTAATGGGGCTAAACCGAATAGGCCTCAATTTTGGGGTTTAAAGAGGGTTTGGGTTGCTATCAAGCCCAAATCCAAAATCACATGGCCCAATCAATTTTTCAAGGTTAACAAGGTTGGATAATGATGTTCTAACATAAATTGAAGGATTAATAGCATGTGGAAGTATTTTAATCAAGCGATTAAATACAATGCTAGAAACTGATTCATTTAGGTTTTGGAGGTCAACTTTATGGTTTGGATAAAACTGTTTAGGATTTCGATTTCAACCATGCTTTTGGTTCTCAGCTGGATTCCAACCATATAGGATTTCACTAGGGTGGAAATCTTCTTTGTTTTGGCACAATTTGATTGGTCGGATGTAATAGGGTTTTTGCTTAGGTGGCATGATCTCACACCTTGATTCCTTCAAATGCATCAAACATTCCTTATGGTGCCAAGTGTCTAATACTATTTACTATGTGTGGCTAAGATCCTGCCAAGTGTCCAAATAAAACCTCTCTAATCTAATTTGGACATTCCACACTGTGATTTTGAAACACGGCAATTGGTGCGCTTATCAAGGCTACTATTCACTCCAAAAAAGTGAATCATATAATTAACACAAAAAATTCTTAAATATTCATATTAACCTACAGTGAAATTTTTTTATAGAAATTCAACCTCCAAGTGCCCCTAAAAATAATTTTATAATTTCAAACAGGCGTTTCGTCCGAAAATATTAAAATTGACTTATTGCCTCATAAAACCCTAAATAATCAACTGAATCTAGTGGAGCAGATTATAACACATTCTGACACTTATAACTACCTCAAATAATTAGAATCGCACTTCTGGCACCATAGTGAGTGATAACACAGACTATGTTGACAGACTAAAACCTATGCGATTGGTCGATTCATGAAAACTTATGGAGTTTTCACGAGATTCCTAAAGCCAATAGTAATTCCACCTTTTAATTTCTAGCGGGCTGTTACAATCTCCCCTCCTAAAAAAAAGATTTCATCATCGAAATCGACACAAGTAACCATCAATAGGATAAGGAGAAGATGATGCTCACCAAACCTACTGTCCATCACTGAACATGTCGTCCTCTGAATCAAACACCAAGTTTCCGTGGTAACCTGGGTCGGGATGTTGTATGACCTCTTCATATTCGCTCTCTGGCTCCTGACCCTCAACTAGTAGACGTCCATCGGGAGTTGATGACATGGATGAGCCTAATGTCGTGGGCTCAGTGCTAGCGACTGAGGCACTCTGCTTTGCTGCTCCGCTGGACTCTGTTTGGTCCTGTGCCATCCTAGCCTTGAAGCTATTTCGATTTACCCACGTAATCGAGTGTAGAGGCAGGTAATGTTCTTCAAGAGTAACGCCTTCCTCTCGTAGTCCACACTATTCTTATCTATAACCATCACACGGTTGCACAAAATAACTACCACCATATAAAAGGAGGGTATAACACTTTCAAAGGTTATTGCCTAAACTTAATGACTTCTAGGCTGACCTTCTAGGATACTAAATTCTTGCTTAAGTGAAATCACTAATTTCCTTACTACTTAAAGAGTTATTTATCACATAAATATCTACCACGAAAATTCTGCCATTCCTTAAGTCTCTCACTCTAATTAACAAATGGTAATGGAGTCCTTCCGCAAAGTAGGTTGAGTTGTACCGACATACTTTCTAAATCTAAAACTTTAAGTAGATAATCTCCCAAAACATTTTCTTAGAAAAAGTAAGCGATACACTTCAAGTATCCTTGTAAGTCAGTTGGAAATATTTTAAATTCATACATAACTGAAATCACTTTCTTTATTTCATCTAGGAATTCCATCTGTCTAGGACTAGCTTACTCCTTTATAATCACAACGAATCGTTCCTCCTCTTGGGGGTTCCTCGATAAACGAGTAGCTATTAATCTAATTTCAAAGTCTTTCTCTTTTATGATTGACATAGTTCTTCTATCCTTCATGAGCTACCTCTTATTCTGACTCTAATAAAAAGAATCTGTTCCTACGGTTCACATAAATCCTTAAGACCAGGATTTTACTCCTCACATATTTGTCTCCAATATAATGGTGATCTACGTTTTCCGCAAACACAATATTTCTCCATAAACCATTTAATGGCAATTGGATAAAACTACTATCATATGTGAATCCTACTAAGGCCAAAGCTTCTGCCACACTCTTTACTCTTCCGAATACAAATTTCATTGGATCCTCAAAATAAAACAAACTCTAAATACTCAAGATACTATTTCATCAACCTTGAATATCCTTCCTCGTACTACTAAAAGGTATTCCATATCTACACTGATATGAACAGTAATACTCCTAATGAGAATTGTTACTCTTTTCACCTAGTAACAATTTGGATTACAAACTAAACTCTCATGCAATACCATAGTCACTAAAAATAGGGACTCGCTTGAATCAAACCACGTACAAGTTACAAACATCGAAGACTTGACATTACCCCAAAAAGAAAAAAAAACAATAATGCAATAATGCCATGAATTGAAATCAAATCAACTTTAACTAAGCTTAACAATACATAGGTCTTAGAAAATACCAGTGACAATGTCAGCTCTTTCCATTCCTATGGCGTCAGCATCTGCGTCTCCCTGAATGACAGCATACACTCTAACAGGTACGTGCTGCCATCGGGTATCCCACCCTATTCCAGCTTCTCCTTGGAAAAGGTACCCAGCGTATAGTACCTTCTGTTCTTCAGTACATCCACAAATCTTGTACGTCCTGTTGAGATCCACAATCCATTTCTCATCTCTCAGTGTGCACTTGCTGCTGCTGTTGATGCTTAAGAACATCAGTCATACGAATAGCTTCAGCTAATCCTCCATCCATCGGGGGATTCTGATTCTCCTGACTTGTGGCTCCCACAGGGTTTTGAGGTATCCTACCTAGAGTCATGTGTCACTTCATGAAACACACGAGTACACGTATTACAACCACGTACTATCTCTCATACTTCAAGAAATTCAAACCTAATGAAGACTAGGCTTCGTTTGGATCCTCAGCCCAACTCAACTCATCTTAACTCATCATTACAACTTTTTCAAATCCCAATACAAAATATACAATTCAACTTTTTCAAATTTCAAAATAATAATAATACTAAAAAATAATATTCTAACAATATTTTATCATCTCAATTCAACTCAACTCAACTCAATTCAACATCCAAACACAGCCTAAAATTTCAAGCCTAATATTTGGTGCATTTCCTAAGGACATGTGGATTTAAACCCAGAGACGTATTGCTCTGATACCATCCTGTGACGCCCCCAAATTTCGCTTGGGATCGGACGGATATTTTAAGCATCGAGACATGCAACACAAGGTTACCTGCCCACGTTCATGACATATAAGATGCAACGTTTCTAACATGCATATAGTATTATGGAATATTCGCAGCGGATAATTTTATTCTTTTTAGCAATACTATGCACCAAACTAAAATATCCCAAATACTTAAAACATACTGAGATTACAACATTAGTCTAAAATAGTTGCGATCAAAAGAGTTTTGGAAATTGAACTCCACAAATACAAGTAGTAATATGAGGTAACTACTGTACTATCATCTATGTCGCACCATCGGTTAGTCGACCGTTTCCAGTTGGTCGATTCTCCGTTCTCCTTCAAATTCTGTAACAAGATCTACTATTTGGGAAAAACGGTAGTTGGGACTACCATAGTGAGATTTGATTATAAATCTCAGTAAGTTAACAAAAAACCTTCACACAGGTTAATGATGCATGCATAGCAGTAAAAGTATGAATGCATAATCAAAATCATAAATAATCATAGCATAACTTCACATAGAGCATAACATAACTGGCATAACATAAATTAAAGCGTAAACTAAACTTGACTTGCTTAAACTAAACTGGACTTAAACTGAGACTTGATTTGACAAGAACTTGATATGAAACTTGACTTAACATGAACTTAAACTGACTTCTTTACTTAATATGAACTTGGACTTGAATTCTGAAACTTAATTTGACATGAACTTGAACTTGAACTTGAACTGAAACTTAACTTTGCATGAACTTGGACTGACTTCTTTACTTAACATGAACTTGGACTTGAACTCTCAAACTTAACTTGACATGAACTTGAACTTAAACTGAAACTTAACTTTTCATGAGCTTGAACTGACTTCTTTACTTATCATGAACATGATCTGAGACTTAACATGAACTTGAAATATATTCTTATCTCATGGAATTACCATGATGCTCTTGTCTCGTGGGGTTACCACGACAGCATAGTCTTATCTCATGGAATTACCATGATGCTCTTGTCTCGTGGGGTTACTACGATAGCATAGTCTTATCTCATGGAATTACCATGATATCCTTATCTCGTGGGGTTACCACGTTAGCGTAATCTTATCTCATGGAATTACCATAATATCCTTGTCTCATGGGATTACCATGATATCGTATTCTTATCTCATGGGGTTTCCATGATTATGTATTCTTATCTCATGGGGTTACCATGATTTAACACTAACCATAAACTGAACGATAACTTAACTGTACGAAGACGTACATGAACGTAAGTCAAAAGACATGACGTGCTTGACAGAAAATGTTTTGTAGCATGACATAACATGTGACAGACAACATTTTTAACATGGCATAACATGTAACAGTCAACATACTTAAGATGACATGCTTGAAACAATAAATATTACACGACATGACATACATGTGACAAATGACAAACATACATACATTGTAGTTCCTTTACTCATCATACATACATATTAAACTGATAGTAAGTTAAAAGCTAACTTACCTCGGTCTTCGCATTTTCTAGATAAAACTCAAGCGCGATCCCGGGGAACCTAAATTAATGATTTCTAAAAGTTAGAACTTAATCACTAACAATTAGAAATATGAAAAAATATCAATTTAGAGTAAAATTATCATTTTACCCTCTATAGGTGGGAAAATGACCATTTTATCCCTAACTTAAGGATTTTGCATCCTAACTCCAAAATCACCAAAATTTACATACCTCATGTAAAGTTTGTCCTAAACTCAAATATATATTCAGAAAAATTTAAAACTAAACACAACCATTAAAATTCTATACGGACCGAAATTTACATAGGCTATTTCATTCATTTTTGTTTCTAACTTGTTTTGATCAACCTCTTGATCCATGACTTATAAAAATGTAACCAAAACATCACATGGTTTTAAAAGGTGTTCTAAAACAAATCCAAGCTTCAAACGCACAATCACATGGTTAAAAATCAACCAAAACTTAAATTTAGCCAAGAACATCATCACTTTGGCCTAACCGAATATCTCCATGCATAAAATTTCATATCTTCGTAACTAATATCAAATATAGTCAAAAAAACATTATAAAATGTATATAAGAGGCTTATGATCCTCAAATAAAAATATCAAAGCCATTGGATTAGGATTAAACCATAAAAGATTTAAACTTTCTCAAAACAGAAACTGTTTTTCTTCTTCCAGTTTCTAAGATTCTAGATCTAAGAAAATATTTCACCAAAAATTTTAATCATGCAACAAATCCTCAAAAATAATCATATACACATGTTAACAGTACTCCATAAAAATTTTGGACCAAGATCTATCCATTAGCTTGGTGAAAAACTCCAAACTACAACACACTCTCTAGTTTATCGCCCAAATTAACCTTTTTAGGGTTTTAATAACTTTTTATTGCCCAAGTATCTCCAAATGGAACAAATAAGATATCCTTGTAAAATATACTTAAAAAGGAATGACTTTTATGAAGGAAACTTTGTGAGAAAATATTTACAAAATCTTCGAATAAGGCGTTCAACAGAGACCATAAAAACTGCCCGAGAGAGTCTTTTGTGTTCTATCAAGGAAAAGTGTAAAGGAGGATTGCTTTTCTTGGGAAGTGGACATGAGAGCCTCTTATACAAGATATGGAAATTGATAGGACTGGAATAGAGTTTGAGTGTTGGCCTTTTCCTTCCCATTACACTAAACAAAAATCAGCCCAAGATCTTTTCTCAAGGTGAAGTGTAAGAGTGAAAGAGTGAGGTGGCCCTTTAGATATTTTTCTTCAAAACCTTCTAGAATCTCTTTTGGAAAGATCTGATCAGCCAAGTGGGGATGCAAAACATAGCTAAGAAGCAATGCCAATGAGACCAAATTCGTGGGCCTTAATGGGGCTAAACCGAATGGGCCTCAATTTTGAGGTTTAAAGAGGGTTTGGGTTGCTATCAAGCCCAAATCCAAAATCACTTGGCCCAATCAATTTTTCAAGGTTAACAAGGTTGGATGATGATGTTCTAACCCAAATTGAAGGATTAATAGCATGTGAAAATATTTTAATCAAACGATTAAACACAATGCTAGAAACTGATTCATTTAGGTTTTGGAGGTCAACTTTATGGTTTGGATAAAACCGTTTAGGATTTCGATTTCAACCATGCTTTTGGGTTCTCAGCTGGATTCCAACCATATAGGATTTCACTAGGGTGGAAATCCTCTTTGTTTTGGAACAATTTGATTGGTCGGATGTAATAGGGTTTTTGCTTAGGTGGCATGATGTCACACCTTGATTCCTTCAAATCTATCAAACATTCTTTATGATGCCAAGTGTCTAATATTATTTACTATGTGTGGCTAAGATCCTGCCAAATGTCCAAATAAAACCTCTCTAATCTAATTTGGACATTCCACACTGTGATTTTGAAACACTGCAATTGGTGCTCTTATCGAGGCTACTATTCACTCCAAAAAAGTGAATCATAAAATTAACACTAAAAATTCTTAAATATTCATATTAACCTACAGTGAAAATTTTTTACCGAAATTCAATCTCGAAGTGCCCCTAAAAATAATTTCATAGTTTCAAACATGCATTTCGTCCGAAAATATTAAAATTAACTTATTGCCCCATAAAATCTTAAATAATCAACTGTGTCTAATGGAGCAGACATAACGCATTTTGACAATTATAACTACCTTAAATAATTAGAATCGCACTTCTGGTACCATAGTGAGTGATAACACAGACTATGTTGAGAGACTAAAAGCTATGCGATTGGTCAATTCATGAAAACTTATGGAGTTTTCACGAGGTTCCTAAAGCCAATAGAAATTTCACCTTTTAATTTCTAGCGGGCTGTTACACCTTAGTATATGTGGCCATGTTGTCTTCTTTTTGCGAGGATCACCTTCTTCACATGGGGGGAACTTTCAATCGAGTTGCACCACAAAGTGCGTTGTTTGACATAAATGATGCAGCTGAGAAGTTTTGAAATGGTCCACTTGTGGGAATTTCTCCTTGTAGTTTATTGAATGAGAGATTTAGATATTTGAGGTAATGGAGTCCTTTTAAGGACTTGGGACTCTCTCCAAATAAATTGTTATCGGAAAGATCCAAGAACTCCAAGCTTACCAATTCACCAATAGATATAGGAATTGAGCCTTCTAGTTGATTTATTGCAAGGAAAGATTAGTCAAATCTTTGAGACCACCAATTGTTTTGGGGATATCACTTGATAGTTGATTTCTTGATAAATTTAATATCCTTAAGACCTTCATTTTCTCAATCTCAGATGAAAGAGAGCCACTTAAAGAATTGGATGAGAAGTGAACCTCCAAGAGATCTGTAAGCCTCCACAAGCTCAATGCAATCACAGAAGTTAATTGATTGAAGCCTTAGTAGAGAGCACTTAGCGAAGTCATACTATCTATGCATCTAGGAATGTGTCCAGATCGATCATTACCAACTAAAGATAATTCAACCAAGCTCCTTAGATAACATAGTTCTGGTGGGATGGTTCCTTTTAGTCTATTACCATAAAGGCCCAAACCTTGAAGCATGGGCAAACTTCCTATTGTGGTTGGAACAAGTCTTCTCAATTCGTTGTTGGATAAGGTCAACATAGTCAAACCACTTAAATTCCCGATCTCCATTGGAATGCTACCCTTAAGTTTGCAATTATCTAGGTAAACAATTTGAAGAGAAAGAGAGAGGTTTCCAATGGACTTGGGAAGGAAGCCATTCAAGTGATTTTTGCTCAAACCTAAATAAACGAGATTTATACAACTCGAAAAATAGGGAAAAATACTCAATTTTGGAGATTCAACGGTCAAATCATTGAAATGTAGTTTGAGCACCTGGAGGAATCTTAAATTTCCAAGCGATCTTGGAATTAAGCTTGAGAATGAATTCTCATATAAGTCAACGAGAGCGAGCTGTGAAGCATTAGAAATAGAGTTGGGAATTGTTCCGCTCAATTCATTTCCCTTAAGAAGAAGTCGTTGAAGATTTGGAAGGAAGAGAACCATATTTGATGGAAGATGGGCTGATAGGTTATTTACCTCCATTCCAATCCATCTTATTGTTGAGATATTGAAGATCCGAAATGGAATTGTGCCAAAAACACCGAGGACTCCAATATCGAAAACCTCTAGATTTTGCAGATTACCAATTTGATTTGGAATTAAACCTATCACAATATGAATAGTCATTGGTATTTTCTATTCAAGATGATAAAGAAGATATAATGAACCTAGAATACTCCTTAGTAGTAAGAAAATAACCAGGACCTCAAATATCATGCATGGGGTTGGGCTGGCACATTTCAGGTTGAATTCTGGCTCCTCTCCCAGTTCAAATTATACCATAGAGGTGTCAGAAATAGTTATGAATGTTTCTGGGTCCTTTTATGATTTTGTTACTAGACTTGTTGACATCTTCTAGTTTTCAATATATTTTGAAATAGTTGTTCAATTAGAGATGATCATAGAATATGTATACTAAATCAATAATGGTATCGATGTGATTGACTCATATAAGACTATATAAGCATACCTTCAAAGTACGATCAGAAAACATGTCTACTAAATCAATAGCCTTATCTATGTAAATTAAATCAAATAAGACTAAGAATATATACCTTCAAAGTTGTAGTAGGAAAGGCCTAACTCCGTAAGCATGGTTAAGTTTCCTATTTCTGGGGGTAGTCTTCCTGAAAATTTGTTAGTCAATAAATATAGAATTTGCTACTGTTTGTATTTGAACAAAAAGGATAACTATATATTGGAGGTTGATAGCCGACTAAACATACCTTCAAAGTTGTTGTCAGTAAGGTATAGCCCTGTAAGCATAGTTAAATTCCCTATTTTCGGGAATTCACCTAACATTTGATTACGATAAATAGAAAGATACTGAAGATTGGGAAGATGATCAAACATATATGTAGATAGTCCACCATGTAGCATATTCTCATTAAGTTCAATGATTTGTAGTGAAGATATGTTGAAGAAAATGGAGGACATCGGTCCTGAAAGCTTGTTCGCTCCAAGATAAATTTTTTGCAAAGAGTATATCTTGAAGATAGAGGGAGGTATGGTGCCTGAAAGCTGATTGAATCCAAGAACAATAACTTGCAATGAAGATATGTTAGACAGAGATGGAGGAAGTACCTATGAAATTGTTATCGTCATGAAACAATTTTCTAAGTTTAGTTAGCGATCCCATCTGTGATGTAATTGCTCCATTGAATTCATTGTATCCAAAGTCAAAGAATTCCAACCGAGCAAGATGAGACAACTCAATTGGGATTGAGCCATGAAAACTATTGTTTTCGATTACATTTAATGTCTTTCAACTTTGACCTGCTTTAATATATGTAATAAATTGTTAAAATTATTAATTAACACCTCAATTATTTATCAAATCTTTAAAATTTGGTAAAAATTACGTCATATTTGTCATTTTTATGGATTTTAACGATCAAATTTGAACTCAGAGTGCAAATTTCTAAACTTTAGTAGTTATGGATTTCATTACTAGTTTTACTAGTTTAGAGTACTGAATATTAAAAAAATCACCATCAAATTACCTATTAAATGCAATATCGTTGAGGAATCAAAGCAACAAAAAAAAAATAAAAGAAAATAAAAAATAAAGAAAGAGAAAAATGTAGAAAACTAGACATAATTTTGCATAATCTAATATAACAACATATATAGAAGAATAATGTCAACAAAGAAAATCACGCCAAAAAAAAAAAAAGCAAAATCGTAGTCTTCTCTCTTTCGCTCGTAACTGACTGCAAGGGGTGGAGTGCAAGTCTCTCTACTCCCACTAAGTAGAGGTGAGTATATTGCTATTTTGTTTGCTTATTTCAAGCAAGATAGCGAAATTGAGAGAAAGGGTGAGCGATGGAGGAACTTGAAGAGGTTTGGAATAAGTTGAAATTGAATGAGGAGGAACAACAAGAGATTTGTATTCTGGAGGATATGTGGGAAGGTTTGAAGGAGAGAAAGAATAGAAGTGTGGTTGGAAAGATGTTATCAGATCGATTTTTTAGTAAAGAGGTTGTCAAATCGACCATGCTCAAAATTTGGAAAGTGAATAAGGCTATGGAGTTTGTGGAATTGAGGGCTAATACTTTTGTTATCTCTTTTGCCAATCTGGGTGATTGTACTAAGGTGATGGTTGGAAGGCCATGGTTATTTGATACCAATCTGTTTGTTTTGAAGAATTTAGATAGTTTGAT
Source organism: Pterocarya stenoptera (assembly GCA_003123785.1). NCBI lineage: Eukaryota > Viridiplantae > Streptophyta > Magnoliopsida > Fagales > Juglandaceae > Pterocarya > Pterocarya stenoptera. The sequence continues at coordinate 258,603 of QEOT01002105.1, forward strand.
ACAACCACATGCTATGGAGTTTAATTCTGGATTATTTTGGATTCAACTCCATAACTTACCTTTCTACTGTATGAATCAAAGGTATGGGGAATTGATTGGCAATACACTGGGGGAAGTAGTCGTTGTGGATGTGTCGGATGGAGGATATGTGATGGGGTAAATACCTTCGAGTTAGAGTGATTTGGATTTGAAGAAGGCAGTAGCTCGAGGTAGAACTATTAAGGTTGGTTCCAAGAGTATGTGGGTGCCAATTAGATATGAGAAGTTACCCAGAATTTGCCTCAATTGTGGTATGTTTTGTCATGGTGATCAGGGCTGCACTCATAGTAGTGGGAGTTCAAAACTTAGTAAGGGAGAAAATCAGTATGGCTCCTGGCTTCGAGCAGATTCTGGTATGAGAAGGGGAAGGTTCAGATTCCAAACTACTTCTGGTGAGTCAGTGACCGATCGAGGGAAGGAGTTTGTCGAGGAGGGTGGAAGGCTTTTCAGGCGACAGTTTTCCCCTACAGTGTCATCAGAGTATGGTGGCGAGAAGTATGGTATGGTGGAGGAATTGGTTACTGCAGATCCCGAGAGAGTAGGAACAGTTAGTGTCATTGAAGTGGATAAGGGAGTAGTTAAGACACGTTTGAAAGAGGTGGATAAGGGGGGAATTATCCAAACTGCAAATATGGCTACTGAAGTTGAGGGAAACATGGCTAAAAAAAGGGATGGTTTTGATTCAAATTCTCAGATTGCTATGGGCCAACTGCGAGCTGACAAAGAGAGGCAGGTTATTTTAAATAGTAAGGAGATTACTAAGGGTATTCTTTACTCTATTAATATTACTAAGGTCAGTTTAATTCAAGAGGGTTTATTGCACGTGATAGAAAATAAAGAGAAGGATGCCTGCATCAGTAAAGTTGGTGAACTAAAGGGGAGATGGCAGAGATAGGCAAGCGTTAAGGCTGGTTCAAAATTGAATCCAAGCAGGGGTTCTGTGGCTAGTAAAAGGAATGGTTTATCTGTGATTGATGAGGAGGAGAACCAAGTTCTTAGCAAGAAAAGGAAAGATGATGTTGTGACTACTAATTTAAGAGCCCAAAGGTAATTTTCCTTATGGAAACTTACCTGAAAGTTAACAAGTTAGAAGCTATTAAGAGAAAGATTGGATTTTATGGCTGTTTTGGTGTGGATCCTGTGGGGAGGAGTGGTGGTCTAGCTGTTTTGTGGAAGGATATAACAGAATTTGAACTTGTCAACTACTCACAGAGACATATTAGTGGGTGGCTTTATGATGAAAATGTCAAATGTAGGCGGAAGCTGACAGGATTTTATGGTTACTCAGAGGTGGGACAAAGACAACATTCGTGGGATCTGTTGACTAGAATTAAGGGTGGATCTAAACCATGGTACATTGTTGGAGATTTTAATGAGATTCTAGTACAAAGAGAGAAATGGGGTGGAAGGGCTAGACCAGAAATTCAAATGGCTTCATTTAGAAAGGTGGTAGATGATACTGATTTAAGTGACTTGGGTTATAAGGGGGATGGTTTTAATTGGAGCAATAATTCGGGAGAGGGGAGTTATACAATGGAAAGATTGGATAGGGCCCTTGCATATAGAAGGTGGAGAGACCTTTATCACTATGTTACTGTCTAGTGGCAAGGTGTTCTAATCATAAACCTTTGATCACGACACTTAGAAAAGATATGAGTGGACTTCAGTCCAGGAAAAAATTGTTTAGATTTGAGGCTTGGTGGAGCAAGGAGGACATTGTAAAGAAGTTATAGTTGCTAGTTGGGGGATGGTACAACAACTGTCAACTTCGTGGGAGGATCAATCCAAGCATCTTTGAAACAGTGTGGTAATTCTTTGCAGCAATGGAGCAAACAACATACTATGCAAATGGATAAGGAGATTAAACAAAAATTTGATGTGCTCAAACAATTACAAGATGAAGGATGTGGATCCAATAGGGACAAAATTAAAGTTTTACAGAAGGAAGTGGGGATATTATTCGAGGAGGAAGATTTAAAGTGGAGGCAAAGGGCAAAGAGGAGTTGGTATGCTTGTGGTGATAGGAATACTCATTTCTTTCATGCCTGTGCTACTTAAAGACAAAACAAGAATAGGATTGTGGAGATCAGGATGGTCAATTTGTGCTGAGATTAGACCAGTGTGGTATTTAGGAGGCTTTTATGCTGCACTTTCAAGAGGTTTATAACTCTACTGAGCCAACTGAGGATGTTATTAATAAATGGGTGGAGAGATTGGAACAGAAGATTACTAGTGAGATGAACAACTTTCTTTTGTAGGAATTCACTAAGCAGGAAGTGGAGCATGCTTTGAAACAAATGGCCCCTTTAAAATCCCCTGGACCTGATGGGTTTGGGGCCTACTTCTATCAAGAGTATTGGATTAATTGGTGATAAGGTATGTGGTGCAGCTTTGAATTTTCTAAATGGGGGACAACTGGATCAGGATTGTAGCTTCACTTTTTTAGGTTTGATTCCAAAAGTTAAGAATCCAGTTTTTGTTGGAGAGTTTAGACCAATAAGTTTATGTAATGTATTTTATAAACTTATTGCAAAACCACTTGCTAATAGATTGAAGGTGGTTTTACTAAAATTCATTTCTCAAAGTCAAAGTGCTTTCATAGTTGGAAGATTGATTACTGATAATGTTATCATTGCTTATGAGGCCTTACACCCTATGAAACATAGACAAAAAGGAAATAATGGAAATATGGCTGTCAAGTTGGATATGTCTAAAGCATATGATAGGGTGGAGTTGGGGGGGGGGGGGATTTAAGGGTTGTTATGCAAAAACTTGGATTGCATGATAACTAGGTTGAGTTGATTATGTAGTGTGTGTGTTTAGTTCAATGTGCAGTACTTGTAAATGGTGAACTAGGGAACAAAATTATTCCAACAAGAGGACTTAGGCAAGGAGATGCATTGTCTCCTTCCCTATTTCCTTTTTGTGCAGAGGGTCTGAGTTCTTTAATTAAGCATGCAGAAATGACTAGTTTGGTGAAGGGTGTTAACAAGGGGTGGAACAACTATTAGTCATTTAATGTTTGCTGACAATTACATTCTTTTTTGTAAATCCAAAATAGATGAGTGGCGACAGTTAGAGAGAATTTTGGATTCTTATGATGTTGCTTCTGGATAGAAATTGAACAAATAGAAAACCTCAGTCTTTTTCAGTTCTAATACCCCTCAGCAAACAAGAAACAGTTTAGTAGAAGTGATAGGATTAAAGAGTTGTTGTGATTTTGACAAGTACTTGGGTCTACCTAGTGTTATGGGTAGATCTAAATATAAATCTTTTCGTGAAATTAGAGAAAGAGTTTGGGCAAGAATTAGCAACTGGAAGAATAGTTTCTTAACAAAAGAAAAGAAGTTCTGATAAAACTGTTTTACAAGCTCTCCCAACATATGTTATGGGTGTATTTAAGTTGCCTAAATTGTTATGCAAAGAAATTTCTTCCTAAATAGCAAAGTTCTGGTGGGGACATTTGAAGAATGACAAAAAGATCCAATGGAGGAAATGGAGTGGCATGAGCAGATCAAAAACTAAATCTTTAGCTGCTACTGTTATGAAAGAGAAATATTACAAACATTGCTCTATTATGGATGCAAATCTTGGTGGAGGGCCCTCATTTATATGGAGGAGTTTGTGGGAGTCTAGAGATGTGATTAGAGAAAGGATGAGATGGAGAGTGGGTAATGGAAAGAAGATAAAGATATGGGTTGATAAATGGATGCCAACTCCTTCATTATAAATGGTTCAATCTCCTGTTTCAACTTTGGGAAGGGAAGCAACTGTGGCTGAGCTAATTTATGAGGATACTGGGTGTCGGAAGTATGATTTGGTTAGGGAGACTTTTAATAGAGAAGAAGCTGCTATTGTTTATACTATACCTGTGAGTAGAATGAGTTTGGAGGATAAACTTTATTAGGGACCTGCTAAGAATGGACTCTTTTCTGTTAAGAGTGCTTATTATATTGCAATGGAGACTAAAAGACAGTATAGAGGGGAGCAATATGCTAGAAATGAGGTAAATCATGTTTGGAAGCAAATGTGGGAGCTTAATATACCTAAGTATATTAAGGTATTTCTATGAAGAGCTCTAACTAATTGTAGGGATAAAGCACAGAAACGGATATGCAGAGAAGAAGATTTTCTTGATACATGGACTGAATTAGCTCAGAAGTTGCAGAAAAGTAAATTAGAAGGCATGGCTTTTATTTTCAGAAAGGTATGTCAGAGAAGGAATAATTGGATCTTTGAGAATTCCTTTCAGAGTCCATTTGAAGTGATTGATGCTGCTATGACAGATGGGGAGGAGTATATACTGGCTAAGGGTGCAAACATATATGAAATTTCTGGTTCAACCCCTGTGAATTGAAATGTTATTTGGCAAGCTCCAACATAGTTCTCTTATAAGGTGAAATGGGATGCTGGGTTTAAGGAATCTACTCTAAAAATGGGGGTTGGTATTATAATCAGGGATGGTGCAGGAGATGTTATAGTTGCTTTGTGTATTCCCGAGAAAGCTGTTAAGGATGTTGAGGTGGCTGAAGCGAATGCACTTTGGAGAGCTATTATTTTCTGTGAGGAAATTGGTATTGAGGCAGCTATCTTGGAAGGGGATGCTATGAAAGTAATCAAGGAAGTGCAAGCCAGAGAATAGAATTATGCATGGTGTGGACAAGTAATTGAAGACATAAACCTTACATGCCAGTATGGATAGAGATGGCTACAACAATACACCCCTAGAGAGAGTAATGTGGTAGCTCATAAACTTGCTAAATTTGTTCTGCAATGTGAGGATGAGGTGGTATGGTTAGAGGACTGTCCAGATTGGATTAAACCTTGTATCCAACTGGAAAAACTTTGTATCTCTTCTTATGGGGAATGAGTATGGAATATGTTATTTTTTCAAAAAAAAAAAAAAAAGAAAAAAAATCTTACAAGCTTGGTTAGATATATGTTATATTGTATCTGCCTTATAATGAAGAGAAATGTATATATTCCATGCAACGTCAATTGTGACATTGTTCATATCTCTGAAGGAGATCTGGAAAAGTTTTTTCCAAACTCCAATCAGGCTTGTACTCTACAACCAAGCTTCTAAAATCAAGACTACAGAAATCTAATGATGTTTTTGACAAAATTGCTTGAAAAAATTGCACACTTTAATTCACTTAATTTCGGCATTAAACTTCCATATGTAGTAAATTCAGAGCCTTGTAGCACCCATCGCCCTATCTAATTAAGTGTATGCCAAACCTAGTTGCTCTCATGATAGAAATAAAATTCTATTTTTCTTCTCTATTTTTCGTTCCTCTATACTCTGTGCCCTGTTCTTTATCTTCTCTTTTAGTTTTTGAGATAAGCTTCATTGGATGCTCAAGTTTTATCATGGTATTTATTGACAGCCACCTTAATTCTAGGAGCTCCACAAAACAAGCCACCTTAATTCTAGGAGTTTGTCTAAATTAGTCCACTTACTTTTTGTCCATGTCTTCACACTTAGTTGTATGTCTATATATATTTGAATGTATGATACACAAATGATGTTAAACGTTTTGCATATAAATTACTCTATCTTAGTTTTTTTAACATGGTATTAGAGCCAGGTTAACCTATGACCGATAATGGGCTCCTGTGACCTACCCACGATGATGGTATCGAAAATACCAGTCCACTCGTGAGGGGGCGTGTTGAGCAGTCTCACATGACTTAAGAACAAACTCATCCTGGTCTTTATAAGGAGTTACCCCACTCCTCCTATTAGGCTTTATGGGGAAAAAATGGGTATCTCTATAGGCACCTTCTAAATGTTGCTTGTAGTCTCCACTTCCAAGCACATCTCCCTTCAAAATTTTGGGACGATTATGTCATCATCGATGCATATCTCATTAATCATACCCCGAGTCACATACTCCAGAATAAGTCACCTTTTAAAATTCCTTTAAATAAAACACCCAGCTATGATCATTTTCGCGTCTTCGGTTGTCTTTGCTATGCGCAAATCCTTAGTGCTCACCGTGACAAATTTTCCCCCCTGTGCTGCTAAATGCATTTTTCTTGGCTATCCCAGCACTTATAAAGCTTACAAACTCTACAATCTTGACACTTACAAAGCTTACAAACTCGTGATGTCACTTTCTATGAACACCACTTTCCTTTCCAACATATTCCTACTCTCTCCCCTTCTCATCCTGTCATTCCACTGCCTGTTCCTAAACTCCTATACCATCTCCTCCATCTCCAGAAACTTCCTCTCCAGACTCATCCGAGCCCTTTCTCTCCTCACCTCCATTCCCTCCATCCAAGCCTCCTCTCTCTTCACCTCCAATTTCTCATCCTCGCCGCACCATCACTCGGCCCGCCTATCTTCATGACTACATTTGTCCTACACTCCCATTTCTGATCCTCACCGCACCATCACTCACCCTTTGTCTGATTTGTTTTTTTCATATTCTCGTTTCTCTTCATCTCATCTCACTTTTTTAGCTTCTCTAACCACTTGTATTGATCCCTCATGTTATTCTGGTGCTATCTGCCACTCTCATTGGTGTGAAGCCATGTCTGCTGGAATTTGGGCTTTAGAGGATAACTCCACTTGGGCACTTGAGATGCGACCCCCCAAAAAAAAACCCATTGGTTGTAAATGGGTTTTCAAAACTAAGCTCAAGGCTGATGGCTCCATTGAAAAGTACAAAGCTCGACTGGCTGCTAAGGGTTACACTCAGGTTGAAGGCTTTGCCTATCATGAGACATTTGTCCCGATTGCCAAAATGACCATTGTTCATTGCTTACTAGCGGTCGCTATTGCCAAACACTGGGCCATTCATCAACTAGACGTCAACAATGCCTTCTTACATAGTGACCTTGATGAAGAAGTCTACATGAAACCACCTCTTGGATATTGCATAAAGGGGGAGACCCGTGTCTGTCTGCTCAGAAAATCTCTCTATGGCCTCAGACAAGCCTCTCGAACTAGTTTTTTAAACTAACATCTGTGCTTCTAGATGCATGTTTCTATCAATCTTAGGCCGATCATTCTTTATTTACTTTTGTCACCTCCACCAGCATTACCCTTGTTCTTGTTTATGTTGATGATATATTGGTTGTTGGTAATGATATCTCTCAGATCGAGTTCTTCAAAGGACTCCTCTCCACCCATTTCAAAACCAAAAATCTTGGTTCTTCGAAATATTTTCTCGGACTTGAAGTTGCTCGCTCTCACAAAGGAATCTTCCTTAATCAACACAAATATGCCCTTGATATTCTTTCCGATAGTGGACAACTCAGTGGCCGCACTGCTCCATTTCCTATGGAACAACACTTGAAACTCAGCACTGAAGGTGGTGATCTCCTCCCTGGTTCCTGCACTTACAGACACTTAGTTGGCCGACTCATCTATTTGACCATCACCTGACCTGATATCGCCTATGCAGTCACCATTCTCAGTCAGTTCATGCATGCTCCTTGTGACGCCCAGACTCCCACGTACGGAAACGAGGGAATCGTGACGTCGGGATAATGGCAACATGGTCACGCATCTCAACGATAAGTGCCAAGTGTGTGTAGATGAAACAGTGTACAACAAAAATAAAGCAGCGGATAATTTAAATAAGTCGACTAAGTACCATAATTGTTTAATACAAATTCACAAAAGCAAAAGCGTTTTAAAGAATAATACAGTTATCCTATAAAAACATAATATTTCCAAAACACATAATTCAACAAGCGGAAAAAAAATCCCAAACTCGAGCGAGTGATCCCAAATCACTCATCTGGAGGAGTCAAATCCTTAGGCTCAACATCAGCATTATCTGCATCAAAATCTACGATACCATAAAACGGTACCGTAGGTAAGTAATAATCCAAACAACCCACGAGATAAAAATACATTAATGAAACCAACAATTATGCATGCATATGATGAAATATGCATTAGACCCAAAACATCATTTTTTTCAAAAATGAATATTTAACAACGCAAGCCAAAATCCCATTATGGCCCAAAGTATTCCATTAAAACATTTCCCACCATTTTCCCCTAAAATGGCCCAAAACAATAATCCATCATTTTTTCAAAAAATGATTCACATAAAATCCTTTGATCCAACAATAATCCATCATTTTCTGGGATTCACATAAAATCCCAGAAAATAGCCCAATAATCAATTTCAACCGTATGCACCATGATCTCCCCTAGGGACCATCCGCACACCTTGGCTCCCTTCTTCACACCACAGGTAACGACCGTGCGAGTGACTTTGTAACGAGCGATGCCTGGTTCTGTGGCCAGCGCGTTCGTGGCCAAACATCCTCTAGCCCCCACCAACAAGAGGGGCCACAATGTCAGCACGAGAGCGTTCCCATCCCGTCCGATCCTTTGTTGCCCAGAGACAACCCAGGGGACATCACTCAGTATATTACGCTCCCGAGTGACCAGAGGAGCTCCATCGAGATAATGCCCCATCTCGGCTTGGGGTCGTGATGCGCACGCACTCAAAATCATTTCTCATGTGAAAACCTAGTTTTCAAATATACACATGAACATGTATGCAATTATGTGCAAATCCAGTTTACATTTAGAAATATGAACATGCGTGCAAATATGCTATGTGCATGACACGACACAAATATCCAACAACCAACAAATCCCCACATAACCCAATCACACAACAACTCCATCCTCCAATCCAACCGACCCTCTTACTCCTCAGACTCAATCTGGCTCAACCAACCAATTCAAAGTAAATATGAGTTAGCGCAAAGATACATTTAAGTCTCAAAAGTTCTTTGGAAAAATACTTACAGCGCTATAATATAATTTTAGAAGAATCACGGAGATGCTAGAAGTGGTAGCACAACAACAAAACAGTGTATTTTGGACTATGGTCGTGGGTCTCAAAAACCCAATTTTGAACGGAGACAAACGAAGACTAGGGATGGCTAGGGAAGGGCTTAGGGGTGTTGGTGAAACTAATGGTAGTGGTGGTTGGCCATGGGTGGCGGCATGCACTGGGGTTGAAGGCCAAAATAGTCAAATTTGAAGTGAAGACAGATGGGCTTCACCAGTGGCAGATCAGGGTTGAGGATGGGTGGGTTAGGTAGTTGGGAGACCGCCGGTGCTGTGGTGAAAAGGTGGTGGCCAATGGCGGTGCGACGGCGAAATCGACACACCCACGCATGAGTGCACAATGCCACGAAATCGACCAATTACCAACAACCAACAGTTATTAGTATAACCAGATAACCAAATCACAGTTTATAAAATTGGTTAGTGCAAAAATATACTTAAGTCTTAAAATTATTTTCGAGAAATACTTACAGCGCTATAAAGTAATTTTAGGAGGATCACGGAGGAGCTGGAAGCGCCAACACAGCAACTCCACAGTGTAAAAACACTGACCTAAATACACAGTATACCCAAATTCCAACGGGGTCAAACGAAAGCTAGGGAATGGTAGGGTAGGGCCTATGGGAGGTGGTGAAGCTAGTGGAAGCGACGGTTGGCCGTGGGTGGTAGCCAAAACGGCGGTGGAAGGCCAAAAGGGCCGAAACGGAGATGAGGTCGTGGAGGTGGCTCCGGCAACGGATCAGAGCCGAAACTGGGTGAGTTAGGACGACAAGAGGCTGGTGAAGAAGTGGTGAAGAAATGGTGGCCAATGGTGGCAGGACGGCAGCGGTGGGACAGCGGCTTCGCACGGCTCGCGGCCGCTAACGGCAGCAATAGCCAGCCTGAAATTGGAGAGGTGGTGTCGCCGGCGGCTGGGGAACCGAGTCGTGCCGGCAATGAGGGCCACGGACGGCCGGTGGTGGTAGCTGGAAGCAAAGACCGAATCCCACGGGGAGAGAGAGGGAGATCAAGTGGGAATGAGCCGAAGGAAAAAGGAGAAAGAAAGAAAAGAAAAGGAAGAGGAAAGGAAAACAGGAAAAGAAAAGATGGAAAAAAGAAATGAGGTCCAATCCTCACAACTTTTGGATCACAACTGATCCTCAAAATAACTATTTTTAAAACAGTAAATTAAATAAATCAATTTAAACTCAAAAGTAGTTAAAGTAAAATATTAAACTCCAACAATAACATTCTTTAAAATAAAAAGCAATTAAATTGCAGAACACTAATTAAAATTAATCAAACACAGTGAAATGCTTTAATAAAACAATAAAAATTTTAAAACCCATAAACAAACCAATTTAAATTAAAGATCAATTTAAATCCAAAACAATAATTAATAATAAGAAAGCCAAATAAAAAATAATTTTCATAACTTAAAATATTATAAAATAATATAATAAAACCCCCAAAATTCTAAAACCAGAGAATCAATCTTTAAATTAATTAAACTAATCATTTATTAAAATATACTAAAATACGGGGTGTTACAGCACTGGGCTGAAGAGAAAACTGACGGGAGAGAGAAAGGAGGAGTGTCACGTGTGTGGGAGGAAGAAAAAGTAGGGAAAAAGAAGAGAAGAATGAAAAGAAAAAGAGGGAAAAAGAAAAAGTGAGGGAAAGAAATGAGGTTCGGTCTTTCAACTCCGGGTCTTGAAACTGATCCAACAAAAATGATTTCAAAACGGCAATTTAAATAAAACTAATTTAAACACAGTAACTAAGTAAAATAAAATAATGAAATCCAACAATAAACTAATTTAAAATAAATATTATTTTAAATAATGAACAATAATTTATAATAATAAAACACATTAAATTAAATTTCACGGTTAAAAGTCATAAAATAATACCACGTAAATCATCTAAAATTTAAAACAAGAAAGCCCATAATCTTAAGAAATGCAATAATTACTTAGTCAAAATTCATGTAAATACGGGGTATCACACTCCTCAGGTTCCTAACTTGACTGCCGCTACTCGTGTTCTTAACTACATCAAAGACAGCCCAGGCCAAGGCATCTTCTTCTCTTCCTCTAGCAGTATACATGTCACAGCCTAAACTGATTCTGATTGGGCCAGCTGACCGACCACCTGCCGCTCCACCACCGGATACTTCATTCAGTTAGGGGCTAGTGCAATCTCATGGCGTACAAAGAAATAGACTACAATAGCAAGGTCTTCCGCTGAAGTAGAATATCGAGCCATAGCCGTCACCACCTGTGAACTCACCTGGTTGAAGCAAATTCTCACTGATCTTGGCATTCCTCATCCCGAGTCCTTCACCTTACATTGTGACAACCAATCTACTCTCTACAATGAGCACAATCCTGTGCTCCATGAACGTACCAAACATATCGAGATTGACAGTCACATTGTTCGTGATACAATTCACTACGGCCTTCTTACAACGTTTGACACTTCCTCCACTGAACAAGTTATAGATATCTTAGGACGGGAACTTTTTCATCATTTTGCATGCAAGTTGGGCATTACGGATCTACATGCACCAACTTGAGGGAGAGTATTGGCAGCCACCTTAATTCTAGGAGCTCCACAAAACAAGCCACCTTAATTCTAGGAGTTTGTCTAAATTAGTCCACTTACTTTATGTCCATGTCTTCACACTTAGTTGTACGTCTATATATATTTGAATGTATGATACACAAATGATGTTAAAGGTTTTGCATACAAATTACTCTCTTTTAGGTTTTTTAATAGTATTAGAGCAATACCTTCTGCAATTGATCAAGATTTCAATTTTCTTGTAAAATTCTCTAAAGCTTCTCTTCTCTTACTTTCCTGTTTTGAATCTTTGTGATGATCCTCCAAACTTTTTTTTTTAATCATGGATAAATTCAGGATCTGTGCTTGTCTTCCATTTAGGGTGGCAGTCAGGGACCATAGATTACTATCCTCTGCTACATGCTTGGACCATCTTTCAATGACGTTGTATTATCCTGGCTACTCAATTCTCTATTAAAAACAAATTGCTTCTACTGTTATCTATGAATTGCTGCTAAAATCTCAGTTTAAGAGCTTTTGAGTTGAGCTATTTTGATTTCTTTAGCTCAAAAAGTTTCTAAAGTTAAAAATATGTTTTCTTTTTTTCCAAAAATGAACAGTTTATTTGTTTATATCTATTATATCTTAGTGTAGTCAACTATTTTCTTTTTCTTTTTTAAAATCTTAACTTTTGAATGGAAATATGAATTTCTCCATTGAAGAGAGAAAATCATACTTTATTATTCATGATCTGTTATTACCACCATAACGTGGGTGAAAGTGAAACAACCTGAATGCTTGTATTTTCGTTTCTGTACTGACAAACAAATATACATCATATTCAAAAAATTATTAATGGAATAGAAGTTTTGACCCCAAAGACAGATCATTTCTGGCTCTGTCACTACTATATACACAACTCTAAAATGGACAATTCCAGATCCCTCAAGACACCCTAGATTCATGACGACTGTAAAATCCAGTAAGGAGACTTACCCAAGCTGCAAAAACCAGGAATATATCGAGATTCCCAACTTCAACCCCAGTTTGCTTCTCTCCTGCAATGTTGGGAGCATGTCTACACACAATGATAGATATGTTACAATCCGATCAACAGAAAAGGAGAAGAATTCCTGTTATTGTTCTCCGAGAATAGAAACAATGACTTTGTTTGCCTTCATTGCTCTAATATTTGTAGACTTTGTGTGTATTGTAACAAGGTAATGGATTAAACAAGTCTCATGAGTGGAATCCCAAGACTTCTATATTATTTGGGCAGCCTCAAAGACCCAAGATTTGTAAGTAAGGTTGTAAATGGACTAAGTTGGTCATGCTCAACTCATCAACTTGACTTGATTTTTGTTCTTTTAAGAAAAGCATAAGTTTTGACAAAAATATCGGAGAGAATCATGATCATAGCACGATGATATGATGGATATCATTTGAGTCAATATGAATAATATAAATTAATTATTGTACTGATATGTATTTATAATAACTATATTATTTACATTAATTCAAAGTTGTTTTGCCAAAGTTTGTAGATAGAGTTCAGAGATTTTGTGTGTATTTGCGCGCCTTTACACTTATAATCTGTTTCTTTTAGAACTCATATATGGCTTATGCCAGGGAAAGATTTGCCAGTTTATTAACTTCTAATATAGTTTACATTGCTGATTTAATTAATTCGTATAATCTTGAAATATTTAAGTAATTATTTATATGAATTCTTGAAAATAAATAAGCTTTTTAATGACTCTTATTTATCTAAGAAAATAATAATTAGTCAAACAGTTCATGAACAAGTTCAAATAAGTCTGGTAGATAAATAACGTACCGATTGTACATTAAACTGTAGCTTGATAATAAACTCTACTTGACTAGGCCCGATTGTGGCCTCTGCTGTAAATAAACTTGATAATCAGATTACCCTCCTCCACGATCATGTAGAAACTTTTATTTGATCTTGTTAAGTCTAGCTAAAGCATTTTTTATATTGATCCTCTATTAAGGTAAATATGCACAAAAATGCAAAGCAAAGTCCGTAGTCTACACACGTTAAAACATATGATAATCGAAATAAATTAAGTTCAAAGGTCCATATGTAACCAAAGCAGAACTGGCTTTGATTCTCTAAAGAGTGAAGATCCATAGCGCCACCTGCGGCCAAGCTTTGGCTATGGGTTGTAGTCTGTAGGGCTCGATGGTCATGGCCGTAGATCTCTCAACAACAACCAAATCAAGTGACCCATGGTCATGTACAAGCGGGAAGAAAATTGGACGAAGGTGAGAAGAGGAGGAGGAGGAGAAGAACGAGAGAATGAGAGAATGAGATGAAGAAGACAAAAAGAATGAGAGGACATGACCGTCGACAGTTGGAGGAGACGAAGAGAGAGAGAGGAGATGAAGAGAATGAGAGGAAAAGCACATGGTGAGAGAAAAGGGGGAGAGAAAAAATGAGGGTACCTAGGTTTTGTTTTTTTTAGTTTATATAGGGGGTGGGTGGGTAGGTTATAAGTTATAACCAGGCGGGTGGATACCCATGCCCGACCCTCGCCTGCCTTATTTTATTTTTTTGTAGTTTTAATTCGCCTACACGTCCTATAACACTGGCTGGGTAGTTTGACCATACCTTGCGGGTGCGGGTAGATGGGCCGGATACTTGAGCCCACCCACCCAGGCCTAATCCATCCTTTAACAATTCGGTCATAGGCCTAGCAATCACACCATAATCCTTGACGCATTTATACCCAGTAAAGCCAAGAAAGCCAGGTAACTAGGTAATGGTTTGCAGAATTGGCCATTTCTGATATAGCCTCTATTTTTTGGGATCCACTCTTACTCCTTCCTGAGTATTATGTGACTCAAATAATCTACATTTGTTTGTCCAAAGCTACACTTGCTGGGTTTTACCACAAATCTGTGGTTAGCTAATTCTTCTAAGGCACTGCCAATTTCACCCAAATGTTGCTCGCTCTCAATATTTGTTGTAAATTAATATGTCATCAAAGAACATAAGCATGAAGTGGTGTAAATATGGTCTAAATATCGAATTCATAATAGCTTGAAAGGTTGAGCGAGCGTTCACAACCCAAAAAGCATTACCAAATATTCATAATTGTCGCTACCCATACCCTGGGCGAACCTTTATAACCAAAATAAACAATAATAACTTAAAAATACAATAATTTTCCATAATCAAATGGATAAATAGTCATTCCACAAAAATAAAAAATAAACTCAACACTCATAAAGATTCTCTTAAATCTTTACAAATCCACTTATGTCACTTGACACTTATCTCACCACACTTTTCTAACCTACCCAGGTGCTATCTATTTCAACTCTCATGACTCTTAAATTCCTGTTTGAAGATCCCTATCATACTAACATGCTTGAATCTTGTATTGTGACCATCAGATTAATCAGTAGCTAGGATCTGAGAGAACCAAATGACCCTATATTGTCTATGATCAAAAGGTGTTCCTTTATACAAATTATTGATCTACTGGTAAACTCTGAGTTCCATTTACTTAACTAATATTTTGGCAGATTTTTTCAATCTCCTATCTTTTACACCCCTGATCCCCCCCCCCCTCTTTTGCTCTTTTTGGGTTGAATTCAGTGATTGAGTCATGCCAGGTGAAAATTTTAGATTGATAAATAAATTGTAATTTGATAGCATGCTATGAACTTTACCTCCGTAGTAGACGTAACAACAATAGTTTGCTTACAACTCCTATAGCATATAGCACCCCTAACAAGTTGAAAAATGTATCTTGAAGTAGATTTTCTGTGTCTACAGATCCGGCAAAATCTGAGTCTGAATAACCAACCACCTTTGATCAGTCGGTGTGTCTATAGGTCAATATGTAATCAGTAATCCTTGGTTCCTTGTAAATACCGTAGAACTTTCTTCGCAGCTTTCCAATGACCCAATCCTGAGTTACTTTGATATCGATCCAATCATCCCACTGTGAAGCCAATGTCAGGTCTAGTGCAGACCTGTGCATACATTAGGCTTCCTACTGTAGATGCATGCGGTATCCATATCATCTGCTCCTGCTCCAATGCATTTTGAGGGCATTGGATTTTACTAAATGCATCCCCTTCGACAATAAGTGCCACTAAAGCCATACAACTTTTCATGTGGTATCAGAGCCACCTTCATGCCTGTTGATTCAGATTTTTGAGATATATGTATTTTCTTTTGAGCATGAAAATCTAATATTGTTGTGTTTTCTTTATGAGATCACATTTGGTTTGATAAGAGAAATTTTATGGCCTTTTGCTGTGGCAGTATGGATACGTAAAATCTAAGGAGGTTCTGTCTAGGAGAAAATCTTCATCGTACTATATTATGAGCATCTTCAAACAAGGTTTATTGGCATTGATTCGATGATGCCTATGAGACGTGGCTGGTGAGAATGAGTTACTAGGGCCAAACATACCGATAAAAAGTAGTAATTAGGGATACAATTCTCAATCAACAATCTCGCACTCCAAGGGTACTTAGGGTAGATACTAGATCGTACTATTCTAGTCAGTCATAGTATGCATTCGTTACTGGTCATATGTTCAAGTTGGTCAAAGTTATTTTAATGAATCACTTTTGCTTTTGCCTTAATAGGCATAGAATGCATACATATCATACGATTGCCGTTTATCACCTATGGCATGTTAGCATAGCCACGTGAAAGATTCACGTGGATCGTGATAGCATTTTTCTACTATTTATTATTTTTTTAAAATTTAATTCCTCACAATTTTCTTTTAATAATTTTTTATTGTTTAAATTCCAAATCACATACCTTGCGCCTTGAATAAAGGTTGGGATTCACTCATGTGATGCATCCACAAATTTGTTGACTAATCATGCGCAGGTGTTGTCTCGATTATGTGACATGTGTGCAGACGATGCACATTGATGAATCAACTTTGTAATTTGAGTAATGCTAGATATAGTTATGAGTTGTGCCTTACGCTTATTGAAAAAAATAAGTATTAAAAAATTAATCTTTTTTTCCGTAGGTCTCATATTTACTCACTTTTTTAGAAAAGAATACACAACGCTTGTGTACTCTGTAACTACAAATATCATTTCTCTTGTATCTTATCCAAAGAAACAGAAAAGAAATGAGGCAAACAGATGCAAAAGGTTCATGCAAAAGAGAAAATGGGTACCAATAATTAGTTGCGTTTTAAAATGAATCTCATTGCCAGATTGCTTCTACATGGATGCCTGTTTTGTGAAGCAACTCCACAATGTTTCCTGGATTGTTTTTTACGTAGCTCATAAGAGTTTGCTTTGCTTTGTTTACATATTTCTTGGAACTAAGAAGCTATAATTATTCTTCGGTTTCGTCATCCTTTTTATTTGGTTTAAAAGTTGGTGAGGATGGATTGAGTCAAATAATGACCACAACCCAATGTGAGATTCCTGAAGCCTAGATAGGTGTAATAAAGCCCAACCAATGAAAGGAGAAAGCACCATCTATTCTACTGAAAGGAAAAAGACCACAAAAGTAGAAAGCAGAGGATTTCTGCGTTTGGGCAGTGAAAAATTTTGAGGTATTATATGAATAGTAATGAAAAAGTAATGATATGAATACTGAATAATTGTAAATAGTAGTAAAAAGTATGTGAAAAATAATAATAAAATAAAGAATAGTAGTAAAGTATTCTCAGAATATTTGAGAATACCTTGACACCCAAACTAAGTAGCATTACGCTAGACTACTGAGATTGCTACATGAAAGAGACACAACTACAAGATTGATGGTATAATTCCAGGAGTGTTAGATCTATAAAGAAATTCATTTATCTAGTTTCTTTTTCTTTTTCTTTTTTTATAGAAATCCCACTTTATTGCATTCCTCACTTAAGGCTAAGGAGAAAACCAAACTTACATCAATAAATCAAACAATGCCAGAAACCATAAAACGAAAACTATACAAATCGAAAATAAAAACAAATTAATTCCTGAGAGTAGGAATCCCCACTTTATCTAGTCGAATAATGCCTTTCAATTGTCGTGGTAAATTATGGGGGCCTTCATAACTAACATTCCTCACCATCTCACCTTGCCGTGTTAGGGAATCCGCCGCTTGGTTTCCTTCGCGATATTGGTGGACCACTATAAACGTTATCCCCTCAAGTACAACCATTAAATCTTCACAGAAATCCCATAGATACCACAAAGTACATCTCCCTTTAAAAGCCAATGCACTACCAAACTGGAATCACTTTCAATAATCACATTAAAACAATTTAACCTTCTTTACAAAAGAATCCCCTCTAAAATAGCCCTTAGTTCAGCCCCATTATTAGTGCCGACACCAAAATGGGTTGAAAAAGCCCCCTTCACATTGCCAGCCGCATCTCTTGCCACCCTCCTCCCAACTCCCCGGGTTACCACGACAACTCCCATCACTATTCAGCTTCATCCACCCCACACAAGGTTTTGTCTAGGCCACTAGATTCCTGCCATCTCACACAATTGCCCGGACATTCAATTTGGAGCTCTGTCAGAATCTACAAATCAGGCAAGGATAACATTCAGGATGAGTTAATCTCTCCAGCTTACAAATGAATCCAGTATTTCACGGACCACCACACTTGGTCAGCACTTTCTTGCTCCCCTTCCATTCTCGCCTTGCATCTTCTCTTCCAATAGCTCCATGTAATTATACATGGTATTAAACTAGTTAAAGTACCTGTTATGGATGTCTTTTTTGCACATTGAAACTATGCCAAGATCCTCACCTTCCAAATAGTCTGTCGTGTACAAGGAACCCCCAACACAACACTTACTCGATCCCAAACCTTAGTAGCCATTTCTCCCAAGCATAATACATGATCCAGCGTTTCTGAAAATCTCCGTATACAACAATTACACCCTGATGCTAATGAAACACCTCTCGTATGCACCCTCTCATCTACTAAAAGAGAGTTAAACCATGCTTTCCATAGTTAGATGGACACATGTTTAGGTAATAGCCGGTGCCAAAACCACTCCTTCCATTGCAGTAAATCACCTCTGGATCTAACCATCTCCCATGCACTTGCTGTCGAGAAATTGCCATCACATGAAGGAGTCCATACAAAGACGTCCGGACCTACTTTACCAGCACGCACATCCTATAAAATTTCCAAAGTAGCCTATGCACCAACAAGGTCCGTCAAAAGACCAACATCCCAAGACTGGTCTGCCCAACAATCCTTAATCCGAAGCTTAGCGTTGGAAATATCCTCTACCCGCATAGAAAGAGGACCCGAAGCAAGCCACCTATCATACCAGAAAAAAGCATTTCCTCCTCGCACCAACACTTTAGTATTCTCAATGACCTCTGGTAAGGTTGATATGATGGACCTCCAAAAGCGAGAGCCTGTAATATGGCCATCTTTGAAGTATTTAGCTCGGAAAAAATCAGACAACAAATTCTTTGTCGACATTAGGCGATATGCAAACTTCATATGCAAAGAGCGTTGAACCTCCTTAAAGTCTCGCAAACCTAATCCACCCTCCATCGTTGGCTTACATATTTTCAACCAAGATTGCCAATGTAACTTCCTTCTTCCATCTACCTGCCCCCAGAAAAAATTACCAAAAGAGAATTTATTTGAGAGATAGTAACCATCGGAAAACTAATCACCGACATAATATGTATGGGCATACTCGACAAAACATGGCACAATAAAATCAACCGCCCCCCTTGAGAAAGTGATTTAAATTTCCACCTGGCCACCTTCTTCCTTACTCTTTCAACTAATGGCTCAATAATGCGAGCCGTCAATCTCCCTGAAACTAGTGGCGCACCCAAGTAAATAACTGGGAATTTTCCTTCCTTGAAGCCCTTTAACCTCAACAAGGCACGTTTTCATGAAGACGCAATGAGCTTTGAAGGGAATATAGCCGACTTCTCCTTGCTAATCAATTGCCCTGACCACCTTTCATACATTGCAAGAGTATCAACAAGTCTTTTTATTGATCTTTTCCCCCCGTTCACAAATATTAGAAGATCATCGGCATATAGTAGATGAGAGATCAAAGGAGCCCCAGCCGGATGAGAGAAACTTCCAATTCTCCCTTCCTCAAATTATTTCTTGAGCAACCGCGTCAACACTTCCTTCATTACAATAAATAGAAAAGGGGATAGAGGGTCCCCTTGCCGTAAACCCCACGAAGGTTGGAAATGCCTTTTAAAAGTTCCATTCATCATCATTGAAAACCATGGAGACTTCACACACTCCTCCACTAGTCGGCAAAAATTATTAGAGAAACCAAATGCCTTAAAAACCTCCAATAAAAAATCCCAATCAACTCGATCATATGTCTTTGCCATATCAATTTTCACCGTCACATTGCAACCCAAAGTTTTCTTATTCAAAGAATGAACAATTTCCTGTGCAAGAGAAATATTCTCAAAAATGCTTCACCCTGGCACAAAAGCACCTTGTACAGGGGAAACCAGCTTATGAATAATCTGCGTCAATCTACTTACAAGAATTTTCGAGAAAATCTTGTAAGCCATGGAACACAAACTAATAGGGCGGAACTTGTCAAAACTCGAAGGGTCCTACACTTTCGGGATTATTACAATAAAAGAAGATGAATAAAACTTGGGAAATGGCTTACCACTGAAGAACGCCAGTGCAACCTCCAGCACATCCTTTTTTATAATATCCCAACAAGATATAGAGAAAGCAGAGCTGAAGCCATCAGGCCCTGGACTACTTTGTCCAGGAATGGAAAAAATCGCTTCTCTTACCTCTTCCTCAGAAGGCACTATACATAGCATCATATCTTCCTCATCTGAAATAACACTATCAAGTAGGGCCGATAAATCAGCTTGCTCCACCTCCGAAGGTGTTGCTAATACCTCCCAAAAATACTGGGTGGCTCCTGAATGAACATCTTCAGCAGTGTCCAAGACCCTCCCATACGCTAGGACCATGCGAGAGATATGCCTCTGCTTCTGACGCTGATTTATCGAAGAATGAAAAAATTGAGTGTTCTGGTCCCCTTTCATCAGCCACTTCTTTTTTGCCATTTGACCCAACCGTGTAGCTTCTCTTTTCTCCCAAATCTAGATCTCAAGTTTGGTTGTCAGATAATCGGCCTCTACTTCGGGAGAAAAACCCAGCTGAAGTTGATGCTCCAAAGTCGTCACTCTCTCCTCAAGTTCTTTTAAGATAACGTCCACTCTCCCAAAGACATTGACATTCCAAGCTCTCAACGCCAACTTAGTCCTCTTAATTCTGAGAGCAAGTCGCCTGACACCCCTAGTGGAGTCCTGTCTATTCCAAGCCTCCTTGACACCAGACAGAAATCCCTCATGTGAGCACCACTTATTTTGAAAGCAGAATGGTATGGGACAATAAGATGTGTAGGGCCTTTACGAATGGACTACCATCGGGCAATGATCGGACGTTTTTCGGTTCAAATATTCTGGTTGTGTAGACAAGAACTGGGTAGAATAAACATTGTTTATGACTATTCTATCCAGTTTAGCCCAGCTTCTTGAAGTCCCCTCATGGCCATTGCACCATGACATGGTTTGCCCATCACCAGCTAAATCAAGAAGACCACATTGATGTAAGCAATCATTGGACTCATATAGATCAATGGCCGAGGGCTTCCACCAATTCTTTCTGAATCCATGCAAATAGCGTTGAAATCTCCCATTACAAGCCACGGCTGCTCTCCCACTTGCACCTCTTCCATAACCCTCCATAACTCCCTTGTTCAACGTAATTACACATAGCATAGACAAAAGTAACTAAGACCCTTTTATTGGCCAAGGAAAACCAACCTATAACCGTCTAAGATGAACGACACAACACCTCAAAAGAATTTGGTTCCTTCCAGAAAATCCATAACTTAACCCCCTCAATTTCATTGGAACAAAAATGGTGGAAATTCAAAAAGTTTCCAAGCAAGGACATACGTGCCGCCTCAACAAAAGGCTCTGAGATGGCAACCAACATGGCATTTTTCTTCTTGATTAAAGATTTCAGCTTATTCCTTGACCTGCCTAATCCTCTCACATTCTAGAAAAAAATTGTATCAATCATAAATTTAGTTTTTGAGGTCGGGTGTGCACCCGTTGAGACTTTTTCACTGACTTACTATCCACTGGTTTTGACTTATCGACGACTGTTCGTGTATCCACATCGGAGTCGTAGGCCTTCTCTTTTCCCAACAACACTGGAATTTCTCCTTCCTCCCTATCAGAATAAGAAACCACCCCCACCTCACCGTGAGTTATTTCTTCATTCGTCACTACATCTGTACTAGAGATAACATTAGACGCCATTTCACCTTGAGGTACCAAAGATGGTGCCGGCTCCTCATCACACCAAACTTCCTCACATTCTTTATCACTGTCCTCGGAATTGTTCTCAATTGCATCCTGCACTATCTCGCCATGCACATCACCATTTTTCTTCCCACCCTGATTCATGTCCCCTTGAACATCCAACACCTGCCCCCTACTTTCAATCATCAAAGGATCATGACTAGTCATCACAGGCTCTTTACACACTGGATATCACAAGATCAACATGCACCACCTCTGTCATCACAGGTGCATTACCAGACCCCTTTATTTGATGCCCCTCCACTACTAATGTATTTTTTAACACAACGGACACTTCCCCAGCTTTTGACTGCCAAATCATTTTCTCTTTCTTTTTTCCTTCATCCTTCCTCCTCGCACCAACCCGACAAACCACAGATGTGTGCCCCTGACGGAAACATTTCTGACATTAAAAACCAAGTTTTTCATATTTTGCCTCCTGCCAAATGCACTTCGAAGGTGATAAAACAATAGGAAAACTCAGCATCGGCTCCATCGTCAGATCCACTTCCACACAAATTCCCGCCCTCGATGCTCTAGTACGACTAAGCATGGCATTATCCGTCCCAAGGTAGCGACCAAAGCAAGTGGCTAAAATTTGAAGGCAGTCCTCCCGGTATAAGTGCATCGGCAAACCGAGCAAATATATCCATTGAGGAGCCAAGGGTGATTCTTTATTCAGATTGAATTCTTTCATCCATTTATAGAGTCGAAAAACATAACCCTCCATTGTTCTACCTTCACATGCCCAGCCATGCACAAAGTCATGTTCATTCTTCATTTGAATTAACACATGATATTCATCCATAAAACTTATCATTGGAATCTCTACCAGCTCCCATGTTTTCACCACTGTCAATCTAATATTATAAATGGACGGCTGTAGGCTCATGAACTTCATGACAAGAGCAAACTGTAATTCTTCAGCGGCCTTCACCATCTCCGGTTTCGAGAAAATAAAACCCAGTTCTCCATTAATATCCACAAGAAACCGCAACGACATTTTAAACAAAGAAGACTCTATCGTCTCAGACACTGCCTGAGCATAAGATTTCAATCCCAAGCCACCAGAAGCCGCTTCCTCCACCGATGGCACAGCCATTTGAGGGGCAGAGGGCGCCGTCATAGGCAAACCCTAGGAGCACAATTCAAAAAACACTCAAAATAAGGAAATCCCGTAGATGATAGAACTCCCAAAAAGGGAAACTGTAAATCACTTCAAAATCACCCAAAAATCACTAGAGCAAAAGATAAAAAGATTTTCTCGAATATTTATCTAGTTTAATGTGATACGTCATATCTATTTTATAATACAAAATATTTTACAATATAACGTATAATTAAACTATTTCATTTTATAAACTTTTATATTTTTTAAAAGATCTTTTTTATAAATCAAGCATTTTACATAATAAAAAAACTCGGTAACAAAAAAAATGATCCAAACTAGTTTGCCAAAGACTGTATAAATGTGTAAAAGTGGCATTGGGAAAAATCCCTCGCTAATAAGACTATACTAAGAGCTAGTTTGGGAACACATGTATTCTCAAATAGTTTCATATATTTCCTCTCAAACATCACTCAAATGCAAAACACTTTTTAATTTTTAATTTTTGACTTTTTCATTTAATCATTACCTAATCATTACAATTTTCAAAAACGTCCAAACAAAATACAAAAAGAAATACTGTTTTTTCAAACTTCAAAACAATAATAATATTAAAAAACTATATTCAAATAATATTTTTGATCAATTTTTTTTATCTCTTTACTCAAAACTCAATAAAACATCTTATCTCAAACTATTTTGTTACTATTCATAAATCATTTTACTACTATTTACAGATATTTTGAAATATTATAAGTGTCCAAACTAGGCCTAAGTGTCGGCTTTATTAATGTTTTAGATGAGTGCGAATTTTTATCCAGCTTGATCCAAAATATCGCATCTATTGCTCATGCTTCAACTATTGTTAGGAACATAATTTACATTATTGCAATAGAAAGGTTCATTTGCCGGTTGGCTTGTCATTTGCAACAAACTAGCTGGCTAGAAACTTGATGAAGCATATTAATGAAAGGTCGACGTTTCAAGTTGGTGATAATGAAGCCGAAATTAAGATTACAGTAGCTTTATTGTGCACAAATGTATCTCCATCACTTAGGTCGACCATGTATGTATGAGGTTAATTTTTGTTTAAACTAGCTTTATGGAAGGATAAATGATTGTTCCGGACCTAAACCCAGAGCCAAACATCAGTATAGTGAAGATATGAGGCTTAATGCCCTGCGAGACCTCCATTGATAGAGGAAAAATTAGAATTTTTGGGTTTCTCCCATTTTTAAGACTTGGTTGCCTAGTGTAAATGGAAGGGCTATATATAGCCCCTCTCCCCTTAGATGATTGGTTCAAATAGAATATCTCTCTCAAATGTGTGTATCTCTCTAATCTTGACATTTAAGCGGTGGAATATGTGAGTGTTGTTCTGGTTTTACCACGTGACACGTTCCACCATTGACGATGATGATTTCAAGTGAACAACTACGATGGAGAAGTTTGTGGAACAACCTCACTATATCTGAGATTTGCCGACGAGATAATATTGCTTCCTCTATATATTCTGATTTAATTTTTCTAGCACATAAATATATGAGAAATAGATGACACAAGACTTTTATAACATTAATTGACAGAAAAAGTCGTAGTTTGGGGACAAAAGGACAACTTAGATAATTCCACGATAATATTGCAAAAGAACTAATAGTTTAAGGTGTAAATTGTAATTTGTTCTAAAAACAATAAAGCATAATGCCTAAATCCCAAACATAAGAGGCACAAACATGAGGGAGTTGTAAACAAACTTGACACTCAACTTAGCTTCTTCTACTATCTAGTACAAACTTTAATTTAACCTTAATGAGTGTCGTTGAGACATTTTTTTATGTCAATTCTTTGTGTAGGTGACTCTGCACAACAATCCAAAGCCAATCTCATAACTAAAGATATGCAGTCCTCCATGGTAGCATGTTCTTTTTCATTTCTCAACAAATTGGCATCAACAATATCGAGTATTGAAGTGAGCAGTGATTCATCTACCCAATGTTTCAAGGTCATTTCTCCAATAAACATGCCATCCGTAGGCTTCTTTCTTGTGAAAGTTTCCATTAGTAGAATGCCATAACTATACACATTGCCTCTTGGAAGAAACAACTCCTTCTAATCCATACTCTGTGGATAACATTCTAACTCATCATATATACTTTCTTATTTTATAATAGTGAACAAACAAATCTGAAAAAAAACTACTTGTAGATCAAGACTCAATATATAAATATATATTTATTGCTTTGGACTCGAAAGATATTTAATTGCATGTGAATGAGTAGAAGGATGAACATGCAATTTGAAATGGAAAAGTTTGAAAATTTACCTGGTGCCGTGTACCCGAAAGTAGCAAGAGTCATGGTTGCATCATAGAGTCCCTATCATCTAAGAGTTTGGCCATGCTAAAATCGGCAACATGTGCAACCATTTCTTCATCTAATAAGACATTGCTAGGTTTTAGATCACAATGAATAATTACTATTGAATAATCATGATGAAGGTATTCTAATGCTGATGCGATATCAATCATGATATTTAGCCTTTGTAAGATATTCAGATAGTGATCTTGAGAGTGCAACCATTTCTCTAAGCTTCCATTAGGCATGTATTCCAATACAAGGGCTTTGAAGTCAATATTGCTACAAATGGTGATAATTCTGACAAGATTTCGGTGACGAATATTTTGTAGCACCTCACACTCTACATCAAAACTTTTAAATGTCCCTTTCACTTGCAAATTCATAATTTTTATTGCAATATCCATCCCATCTGAAAGTGTTCCTTGGTATACAAACCCAAAACTCCCTTCACCAAGTAAATTATTAGAGCTGAATCCATTCATTGCTTGTACAAGTTGTTGGTGAGAAATTCTTCTCCATGTAACTAGAGGGTACACATCTGCTTGAGCATGAGATTTTGGATTCCTCTTTTTCCATCTTGTCCAAGCAAATGCAAGAGTCATTGCAAGCATTATAAACCCAATTGCTGGCAATACATACCTTAGCATATGTGGCCATGTTGTCTTCTTTTTGCGAGGATCACCTTCTTTACATGGGGGAACTTTCAATCGAGTTGCACTGCAAAGTGTGTTGTTTGACATAAATGATGTAGCTGAGAAGTTTAGAAATGGTCCACTTGTTGGAATTTCTCTTTGTAGTTTATTGAATGAGAGATTTAGATATTTGAGGTCTCTTGGGAATCTCTCCAGATAAATTGTTATCGGAAAGATCCAAGAACTCCAATCTGACCAATTCACCTAAAGATGTAGGAATTGAGCCTTGTAGTCGATTTATCCTCAAGACCTTCATTTCTTAATCTCAAATGAAAGAGAGCCACTTAAAGAATTGGATGAGAAGTCAACCTCCAAGAGATCTGTAAGCCTCCACAAGCTCAATGGAATCACAGAATTAATTGATTGAAGCCTAAGTAGAGAGCTCTTAGCAAAGCCATATTAGCTATGCATCTAGGAATGTGCCCAGATAGATCATTACCAACTAAGGATAATTCAAACAAGCTCCTTAGATAACATAGTTTTGGTGGTATGGTTCCTTTTAGTCTATTACCATCAAGGTGCAAACTTGGAAGCATGCGCAAACTTCCTATTGTGATTGGAACAAGTCCTCTCAATTTGTTGTTGGACAAGGTCAACGTA
This sequence comes from Pterocarya stenoptera, assembly GCA_003123785.1. Taxonomy (NCBI): domain Eukaryota; kingdom Viridiplantae; phylum Streptophyta; class Magnoliopsida; order Fagales; family Juglandaceae; genus Pterocarya; species Pterocarya stenoptera. The sequence goes on from QEOT01002105.1 coordinate 285,137, forward strand.
GTCAAACCACTTAAATTCCCCATCTCTATTGGAATGCTACCCTTAAGTTTGCAATCATATAGGCAAAGTGTTTGAAGAGAAAGAGAGAGGTTTCCAATGGACTTGGGAAGGAAGCCATTCAAGTGATTTTTGCTCAAAGCTAAATAAACAAGATTTATACAATTGGACAAATAGGAGAAAATACTCAATTTGGGAGATTCAACTGTCAAATCATTGAATTCTAGGTCGAGCACCTGGAGGAATCTTAAATTTCCAAGCGATTTTGGAATTATGCCCAAAATGAGTTCAAAGATAAGTCTAGGCGAGCGAGTTGTGAAGCATTAAAGATAGAGTTGGGAATTGTTCCGCTCAATTTATTTCCCCCAAGAAAAAGTCGTTGAAGATTTGGAAGGAAGAGACCCATATTTGATGGAAGATGGCTTGATAGGTTATTAAACACCATTCCAATCTCTCTTATTGTTGAGATATGGAAGATCCCAAATGGAATTGTGCCAAAAAAACCATTGACTCCAATACTGAAAACGTCTAGATTTTGCAGATTACCAATTTGATATGGTATTAAACCTGTCACAATATGAATAGTCATTGTTATTTTCTATTCAAGATGATAAAGAAGATATAATGAACCTAGAATACTCATTAGCAGTAAGAAAATAACCATGACCTCAAATACCATGCATGGGGCTGGGCTGGCTCATTTCAGGTTGAATTCTGTCTCCTCTCCCAGTTCAAATTATACCATGGAGGTGTCACAAATAGTTATGAATGTTTCTGGGTCCTCTTGCAATTTTGTTACTAGACTTGTTGAAATCTTGTAGTTTCAATATATTTTGAACGAAGTATTTTGTACTTCAAATTGAAATTAATTGTTCAATCAGAGATGATCATATAACATGTATACTAAATCAATAATGGTATCGTTGTAATTGACTCATATAAGACTATATAAGCATACCTTCAAAGTACGATCAGAAAACATGTCTACAAAATGATCAATAGCCTTATCTATGTAAATTGTTTCAAATAATACTAAGAATACCTTCAATAGCCTTAAGTTTCCTATTTTTGGGGGTAGTCTTCTTGTAAATTTATTAGTCAATAAATATAGAATTTGCTATTGTTTGTATTTGAACAAAAAGGATAACTATATATTGGAGGTTGATAGCCGACTAAACATACCTTCAAATTTGTTGACCTCAAGGTATAGCTTTGTAAGCATCGTTAAAGTCCCTATTTTCGGAAGTTCACCTGACAATTGATTGCGATAAATAGAAAGATACTGTAGATTGGGAAGATGATCAAACATATATGTAGATAGTCCACCATATAGCATATTCTCGCCAAGTTCAATGATTTGTAGTGAAGTTATGTTGAAGAAAATGGAGGGCATGGGTCCTGAAAGCTTGTTCACTCCAAGATAAATTTCTTGCAAGGAAGATATCTTGAAGATAGAGTAAGGTATGGCGCCCGAAAGCTGATTGTATCCAAGACTAATAACTTGCAATGAAGATATGTTAGACAGAGATGGTGGAATAGTACCTATGAAATTGTTACTGTTAAGATACAATATTCTAAGTTTAGTAAGCGATCCTATCTGTGATGGAATTGCTCCATTGAATTCATTGTATGTAAAGTCAAAGAATTTCAACCGAGTAAGATGTGACAACTCCATTGGGATTGAGCCATGAAAACTATTGTTTCCAATGCTTAGGGTCACAAGAAATGAAAGGTTTCCAATATGCGGAGGAATGGTACCTACAAGGCCCATGAAAGAAAGGTTTAAGACCATGACTCGGTAATGTCTAGAACCACAGATGACGCCTACCCAATTGCAAACGGAAGTATTAGTAGACCAGTTTTTTGTCAAATGATTTTGGGGATCAAAAGAAATATGAGCTTTCAAGGCAAGAAGAGCATATTGATCCGTGGTAATGTTGGGAGTTGCTGCCAAGGCAATGCTAAACCCGCACACAAAATAAAGCATCAGGAAACTTGTTGGGGCAGCCATGTGAAGTGTACGTCAGTTTAGGCACTCAAATTGAGGATTAACAAGTGAGACTGATTTTTAAAAGAGATTGCAGCCAAAGAGGGAGGGAGGGAGAGGGTGGTTTGCGCGTTGTTGTCATCATTGACTTGTGCGGTAAAATTAACGGGGAAAGAGTCAAAGACTGACAACTCATGGTGCATGCGTTGAAGTCAAGGCTAGCTAGCGACCACATTAAAAAACAAATATAATTGTTCATTATTCTTTCATCAATATCCATGATGTAACATCAAACATTAGGAAATTATTTCGTATAAGAATGAAATTATTGTCTAGATTGATCAAGACTCTTTCTCAGGTAAGGCTTTCGCAATCATTGTGCACATTTTTTAAAATTGTTGTAAGCTCGACTCCACTTTTCAAAGGGTCTAATATCAACATGAACGATGCAATTACTGTTGTTTTTGACCAAAACTCTACAAATTGCTCCTCACGTTTATGTCTTTCAACTTTGACCTGCTTTAAGTTTCCTCTGTACTCCGTGCCCAGTTCTTTATTTCTCTTTCAGTTCTTGAGATAAGCTTCATTGGGTGCTCAAGTTTTATCATGGTATTGGAGCAATACCTTCCGCAATTGATCAAAATCTCAAATTTCTTGTAAAATTCACTAACGCTTCTCTTCTCTTATTCTGAATCTTTGTGATGATCCTTCAAACTTTTTTTTTTTTAATCATGGATAAATTCAGGAGCTGTGCCGTGGTCTTTCATTCAGGGTTGAATTTCTGAATGACTTGTACAATAAAAATATATTTTTTTTATTATTCTCTCTCCTACTTCTAGAAATGTAAAACTGTGGAATGTAACGTCATTTTTAGGAATGCATTCAACCCTTTCGGTAGTTTGTAAATAACGAAATTTCCTTCGGAGGAACATTATCATTTGGACTTTAACTTTGTTTCAAAAGGCATTTTATTAACAATACAAGTTTCAGGTTGGTTGCAACTTACGTTTTTGTAAGCCATCTTTACCAAAAAAAAGGGGTTTAATTTTGGAGAATTTACTTCTTGTCTCTTTCTATTTTCAAATTATACATTCAGGTGCCAGCTTACGTATTTGCTCAAGTCCTTGGATCAACAATGGCACGCTAATAATCAATGGGCACCAGAACTTTTTTGCAGGAACATTGCCGTCGGCAGAAGTGCAGTCTTTTGTGTTGGAATTCATAATCACATTCTATCTCATGTTCGTAATATCTGGTTTTGCCACCGACAACAGAGCTGTTAGTTTCTCACCTTTTACGTTGGTCTCAGATTTCTAATAAAAGTAACCAAACTGTTAGTGTGATGAGATGATTAGTTTTCTTTCGAACTCGTTGACCTATTCCATCCACAATCTTTCCATATCAACTAACGAGTTTGAGATGTAATGCTAAAATAATTTTTAAGCCTATCCCTTTTGAAAATTACGTATGAATTCTTAAAACCATTTAATTTTATATATTTATGGTCTCTGCAGATCGGAGAGCTTGCCGGCCTTGCTGTTGGCTCCACGGTCTTACTCAAAATATGTTTGCAGGGTAATAAACTAATCTGATCTGATTTGTTAATATATTTCATGAAAAGTATGTGTTCACATTAACACTTAATTTTGGACGCTATTTCCATATTGGGTATGATTATGATGAGTGATCGTTTTCGACAGGCCGATTTAGGGTGCATCAATGAATCCTGCAAGAAGCTTGGGGCCTGCCTTTGTGCACAATGAATACAGGGGGATATGGGTATACATTGCAGGACCGATTCTTGGGGCTAAAGGATTGGTCTATAATTTAATCCAGTTCACGGATAAGTTCTTGCGCGAGATCACCAAGAGTGGCTCATTCCTAAGAGCATCGAAGAGTAACAGCTCCATTTGAAAATTTTGAGGAGAGAACGACAGAGGGAAAGAACAGTACTACTTGTGTTACATGTTTTGGTGATTGCTAGGTAGTACTTACTAGGAATCCAGATGTTTGTGTGTTGCCAAATAATATCTAACTTCACAAATGTAAGCACTAAGCTTGCTTTCCTTGTTGCAATTGGTGTCATATATATGAATATAAAATTCAGTTCCGCTTTGATGTGGTCCAACCGAAATTGTGGGTATAACAGCCTCCCTCACTGCTTCTGCCACGTGAGAAATTTCACCAAAATAAGAATAGCCTAAACACACTGCATTGTATCTCACAAAACTTAGTTCACATGAATCCTGTTCTGTAATGCACAAGGGAAATGCATGAGCATCCGTTCAAAAAAGTTGTACAAATAACTTCGGTTTCTAAAATCGTGAAACATCTTCAAAAGTGTATGGTTATATAAAAAATTCTAATAAATAATCACTTCTTTTTTCTTTTTTTTTTTAACAAATTTTAATCTATTTATTAAAGAGAAGTGCTATATATACAAAAATAAATTCATAAACTGATGTGGTTTAGTGTGATCTATTAGATTTATTTTGTAATAAAAGTAACTTTATTATCTGACGTACTATATCAAATCATATCAGTTTGTGAGTTTACTTTTATTTAATCTCTTTGTAGCTAGAAAGGTTCATTTGCCGGTTGGCTTGTCGTTTGCAACAAACAAACTTGCTAGAAACTTGATGAAGCTTATTAATGAGAGGTTGGCGTTTCAGGTTGGTGATAATGAAGCTGAAATTATGTTTACAGTAGCTTTATTGTGCACAAATGTATCTCCATCACTTAGGCCGGCCATGTATGTATGAGGTTCATTTATGTTTAAATTAGCTTTATGGAAGTATAAATGACTGTTCCGGACCTAACTCCAGTGCCAAACATCAATATAGTGAAGATTTGAGGCTTAAGGCCATGCGAGACCTCCATTGATAGAGGAAAAATTAGAACTTTTGGGTTTGTCCCATTTTTAAGACTTGGTTGCCTAGTGTAAATGGAGGGGCTATATGTAGCCCCCCTCCCTTTAGATGATTGGTACAAATAGAATCTCTCTGTAATCTCGACATTTAACCGGTGGAATATGTGAGTGCTGTTTTGATTTTACCACGTGACACATTCCACCATTGACGATGACAATTTCAGGTGAACAACTACGATGGAGAAATTTTTGGAACAACCTTACTAGATCTACGATTTGCCGACGAGGTAATATCGCTTCCTCTGTGTATTTTAATCTAATTTTTCTAGCACCTGGATATACGAGAAATAGATGGCACGATACATTCATAACTTTAATTGACAGAAAAAGTTGTAGTTTGGGGAGAAAATGACAACTTAGATAGTTCCACGATAATATTGCAAAAGAACTAATAGCTTAAGGTGTAAATTGTAATTTTTTCTAAAAACAATGAAGCATAATGCTTAAATCCCAAACATAAGAGGCACAAACATGAGGGAGCTGTAAGCAAACTTGACACTCAACTTAGCTTCTTCTACTATCTAGTACAAACTTTAATTTGACCATATTGAGTGTTGCTGATAGGGGTGTAATTTTAAACCGAAAAATCGGACTGGACTGGGCTGGTTGGCCCGGTTTTGGACCGGTTTGGTCTGGGACCGGTTCTTGTTTTATGTAAACTGGCAAGAATCGGTCCGGTTCAGGTTCTACAATTTCCCGGACCGGACCAGTTGGGAAAAAAAAATATATAAATTAATATTTTATAGATATTATACAAAATTAATATTGTATAAAATATTATATATATATAGGTTTTATATATCATATATGAAATAATTTCATATTATAATTTATAAATTATAACATAAAGTGTTAATTTTAATGTAATTTGTTTGATCATATGTTATTAATATAATTATATATAAGATAATGTTATTATAATTTATAAAATAAAAGTTTAATCTTAAAGTTGAAAATTTAATTGATCATATGCTTTAAACATAAAATATATATTAAATTATATTATATATAGTCTAATATATTATATAGGCATATAGCTATACTAATATATAAGTTTATAACTAATACTAATATATAAGTTTATAACTAATACTAATATATAACTATACTAATGGTATAACATTAATACTATTATGTAGTCTAATATATTATATAGCTATGCTAATATATAAGTTTATAACTAATACTAATAGTCTAATATAGATTATAGTTATGGTTATACTAATATAATTATACTAAATCACTATAAGTTTATAACTAATACTAATATATAACTATACTAATAGCATAATATTAATACTATTATATAGTCTAATATATTATATAGCTATACTAATATACAAGTTTATAACTAATATTAATAAATATACTAATACTAATAATCTAATATTAATACTATTTTATAATCTAATATATTATATAGCTACACTAATATATAACAAGATTGGAAGACCATATTATTGAGTTGGAGATTGAGGTATCCAGTAACTATTCGGGTCATGTTGAAAATGATCTGCTGCAGTGCAAGCATGAGCATCTAAAATGGGTTCATCGGGAGGAGACTTTGGCATGCCAGAAATCGCGGATTAAGTGGATTGCAAAAGGTGACTCTAATACTAGTTTCTTGCAGGCTGCCATGCGGATTAAGAAAAAAAAAAGTGGATTGAGAAGATGAGGATGGAGGACAGAACTATGCTAGACTCTACTGGTGCAGTGCATGAGGGCGCTATTTCATTTTTCCAGGAATTACTTTCGGCGTCGCCTGTTGTGAGGGATTCGGTTGCCTTGGAATTGCTAGATCTGATTGTCTCTATGGATGAGAATGAGAGTTTGTGTGCTGAACCTTCTCTAGAGGAGGTGAAGAAGGCTTTATGGTCTATCCCAACAAATAGTAGCTCGGGTCTGGATGGTTTTGCTGCCACTTTCTTCATGATGGCCTGGGATATTGTTAAAAATGATTTGTTAGAGATGGCTACTGATGTGTGTGGGGGCAACCGTTTTCCACTTTCTTTGGGGCTACCAACTTGGTCCTGATTCTGAAGGTGGATGAACATTTGGGTTTTAGTCAATTTCGGTCGATTAGTCTTTGCTCAATAGTGTATAAAATTATGTCAAAGATTATGGTTTTTTGAATGGCTCCGATCCTGGATAAAATCATATCTCCTGAGCAGGCCGCGTTCATTCAGGGAAGAAGTATTTTTGATAATATGTCACTAGCTCAGGAATTGGTTCAAGGAATTAACAAGAAGGTGTGAGGTGGAAATATGGTGTTGAAATTGACATGGCCAAAGCTTATGATCGTGTTAATTGGAGTTTTCTTTTAGAGATCCTTTGTCGGTTGGGTTTTTCGGATAAATGGTGTAGTATTGTTTTTAATGCTATTTCGTCTCGTTACGGTGATGCTAAATGGTTGCACTAAAGGTTTCTTCAAGGCCTCGTGTGGTCTACGACAAGGTGATCCTCTCTCCCCATATTTATTCCTTTTAACTAAAGAGATTCTTTCGCAGATGATCAACAAAGATTTTAATTTGGGCCAGATTTAACCTTTTTATTCTAGTGGAGGATCTTTGATTTCCCATTTGCTATATGCAGATGATGTGCTGATTTTTGCTAATGGAGGGAAGTCATCTATGTGTAATCTTATGGCGGTACTGAAGAGGTATGAATTGATGTCGGGTCAATTGATTAATTCGAGTAAGTCGTCAATGTTCTTTTCTTCTTCTATTTTGGTTGAGAGAAAGATGGGTTTGAAGGGAATTTCTGGATTCGTGGAGGGCAACTGGCCATGCACTTACTTGGGCTTGCCATTATATTTGGGACGCGTGAGAAATAACATGTTTGATCCGTTCTTGGCTAGAGTCCAAAAGAAAGTGGCTGGATGGAAAACTAAATTCTTATCTTTTGAGGGTAAAATTGTTTTAATCAAACATGTTCTAAATAGTTTGCCGATTTATATGCTCTTGGTTTTGAATATTCTAAAAGGAGTTATTTCGGGGCTTAAGAAGATTTTTTCGAATTTTCTGTGGGGGAACTCGGTAGAAAATAAAAAAAGAAAGTGGATCTCTTGGAAGTAAATTTGTTTACCGGTGGAGGAGGGGGGACTTGGGATTCGGGCATTTCATGAGGTTCAAGTATCCTTGCTTATAAAGTTTGCTTGGAAATTAATTAAAGGTGGTACGATGTGGTTGGATTTTTTTGCTTCGAAATATGTTGGTAATGACCATATCTATTCAGTTATGCAGGGGCACAAAGGATCAAGATTCTGGAGGGGGTGATGGCCCTAATGCTGAGAGTACTAAACAACTCGAAGTGGATAATTTGGGGAGGTAATGTGAATTTTTGGTTGGATAATTGGTTAGAAGATGGTCCACTAATTGATTCCGTTCCTGTTATTGGGAGTGTTAACCTGCAAGTGGAGGAGGTTGTTGATGAAACAGGGCCCAACTTGTGTCGTTTATGTGAATTGGTGAACGAAGAGATTCTCAAGAAAATTTCTGATGCGGGGGTTCGGCTAAGACAGAAGAGCAATATGTGTGTTTGGAAGAGTTCGGTTGATGGGGAATTCTCCACTAAATCCGCATGGCAATTAATTCGGCATCGGAGTGAAAGGTATACATGGAAGAAATGGCTTTGGAAGGATTGGCTACCAAAGAAGATGTCTTTTTTTCTTTCGAGAGCTAAGAGAATAGCTATTCCGGTTGACGATGTTATTCGGAATTTAGTCATATCTATAGAGAAGCTAATATGGTGGCAGATTTCTTGGCAAAGTAGGGGTCTCAAGGTTTAACTTCAGATTTTTGTGGCACGTCTTCCATTCAAGGTCGTGTTTGGGAATTAATTCGATTAGACAAACTTGGTATGCCCTATATTAGATGGTGATTAGTGTGTGTGATGGTTTATTTTTGCCTTTGATTTTTTGGCACTTGAGTTTTGGCTTTTATTGTACATCTTTCAAAACTCTACGGTGGCCTTTGGGATTGTTTCCATTGTATTATTCCGCCATAAGTGAGGATTTTTTTAATAAATTTGAGACATAGTCTTTCATGGACAGGAGACCTTCGTCTATTTAAAAAAAAAAAACACACGCATGAATGATCAAGCCTTAGAACTCCAAATTACATGGTTTGGCCAAAACCTATTTGATAGATTTTATAATTTTTGTGCATTTATTCTTAGTTGGACATGCACAGTTGAAACTTATAGCTCTAGAAATCCTTTTTTATACATGCGAGTCCAAGATCATGTTAACCGAGACATGGCGAAAATTCTCAATGTCTAAACCTTTAGTTATTTCTTCATCTTTTCAATCCTAAACAAGATTTGTATACATGCATGGCATTGAAGGTCAAGCTCATGCTACAAACTTTAAAAGGTACATGCATGCTGATTTAATAATCCCCAGCCTTCTTATCATGTGACGGTTGAAACATATAGTACTATATATACAAGATTCCAACCTTTATGCTATAGATTCAAGCTTATATACCAGTCGAACATGAATGCATTAGTCTCAATATACATGTAATACCTGAAAATGTGACTTTGTCATATTTGCTTCAATATTTCAAAACTCATGTTTAGACAATAAAGTCTTGTTTGGTTATACAGATGAGATAAAAGTTAAAAATTGAATAAAATATTATTAGAATATAATTTCTTAATATTATTTTTGTTTTGAAATTTGAAAAAGTTGAATTATTCATTGTATTTTATTTGAAATTTTAAGAAAATTGTAATGATTTGTGTAAACAAAGCAGGCGTTAGATCCATGCTTAGAAGTTGTCTTTATGCACATAGATGCCTTAACCCTCGCTTTATAGGCTATGGGCAAAACATCCATGGTCTTTTTTCAAGATTTTGCTTGCTATCATAATATACATTATGTTTCCATGCTTTAAAGCGTTAAACACAAAATAAATGGCTAAATGTTAGAAAAATGCTAGTGAGCCCTCTGGTAGCAATGCTCGATATGTATCCGCCTCCGAATCAAATGGGGACAGTATATCCTGAATAATAAATACATGCAATTTTTTTTTTAAAGAGTCAGGGCCACATGTCCAATAGTCCCTACCCCATATTGATAAACAGACCCTCACTTGTGGCGGAGGAAAACTGTGTAACAATAAACCACTAGTGTGACTAAATACCATAATTTGTCCAAAATTGAGGACTACAAGAAACAAAACCTAAATCCACTCTACACCCATCTATCCAAACCTCAAAGAAGGAAGACCTAATTTATCCACCTTTAAAATACCTTTTAGCTTCCATGGAACATCATCGAAATCAACCCACGTACCAGACTGATGATTCGAAGCCAGGCGAGCAAGAAAATCAGCTCCTGAATTTCCTTCTCTATAGACATGACTGATCTTGACTTGCAAACTAGACAAGATCTCTTGGATTTCATCCCAATAGTCTTCAAGATACCATATGCCACATCTACCTCTTGCCAACCAATTAACTACAAGTAAAGAATCAAGCTCAATCTCAATTCTATGCAAACCCAACTCCTTGCAGTGTTTCAACCCATAATAAAGAGCGACTAGTTCCGCTTCATTATTAGAGCCATGACCCAACTCCTTGACAAAAGCCAACCTCAAGTAACCCCGATCATCCCGAATAAGGCCACCTACCCCCATGCAACCCAGATTGCCCAAAGAACTCCCATCAACATTCAACTTAAACCACCCCTTATTCAGTTTACACCACTTTATCAAACAAATAGGCTTCCGTAAAGGAGCTTTAAACGGAATTGAGAAGGCCTCCAATATTCGAGCGTCACCATTTTCCAAATTTTTACTCGCCCCCAGACGTAATCCTATCCATGCAATTGAAGCTTTAATTGCACTCCACAATGACTGCACAGAAACATTTTTTCCTTCCATGTGAGCCTTACACCGCCACACCCAAAGAGACCACGTACCTTTTTGAGATGAATGTGAGGCCCGTTGAAACCAAAGCTCCATAGTATTCTTCCAAGGCCTGGAAAGGTCATAAGGCATCCCCAAGCTCAAAGCTCCAGAAGGAGGCTCGACCATCTCTAACCTTCCACATGGAATTACAGAACACGTTAGGTAGCACCTCTACTATTAGCTTCCAGAATAAAGAGCCCTTACTAGACTTAATCAAAGAGACATGCCTCTCCTTGACATATTTTGCCTTAAAGAAATTAACCCAAATAGAGTTTTGAGTTAGTAGCTTCCATGCAAACTTCATAAAGAGCGACACCTGCACATCTTCAAATTTTCATAGACCCATACCCCCTTCAAGAATCGGAGTACACACTCTAGCCCAAGAAACCCACCTCTTTTTTGATTTACCATTGTAAGAGCCCAAAAACAAATTACTCATGAGCCGACTAAGACTTGCCACCACAGCCTTCGGAGCATACAACATAGAAAAGAGATGGATCGGTATACTTGACACAATATGCCTCAACAACAAAATGCGAGCACCAGACGATAGGAACTTCATTTGCCATCCTTCAAGTTGGCCCCGAATTCGGTGCATTAGCCCATCAAAATGAGTCACTTTCAGCCTTCCTGAAATCAATGGCGCACCTAAATACTTCACTGGAAATGAGCCCTCTGAGAAAGAAGTAATTCTCAAGGAGCTCCTTTTTTTAGCACTTGCACAATGTTTAGAGAAAAAAATAGAAGACTTTTCTGTACTCACAACCTGACCAGACCAATCCTCATACTAAGTGATCACTTTGTAATTGTTCCATTTTTCGTTCCATCTCGTCTATGTGTGGTTGAAGTCTTCGAGCATATTGTTCCACACATCCCCACAACTCCTTATTTTCACGTTTTAAATTTTCAATTTTTTTTCGTTTACTTGCAAGCTTTTCTTGCAATTCAAGAACCTGAAGTTTAAGTTNATACCATGTCAGCGTCTAGGATTTCCTGGCATGATGAAGTGATACCGACACGCGATTTCACAATGATCGCAAGTGTCCGCTTTGGTAAAGTAGTTATCTTGCCTGTTATCCCATTTGTTTTGCAGTATTTCTTTAAGGATATTGAGTCTTAGAAAACTCGCTTTTGAATGAGTCATTTCTTCTCTGTTTTTACATTAATTACTTCATTAAATTTTCTGCATATTTATATATAAAAAAAAAATCATTTTTTTTTCTTTGCATGTGTTTATTTGGTATTCTGCGTGTTATATATATATAAAAAAAAGAAAATAAATAAATAAATAAGGGAAGGAGATTTGTTGTGACTTTAATACTCAAAGACTAATTTTATAGAGTTGGAAAGAAAACGAACAAACAAGCTTTATCACAAACCAGCAGACTAAACAACAGACAGACCCCCCATTTCTTGTAAACGTTGAACCTCTGCTGTTAAACGCTGCTGATCACTTTGTAATTGTTCCGTCTTTCATTCCATCTCGTCTATGTGTGGTTGAAGTCTTTGAGCATACTGTTCCACACATCCCCACAACTCCTTATTTTCACGTTTTAAAATTTCAATTTTTTTTCGTTTACTTGCAAGCTTTTCTTGCAATTCAAGAACCTGAAGTTTAAGTTCGTCAACTTCATTCTCTCGTGAAAGAAATCTCCGGGACATAGTATTAACGGCAGCAGCATATTGGGAACCCAACATTCTCGTACCTGCAACCACCTCAGCATCGGATCGGGTAGAGAAATATATCTCTGCCCCAACCATGGCATTGACGGCCTCAGGACAAAGAAAGACTGGTTGAGGGGTAGGTAATGCCTGATTCAGATCAGGAATATTGCTAGCAGAATGTTGGCTGGCCATTTAACAAGTTGAGAGATTGAGAGAAGTAGTGAGAATTGAGAAAGAGAAAGCGAGATATGAGAAATGCAGAGATTGTTCTGTGTTACGAGAGGGTGGAAATGGTCTCTTATATAGAGGTCTGGAGCATTCAAAGGCTCAGCAATGATCAATCCAGTCGGGACCCAAGCAGAGATCGAGGCTATAAAGCATTTGTCCATTTGTAATTTACAGCATGATCCGGACCCAGGACTCCATGATTTACGGCAATTGTCGAACTTCGGGATTTACGACACCCAGGATTTATGGCAAGTGGATGTTTAACTCTTGCNAGAGAAAGAGAAAGCGAAATATAAGAAATGCAGAGATTGTTCTGTGTTACGAGAGGGTGGAAATGGTCTCTTATATAGAGGTCCGGAGCATTCAAAGGCTCAGGAATGATCAATCCAGTCGGGACCCAAGCAGAGATCGAGGCCATAAAGCATTTGTCCATTTGCAATTTACAGCATGATCCGGACCCAGGACTCCATGATTTACGGCAATTGTCGAACTTCGGGATTTACGACACCCAGGATTTATGGCAAGTGGATGTTTAACTCTTGCTCAGCTGGCAGATCATCTTTAAATTCAATTCAGCTTGAGGATTCTAGTGTCGAGAACACTCAACACTTAGCTGGAATGAGACACATAAAAATTTTCGCAAGAAAATTTTTCACCCCAAGCATTTCTCTCTGGGTCAGGAAGTTTTTCTCTACTCTCACATACTTACTTAAACACTGTTTCTGTTATTGCATCGTGTGATTTATTTTGTGTCGTTTCTTTTATTGCTTCTCTTTGTTTAGTTTCTGTGTTGTTGTGTATTTATTTTTTTATTTGTTTACTTTTTGCGTGTGTATAATGGATTTCATGATTGTTTGTTTTTTATGTTGTTTGTTGATTGTTTTTCTTTCTTTATTTTTTGTGATAACTTTTCTTTTATTGCTTATTTTTTCTGTATTAGTGTGTGTGCACTGGATTACACAATTTTTGCCTTAAATGTGATATGCACTGTTATACACATCATTGACACACTCCATTTCTATCGATTTGAGCATCTTGGTGGTNTATCATCTTTAAATTCAATCTAGCTTGAGGGTTCTAGTGTCGAGAACACTCAACACTTAGCTGGAATGAGACACATAAAAATTTTCGCAAGAAAATTTTTTTACCCCAAGCATTTCTCTCTGGGCCAGGAAGTTTTTCTCTACTCTCGCATACCTACTTAAACACTGTTTCTGCAATTGCATTTTTTTTGTTTATTTTGTGTTGTTTCTTTTATTGCCTCTCTTTGTTTACTTTTTGTGTCATGATTTGTTTACTTTTTGCGTGTGTATAATGGATTTCATGATTGTTTGTTTTTTATGTTGTCTGTTGATTGTTTTTCTTTCTTTATTTTCTGTGATAGTTTTTCTTTTATTGCTCATCTTTTCTATATTAGTGTGTGTGCACTGGATAAACAATAATTTGCCTTAATGCAATATGCACTGCTATGAACTTGATTAACACACACTCCATTTCTATCGATTTGAGCATCTTGGTGGTGTAGTTGAGCGGGATTATTTTATGAAGATTTATTTTCAACCCTGAGCATAGAACATAATTCCTAATGCATCATATTCTGCTTGATGTATAACTTGAAACACCGGGATGCTATATCTATTGAGATAGACTTGGCATGATTTATATATAATGAAGGAAAAATCTCAAACAATATTTCGCACATGCTTACACTCATAGTGTTCTTCATTACTGTTCATGGATTTTACACAGGAGAAGAAAACTGCAGGACTACCGAGCCTTTTGAAAAAAAAAAAAATGGATCTGTCTCAGTGGTAAGGGCGAACTTGGGATTGTGTGGATTAGGCGCACGGTCCCCGGTTTGATTCCCCACTGTTCGAATCCACTTGAAAAAAAAATAATAGTAATAATAATAAATAAAGGATGAAGCGATGCGCTTTCCTTATTAAAGGGCTAGAAACAGTTACCTAAACTTTGGGGGTTGAGTGATCAACCTTTAAACAGAGTTGGCGTGAAAACTGCTAGACCCTTGGGCTTTGAGGTAGTTAGAATCAGAAATGATTAATCTTAAGGTTGAAAAATCCTGAGATAAATCCCAACTAGTAATGAAGAACACACAGTCGTTTAGCTACACACACACATTTGAGTTTTGAGACATTTTTCCAAATTCTTAATAAAAGATTGTTGAGACAATCTTGGTGAATATAGCCCCTGTGAGTTGATAGTTATGTGTCGCATTTTGTGAGAATTCATTATTGTGTTTGATTGCTTTTGTTTGAATTTCGAGCTTTATGCAATATTCATCTCAATTAATTTTCACTATTTTGCTCAGAGATTAGCAAAAAGTTAGTTGGGGGGTGTGATTGAGCCGCATTATTGCATATTTTACACATTTAAAATCAATGTATTTTTAATTGTTTTATCATATTATCATTGATTTTAGATAGAAAAATGATCAAGAGGCAATAAATCCATGTTGTGATTTAAATTGATTAAAAGTATAGTTTATGCTTGATTTTATAATTTGTGATTTAATTGTACAATATTTATTCACATGCACAACACATTTTTAATATTTTAGTCTAGTTTTGTTTTATCTTTATTTAATTATTTATTTTATTTTTCTAGTTTTATTTTTGTTTATTTAATTATTATTTATTCTGCCTGTTTTATTTTATTTTATTTTGTTTCATTTTAATTTATTTAATTTATTTTATTTTTTTTTAGCTCAGGCTAAACGACATGTCGTTTTAAGTTAAATTGAATTCGCCTGTTTGATTAAACGACGTGTCGTTTAGTTCACGAACGAAAACGACGTGTCGTTTTGTCTGTCGAACTAAAAGCTTCCTGTTCTAAAGGACTTGTCGTTTAGTCAATAGATGAAAACGACAAGTCGTTTTCGTCATCTTCAACCTCCGTCCAGCCTCTACAGTGCACGCAAACTCCATGCATGCGTTCAGGCTCCTCCATGGAACCACCACTACCAAGAACCGTTGCCTCGACTGCCCAGTCTCCTTCGAAGCCCCACGGCAGCACCACTGAACATTCATGAAGCGGTGCATCACCATGCACCCTGTGGAACGATCGTGCCCAGTCACTGTGGGCCTTAAACCAGTCCAGTAGCAGCCATCGTCTGCACCTCTCGGGTTCGCATTCCATCTCTCATTTCACCTACGGGATACATGATGAAGGCACGGGTGGAAGAGAGACGAAACGGGCTGGGAAGAGAAGAAAGAAAAAAATGAAGTGAAGCATGCATGCTGGGCAATGAACCACGGAACTGGAAGCGGAAAGGAGAAGAAGAGAGAAAAAGAAAAAACCAAGAGAAACGAAACGGGGAGAGAGACGGAAGAAAAAAAGAAGAAGAAGAACTGGGCGACCAGAGCAAAAAAAAAAGAAGGAAACCCGTACGTTAGAAGCAGAAAAAGAAAGAGATGCTGGGCACCGAAGAACGGAAACGGAGAAAGAAAAGAAAGGGAAACGAACGTGCACGTAAGCAGCGTCTAACAGCAGAGTTTCAACGTTTACAAGAAATGGGGGGTCAGTCTGCTGTTTAGTCTGCTGGTTTATGATAAAGCTTGTTTGTTCGTTTTCTTTCCAACTTTATAAAATTAGTCTTTGAGTATTACAGTCACAACAAATCTCCTTCCCTTATTTATTTATTTTTGTTTTTTTGTTTTTTTTTTAATATATATATATCACGCAGAACACCAAATAAAACATGCAAAGAAAATTTTTTAATTTTTTTTATTTATATATATATATGCATAATACCAAATAAAACAAATGCAAAGAAAAAAAAATCTTTTTTTTTATATATATATATAACACGCAGAATATCAAATAAAAATATGCAAAGAAAAAAAATGATTTTTTTTTTTTTTATAAAAAAAATGCAGTGAATTTTAATGAAGTAATTAATGTAAAAACAGAAAAGAAATGACTCATTCAAAAGCGGGTTTTCTAAGACTCAATATCCCTAAAGAAATACCGCAAAACAAATGGGATAACAGGCAAGATAACTACTTTGCCAAAGCGGACACTTGCGATCATTGTGCAATCGCGTGTCGGTATCACTTCATCATGCCAGGAAATCCTGGACGCTGACATGGTATTTTTTTTTTAATTTTTTTTTTTATAAATAAAGATAAAAACCACGAGTTTAAATTTAAACAACTTTCCCCGGCAATGGCGCCAAAAACTTGACTCGTTCGGAAATGAGCAGCACAAAAGGCTATCCCAAGTGCAGGAGCGTGTCGCGTAGTAATTAGGAATAAATTCCTAGATCGTCTCCACAGGGAAAGTGCTAAAAATAAACTCGTGNTTAAATGGCATAAAATAAATTACAGAAAATAAAAGTGCAGAAAAATAAATGACAGAAAATTAAATGACAAGAAATTAAAAGTGCAGGAAATTAAATACAGAAAATTAAAGTGCAGAAAATAAATGACAGTAAAATAAAAGTGCAGGAATTAAAAGTACTGAAAAATAAAAGACATTAATTTAAAGTGCATAAATTTAAAGTGCATAAAAATAAATGACATAAATTAAAATAAAAAAAAAAAAAAAAAAAAGTGGAGACTGCAGATAAAGGAGAACAGTTCGATAACACAGTTGGTTCATTAGGCTCTCAACTGCATCACCGAACTCCCTCACTTCATCTGCATTTTCTCCCAAAAATTCTGCAGACTACTCCTAACTATTCTACTGGGCTTCTAACATCCGCCTCCATTCTTCGTCTACCTCTAAGCCTTTTATAGGCTACAAAATGAAACTGTGCACTGCATTTACGCTGTGCTTAGCTGTGTCTGCACTCCATGTGCATCTGCCTAGCTGCCCATGAGCTCTCCTTTTCTATTCTTTTCTTTTCTTTTCCTGCCCATGTCTCCCACTGCCTTCTTCTTCCTTTTTCTTTTCTTTTCTTTTTCTTTCTGCATGCGTCGTGCGTTGCGTCCCTGTCTCTCTTCTCTCTTTCTTCTTTCTTTTTCTTTTCTTTCTTTTTCTTTCCACTTCTGTTTCTTCTTCCCGGTTCTGTTTCTCTTCTCTTTTCTTCTTATTTTTTTTTTCATTTCCTCCGTGCACGTTCGTTTCCCTTTCTTTTCTTTCTCCGTTTCCGTTCTTCGGTGCCCAGTATCTCTTTCTTTTTCTGCTTCTGTCGTGCGGGTTTCCTTCTTTTTTTTTTTCTCTGGTTTTCGTCGCCCAGTTCTTCTTCTTCTTTTTTTCTTCCGTCTCTCTCCCCGTTTCGTTTCTCTTGATTTTTTCTTTTTCTCTCTTCTTCTCCTTTCCGCTTCCGGTTCAGTGGTTCGTTGCCCAGCATGCATGCTTCACTTCATTTTTTTCTTTCTTCTCTTCCCAGCCCGTTTCGTCTCTCTTCCACCCGTGCCTTCATCATGTATCCCGTAGGTGAAATGAGAGATGGAATGCGAACCCGAGAGGTGCGGACGGTGGCTGCTACTGGACTGGTTTAAGGCCCACGGTGACTGGGCACGATCGTTCCACAGGGTGCATAGTGATGCACCGCTTCATGAATGTTCAGTGGTGCTGCCGTGGGGCTTCAAAGGAGACTGGGCAGTCGAGGCAACGGTTCTTGGTAGTGGTGGTTCCGTGGAGGAGCCTGAACGCATGCATGGAGTTTGCGTGCACTGTAGAGGCTGGACGGAGGTTGAAGATGACGAAAACGACTTGTCGTTTTCGTCTATTGACTAAACGACAAGTCGTTTAGAACAGGGAAGCTTTTAGTTCGACAGACAAAACGACACGTCGTTTTCGTTCGTGAACTAAATGACACGTCGTTTAATCAAACAGGCGAATTCAATTTAACTTAAAACGACATGTCGTTTAGCCTGAGCTGAAAAAAAAAAAAAAATAAATTAAAATGAAACAAAATAAAATAAAATAAAACAGGCAGAATAAATAATAATTAAATAAACAAAAATAAAACTAGAAAAATAAAATAAATAATTAAATAAAGATAAAACAAAACTAGACTAAAATACTAAAAATGTGTTGTGCATGTGAATAAATATTGTACAATTAAATCACAAGTTATAAAATCAAGCATAAACTATGCTTTTAATCAATTTAAATCACAACTTGAATTTATTGCCTCTTGATCATTTTTCTATCTAAAATCAATGATAATATGATAAAACAATTAAAAATACATTGATTTTAAATGTGTAAAATATGTAATAATGCGACTCAATCACTAAGCAAAGACATCCCTGATAGCACGAAGCGAGGGTTTCCCACCATTCGCAAACACCACAATGTCATCAGCATACAATAAATGAGAGCTAAGAGGAGTGCCCCGAGGGTGAGAAAAAGGAATAATCATCCCATTACCAAATTTGTGCTTTAACAATCTGGATAATAGTTCTTCCACAAGAATAAACAAATAGGGGATAAAGGATCCCCCTGCCTCAAGCCGCGCCCACTAGGGAAGAAGCCTTTCATTGTGCCATTCATAACCACAAAGAATCATGGAGTGGAAATACAATGTTTGATCAACTCACAAAACCGAGAGCCAAACCCAAAAGAGGACAACACCTATAATAAGAAATCCCAGTCCACACTGTCATACGCGTTAGCCATATCCACTTTAATTACAACATTGCCACCATGCACCCGCTTATTCAATAAATGAATCATCTCTTGAGTCAACGTAACATTCTCAAAGATGCTTCTTCCAGGTAAGAAAGCCCCTTGCTCAGGGAAAATAAGCTTGTTTAAAATAGGTAACAATCTAAGAACCAGAATTTTGGAGAATACCTTGTAAACCACAGATCACAGGCTGATGGGTCTAAATTTGTCAAACCCAGTTGGGTTTGGCACTTTTGGAATAAGTACAATATAAGAAGCCGAGTAGAATCTGGGTAAAGGGGCTCCCCTAAAAAACTCCCGAACAGCAGCCACCACATCAGCCTCCACAATATCCTAACATGAACAGTAGAAATCAGCCCCAAATCTGTTTGGGCCTGGGCTACTATCAGTCGGTATAGAAAATATAGCCTCTTTCACCTCTTGGATTGAAGGGAGGTAAAGAAGAAAATTGTTTTCCTCTTCTGTAACTACATTCTGCACAAACAAAGATAAATTCGGGGGGGCCCTCCTTGGTCTTGCCTTCAGGAAGTCACTCTAGAAATCCATAGCCCCCTCATGGATAGCCTTCGGGGAGGATAAACAAGAGCCGTCATGGAGTCGCATTTCCTGCACAATCGGCTTATTCAGAGAAGCAAACGTTTTAAAAAACTAAGCGGAGGCCTCTACCTTCTCCATCCACCTAATTTTGGCCTGTTGAGACAACCGAGACTCCTCTCTAAGGAGCCACATTGCAAGTTCTTCATTGGCATTTAATAGTTCTGTCTCATCCTCTTCAGAAAGCCTAGCTTGTAGTTGACCTTCAATTCTTTCAATTTGCTTCGCCAAATCGCTAATATGTTTCTCCGTATGCCCAAAAACTCTATGATTCCAATCTCTCAAAACTATTTTCAATTTTTTTAATTTAGCAGCTAGCCAGAACAACCCCACATAAGCAATTGGAGCCTGCCAAGAACCTTGCACAACCTCTCTAAAATTCTCATGAGACACCCACATTTGTTGGAACTTAAACGACGATGGGCCATATCTACATGCCTGAGGCTTTAGGTCAAAGGACAAAGGAGTATGATCCGAAGTCGAGCGCGGCAAATAATTACACAAAGCATTCAGAATCAAATTCACAGCCAAAGGATTCAAGAGACATCGGTCCAATTTCAACCAACTTCTAGCCAAACCTCGCTGTCCATAGACTTCATTTCAGTTAACCCACAAGCCTCAATAAAATCATTAAATTCATCCATAGCTATTCTCGACCAGGGTCTACCATCCCTACATTCATCATCCCCACGAATGATATTGAAATCACCAACGCAGATCCAAGGAATATCTTGCACGACATCCAAATGTAATAGCCTCCAGAGATCACGCCGCTTAATATGGTTACATTTTGCATAGACCACAGAAACCACAACAGGTGCAGAAGTGGATGAGGCATCCTTCAACAAGACAGACACATGTTGAGCACTAAATTGACTAACCGAAACCTCTAAACCATCTTTCCATATCAACCATAATTTCCCACCAACACTTTGATTAGAAAAACTATAGTCAAACTTCAACCAATTTTTCAAAACATCCAACTGACTTTCTTCAACAAACGGTTCAGCTAACATTATGAAATTAACTTGGAACTTCCTTACCAACTTACAAAGATGTCTCCGCGATGATCGAATACCATGTATATTCCAAAAGAGCGGATTACAAATCATAAATTCATCCGAGCGGGCTTGTTAGGAACCCAAGATGAGCTTCTGAGAGTTCGTCCACCCTTACTTACATTTTTTGCCATTGTAGCATCCCCGTCAGACGGATACTCTTTATTTTTACATAGGTGCTCTACCCTATCCTCACCGGATTCTGAGACGTAATCCTCAACCAATCCCTCAGGTGTAAATGCCACATTCTCAACCGGAATTATCACAGCCAAAGACCCCAACCTTCCATCTTCCACATAGTCAAGTAATGCCCATCCCCTGTCACTTGCTCAACCGGATTCTGCATTGTCAAATAGCTTGGACTAGCCCCAGATTCATCCACCTTTCCAGCCACGAAAACATCAACTCCAGAATTATTAAAAGGCAAATCACGAACCTGCATATTAAAAGGCAAATCTTCACTATCACGTTGCTGGCATCCGAAACCTTCCACTTCCAACACTATAGCTAGCTCCTCATGGTTCCCACCCAGATTCTACACTGTCAAAGAGCTTGGACCAGCTCCAGATTCATCCACCTTTCCAACCACGAAAGCATCAACACCAGAATTTTTAAACAAATCACGAACCTGCATATTCAGTCCGTTGCTTACTACCTGGTCCTCTGCACGAACCTGATTACCATACACAAGTGCCCTGCCACCACAATCTTCACTATCACGTTGCTGGCATCCGAAACCTTCTACTTCAAAAACTACAGCTAGCTCCTCTTGGTTCCCACCCAGATTCTGCACTGTCAAAGAGCATGGACCAGCCCCAGATTCATCCACCTTTCCAGCCACTAAAGCATTAACACCAGAATTATTAAAAGGCAAATCACGAACCAGCATTTCAAGAGACGGCAACGACGTCTCCTTTGGCATGTCAACAAGATTCCCAGCCCCTTCCATATTTTTGTCCTGAGCAGTAGGTTTCGACTTCCACAAATTCGCTACCTTCTCTATTTCTTTTGCAGTTCCTTTCTTCTTACGATGAACCACCTTACTGCCACCATCCATCCATTTGCAGGTCATTAGATTATGCCCCTGAATGCAGCATTTGGAATAAAATGCTGGGAGAGTCTCATACTCAATCTCTATGTAGAAGCTTCAAGCATGGTGTGGATTGCCAATCCAAATTCCCCGTACGGGATCCTTTGCCGCATCCAGTTTCAAACAGACCCGAGCCCCATCTGTTCTCGTCGCACACTTCGTGGCATTATCACGTCGTAGAAACCGACCCAACGATGCAACGATATTCAGCAAAACTGACTCATAATAATAGTTTGGAGGTAAGCCAGGGAGGGAAACCCACACCGGCACCAAGGAAGGTTCCGATTCCTCATCAAACTTAGTGTGCCAATGGAACCCACGGTAAGGAACCCCATCTACATCAGTAGCCTCTCTCGACATTGCCTTTACAAAATCAGCCTCACTGGTGAGTCTCACGAACACATTCCGAGGTTTCCTCATTGCTGAAACCATTGATTGCGAGTTTAAGCCCAAGCGATTTCGGATGAACACTCTAATGGCATCAAGGGATGGGCGTTGCCTAAGAAACTTGACAACCATCGAAAACCTGAATGGAGCTACAGAATTTTCAATTTCCTCCTTGGAAAACAGAACACAAATTTGTCCATCAATGATTTTGGCAGGGCGGAGCGGAACCTTAATCTCAGGAAGTGGTTGTGGCGTTTGTGCCACCAAGTCTACAAACGTTCGTTTCCGTCCAGCCGTGGCCGATGGCCCAGGAGGAGCCCCGGCTGCTGTCATGCAGAACGAACCCTAGCAGAGCAGATTTAAGGAGAAAAGGGTAATATTGGGAAAAAAAGATGGTGTTGACCTACTCGAGAAAATACATGTAAACTTCAGTAAGATTTTTTTAGTATAACCATGATAAGAAAATAAATCCAAACTTAGCAAAATGTAGACAAAATATGATCATAAACCTTCAAAAGTGCTTCAGCTTTGCTCATTTCACGGCTTACAAATTTTGAATAGCTAGCAGCACCAGTTGTCTGTTTCAGAAAGGAAGAAAATGATATGTGAAAGAGGTTTGTTTTATGCAATCAGAGACCACTACAAGCCCCTACAAATAATCATGTCATATAAATCATGGGAAATTCATTCAATAGCGTGATGCTAATATAGCAAATGAAGCTTATTGCTTCATGTTGTTTACAGATGGCAGGTGATGCCTTTTTCTTGTCCACTTATTATTATTATTTCATTTAGAAACTGTAAATTCTAAATCCTTATCACGTGAAAAATATCAAACTTTCTCTGTCTCCAGTCAGCAACACATGCTTGATCACGAAGCCACTAGAAGTTCAATAACTTGGAAGCTTGCATGTTGTCCACTTATGTTAGTCTTGGACTTGGGATGGGCATTGCTAGATGTTGGGCTCTAGTGGATTTATCTGGGTCTGTAGCTTATGTCCCAAATGAGAGCCCTTTTGAAAAAAATTAGGACACCTTCAAAGTCTAAAGTTGTCATTCTAAAGTGATGCATTCAAGTTGAGTCTTACAATTGGAATATAGAAGTACTACAACCACAAAGAGTTTATAAAAATAATCATATAAATTGATGTGACTTCATGTGATCTGTCAGATTTACTTTACAATAAAAGTAACTTTATAATCTGACAAATCACATCAAATCCCATCAGTTTGTGAGATTACTTTTGTATAATCATTTCGCGGATAAAATATTTCTCTTAATTATATATATTTGAACTTAATATAGTTGTCATCTTTGACCGATTGCGATCGATCTCTTCAATTGGTTTTTTGTACAAAAAAGCATATGTAAGTGAGAGGATGATAACTAAAATGTAGCTTCTCTATCAATAATTGATTTTTTTATTCTTAAAAAAAAGATTTGATCTAATGGTGGATAGACAATATCACATTAATACAACATAATAAAAATAAGATGAAAGAGTACTGGTATATATCGTATCTTGTATAAGTATTATGTGCCTGAATAAATCATAAGATACATCTAGAAGGACTATAGGGATGTTATAATAATGTATTCAGTACAAGAAAATGGGTAGTTGTTACATTTCGCTGCTATTGTCCAAATGGGTCCATTTGGTAAAGTTTGTAAAGAAATTGACATTTTAGAATAAGGTTACTTTGAACAAAGATTGTTACTCAAATATTTTCTACAATTTAAATCGAGATAAATATAATATGTAGATCATTATAATGTATTTAATATTGAAATTCATATTACTGATGAGTACTAATATTACTGATGAGTACATATTCTCTATTCTTTTTGAAAATTTCAAAATATTTGACTCATAAAATTATAAAAAAATCTTCCTCTAGTTGCAAGAAATTATGTGTGATGAGGCTTATACATTTTTGGTCACTGTCAAATTTTTGGTCTCGTCATCTCACAGCTTGCAATTCTCGGACCTGTCCCATTATACCGATCTTTATGTGAAAATTCCAAAGCCCTCGACTGCTTGGACTTGCCATTTAACGATGAGAATTTCATGGTTGTGTAGCTTTTAGTTAGACAGCTTGAGCTGCAATCGAGTTAAGTTGAGTTGGTTTATCTTGGAGTATAGCATCAAAGATAGAAGATATGGAATTAAAGTTAAAATATGAAAAGGGCAAATTAGAGAATGAACATTGACAGTTATTTCTGTTACTAGGCATCTCTATTATTCACTTCTCATATCTGTATAAATACATGTAAAGCACTTGTATCAGTATTCAATTTTCAGAAGTTTTAATGCAATACACGATAGTCTTCATTTCCTCTCTCTGTTTTTCTAATCTTCCAGACTTTAATCTTCTATTTGTCAAGTTCTACATTTTACAACAAGCTGATTCTAAGGCTTCTTCCCGCAACACATCTAAATATAACTCAACCTCTTTTGCTTCTGCTGTCTCACAAAATCTTTTAGATATCTGATATTTCAGATTAGGTCATACATCCCATTCTAGATTACTTCTCCTCAAGAAGTTAGATCCCTCAATTTCTATCAATTGTCAAAGTGTCTGTGATGTATGTCCACTAGCAAAACAAAGAAAGCTACCCTTTGCTGTATCTCATTCCAGTTCTAATAAAATTTTTGATTTGATACATTGTGATATATGGGGTCCATTTGCAACAGTTTCTTACTCAGGTTATAAATACTTTCTAACAATTGTTGATGATTTTACAAGATGTTCTTGGATTTATATGCTTAAAACTATGTCTGAAGTCTCTTTTATACTCAAAAATTTCTACAACATGATAAAAGCTCAATTTAACACAACTGTTAAAACAGTAAGATCTGATAATGGACCAGAATTTTTCATCAATGATTTTTATCATGAAAATGAAATTTTACACCAAAGAAGTTATGTAGAAACTCCACAACAAAATGGAGTAGTTGAAAGGAAACATCAACACTTAATTAGCACAACTAGAGCTTTAATGTTTCAAGCTAATATCCCCTTGTCTTTTTGGACTAACTGTGTGTTAGTTGCTGACCATATAATAAATAGAATTCTCACCCCACTTCTCAATAATAAAACAACTTATGAAATGTTGTTTAACAAAATACCAAAATTTTCTCATTTAAAGGTTTTTGGTTGCCTTTGTTTTGCATCTACATTACAACATCACAGATACAAATTCGATCCAAGAGCTACAAAATGTGTCTTCTTTGGATATCCATCTGATATCAAAGGTTACAAAATCATGGATCTCAATAGCAATAAAATTTTCATTTCAAGGAATGTCATATTCCATGAAAATATTTTCCCATTCAAAGTAGTCCCCACAAATCCTCATACTCATTCTTTTTTGTTTCCTACCTCAGTGGATTCGTATAGTGCAGATTGCTCTTCTAAAATCCCATTTGTTAATTCTAACCAGAGTGAATTATCAAATCTGTCTATTAATGACTCTATGCCAAACATTGACCCAAATATCTCCATGACTCATGATCAGTCCAATAATAGCCCAAACAGAAGAAAATCCTCTCGAGTTAGACAGAAACCTAGTTTCTTGCAGGATTACTATTGTAGAAATGTTTCTTCAAATGCAACTCCACTCACTTCTTCTAATGATGGTTCTAAAGGTAATTCATATCCTATCTCATCCTTCTTATCTTCTAGTAGACTATCTCATTCTCATAGAGCCTTTCTTGCTTCAATGTCAAACTGTCCAGAACCTAAATCCTATAAACAGGCTGCACAATTTCCTAAATGACAAAAAGCTATGAAAAATGAACTTAAGGCTTTGGAGCTAAAAAAAACTTGGAACCTTGTTACTTTACCTAAAAATAAACAGACTATTGGTTGTAAATGGGTATTTAGAGTCAAATATAAAGCTAATGGAAGCATAGAAAGGCATAAGGCCAGATTAGTGGCAAAGGGCTATAATCAATAAGAGGGTTTGGATTTTTTCGACACTTTTTCTCCTGTGGCAAAAGTGACTTCTATTAGACTATTACTTGTTGTGGCTGCAATTAGGAACTGGCATCTTCATCAATTAGATGTAAACAATGCATTTTTGCATGGTGATTTACAAGAAGAAGTTTACATGGAACTGCCCCCTGGAATGCCTAATGCAAAAAAGAAGGTTTGTAGACTTTTGAAAAGCCTCTATGGTCTCAAGCAGGCATCTCGAGAATGGTATGAAAAACTGTCCACTGCCCTCATTAGTTATGGTTTTATTCAAGGGAATTCTGATTGTTCTCTTTTTATAAAGAAATCTACAACATCATTTATGGCATTGCTGGTATATGTTGATGATGTGCTGCTGGCCAGTGATAGCTTACAGGAGATTCAACTCTTAAAGGAGTTTCTACATGATCAATTTACCATAAAAGATTTGGGGCCACTAAAATATTTCCTTGGCTTGGAAATAGCAAGATCCAAAGCAGGTATTTCCCTTTGCCAAAGGAAATATGCATTGGATATTCTTCAAGACACGGGAACAATTGGTGCTAAGCTTGCTGCATTTCCAATATTGGAGATCAATTTAAAGCTGACATCCACTGATTCCAATTTGTATGAAGATCCATCAGCTATAGAAGACTCATTGGGAGACTATTATACTTAACTCTTACAAGACCAGACCTTGCATATTTAGTCCTAGTCCTAAGCCAATTCCTTGCTAAGCCTACTGTGAGTCATCATCAAGCAGCAGTTAGAGTATTAAGGTACTTGAAAGCCACTCCAAGTCAGGGATTGTTCTTCTCGGCATCCTCATAATTACAACTCAAGGCATTCTCAGATAATGATTGGGCAGGGTGCATTGATACAAGGAGGAGTGTTACAGGGTTTGCAGTGTTTCTTGGAAACTCATTAATCTCATGGAAGTCCAAAAAGCAAGTAACTATCAGTCGATCCTCTACTGAAGCAGAATATCGAGCACTTGTAGCCACAACATGTGAAGTCCAATGGTTGGCTTATGCACTGCAGGATTTACAAATTCACCATTCTTAGCCAACATTGATGTATACTGATAGCAAGTCTGCAATGTCCATAGCCTCCAACCCAGTTTAGCATGAAAGAACCAAACACATTCAAATTGACTGTCATTTAGTTCGTGAAAAGCTACAACAAAATCTCATGAAGTTATTCTACATTCCATCTCGACTACAGCTGGCAGACATCTTTACAAAACCACTTGGTTCTTTACCTTTTCACCATACTCTCCGCAAGATGAACATCCTTAATATTCATGCTCATCTTGAGGGGGGTCTTGGAGTATAGCATCAAAGATAGAATATATGGAATTAAAGTCAAAATATGAAAAGGGCAAATTAGAGAATGAACATTGACAGTTATTTTTGTTACCAGGCATCTCTATTATTCACTTCTCATATCTGTATAAATACATGTAAAGCACTTGTATCAGTATTCAATTTTTAGAAGTTTTAATGCAATACACGATAGTCTTCATTTCCTCTCTCTGTCTTTCTAATCTTCAAGACTTTAATCTTCTATTTGTCAAGTTCTTAACAGTTTATTATTGTGTTTTATTTCATATATTCATAAATAATTTTTTTAACGAATTTGAATTTATTGTTCATGAATTGTTTAGTTGGTTTATAATTTGTTAGATGAAATAAATGTCATTATTGAAATTAGATATATATATATATTCTCCAATTTTTATTATTAACGAGTTACATTATTTAAATTACTTGGTTATAAGGTAAATTATGTATAAAAATGTTGTAGTCGTAACAATTAAACCATTCACAACTTTTTATCACAATTTTAGAAGAACTAGAGTACTCGATCGGTTTTCTACGTAAGTTTTTACCTACATATCTATATATATCAATGAATAAATTGAGATTTAAATGATTACATACATCACGCTACTGTTTTTATCTTTTTATAAATTTAAGATGTCATCATTTTTTAAAGTTAAAAAAAGTCATAAAATATTGATAAATACAAAGTTTTATAACTTTTAAAATGTGCTGGCTTATTAAATAAATGAATTGAATTTGAATTTATCCCGCTTAAGTTTGAACTATTTGTAAATGAAAAATTTCCTCTCATATTCACATTACACACCGTGCGGTACAAGATGTCAAAGAAGTAAATTAAACGTCAAGGCCATGGGCACAAATTTCATGGGGCACAATATAGAAGATTTGCATGCCAACAACAACAAATTAATAGGAGAGGCGTCGGCTGAATTTTTCTATGCTCATGCTTCCAAGTCATTTATGGTGGTTAATGAGATGAGACTTCACGATGGAACGTTGTTATCATCTCCGAAAGAGGTTCATGAAGGGGCGGTAAGGTACTTTGAGCAGTTCTTGGCGCATAAACAGGTTCATTCTCTACCTAATCTATCTTCTATAGTTAGTAAAACCATTTTTGAGTGTGATAATGATATGATATATCAGCTCCCTTCAACCCAAGTTATTAAAGATGCGAGAGGTGGAAATATTATCCTTAAAATTGATATGGCTAAAACTTATGATAGTGTGGATTGAGAGTTTTTGTTCTATGTGTTGGAAGGTTTTGGTTTTTCTGAAGTGATAAGCGATTGAGTTTCATTATTGTATATTTTATACATTTAAAACTAATATATTTTTAATTATTTTATTATTGATTTTAGATGAAAAAATAGTTAAGATGCATAAATCCGAGTTATGATTTAAATTAATTAATAGCATAGCTTATGCTTGATTTTAATACTTGTGATTTAATTTGATAACGTTTCTTCACATGCCCAACATACCGTTAATATGTTTCATTTTTTTTTGTCTTTATTTATTTATTTTCTTTTCATTTAGCTAGTTTTATTTCTGTTTTTATTTATTTATTCATTTTCTTTGTTTTTTGTTTGTTTAGTTTTATTTTAATTTTGTTTGTCTTGCAGTTACCCCGACGCACGGCAGCACCACCAGCAACGCTGCACCTCCACAACCCGTGAGCCATGCATGCACCATTGCGCAACTGCAGCCCCCGTAGCACCTCCACGTAAAAGCTCCATCACCACGCAGCAACCTCCTCCAGACGGCCTCCACCCATTGCCTAGCACCAAAGCACACGAAGGCATCGACACCACCTTACCTCCACGATGCATTGCATGCACACGGCCTTTGCCCAGTCCATCCACTGCCGCAACACGTCCAACAGCCCACTGCCACTGCACAACCCACATGCACGGCCAAGAACCACAGTGCACCTCCTCCCACTGAAGCTCCATGCACAGCGCAGCTGCACCTCTCCACCAGCCGTGAACCACCTTGCCTACAGCGAACTCCTCTTCCACGTGAAAACATCCGATGCGCTGCACCGCATACACAACAGTACAACCGTGAGCCAGCCGTGAGTTCCTCCTCTGTTTTTCTACCCTAAAACAGAGTATTTCATTTTCCTTCGTGAGCCGCTGCGCCTTCCGTGAGTTGCTGCACCTTCTGTCCCGTGATACGTTGGTGACGACTTCGCTAACTCAAGAACCACCCAGTTGTCTATGAGCTCCACCGTCCGCAGCCCCACGTTGCTTGCATGAAGCGGAAACAACTCTCGGGCTCGCCACTGTTGCCAAAACAATTAGCCCTCAGTTTATCTCCCTACGTAAACACTCTCTACGTACCCAGCTTCGTCCATAAAACATGAGATTCTCGCTACAAGGCCAAGTTGATGCTTAAGAGAAAAAAAAGAAGTGATGCGCTTTCGGTTTCGGTTTCGTTGGCTTTCACGGGAGTTAAACAGGGGCATGAAATAAAACAACAAAATTGCGTTCGGTGGAACGGATCCACACGCAGCAAAGAGCAGGAGAAAAGGAACTATACGCGATAAAAAGTTTTTCAGTATAAAAGAGAGGACACAGACGAACTAGGGGCAGTTGGTTTTAGTTTTCTTCAAGCGAGTGTTTGAAGCCAGTTTTTCAGTCGCTCTGTAATTTCAATTTCTTTGTGTATTTATTTTATTTAGAGTTCAATTTCAATTTGAGCGTGTATTTTATTTGAAAGTTCAATTTAATTGAGAGCTCAGTTTAGTTTATAATTCATTTTATTTGGAGAGTATATTTTATTTGAGAAATCATTTTATCTGGTAGATTATATTTTTGGATTGGAGAACGGAGTCTCTATTTCCAAACATCAGGTTTATTCTTTACAATTTCTGTTTTTATTTAATTTCAGTTTAATGTCTTTTATTTTCCTTGCACCTTTCATTTCTATCTATTTAAATTACTATCATTTATTTTTCTCACACTTTTAATTCTACTATTTAAATTAATGTCATTTATTTTCTTGCACCTTTAATTCTTGCTATTTAAATTAATGTTATTTATTTTTCTTGCCCCTTTAAACTTCAGTCTATTAATTTCAGCAATTTTAATTTACTTTCTTGCATTTTAATTCCTTACTTTTCATCGCAACACTCAAATCCAACAAGTATGAATCTGGTTCACAACCAGTAAATTTCCATTTTCATTGCACTCCTCCATTCATTGTACGTATCACCTCTTTTATTTTTTATTTTCTCTTTGTAAATATTTTCACAATTTCACACAAGATTGATTTTTAAGCACTTTCTCCGAGGAGACGATCTAAGAATTTATTCCTAATTATTATGCGACACTCTCCTGCACTTGAGATAGCATTTGTCCTTCTCATTTTTGAGTGAATCAAGTTTTGGCATCGTTGCCGAGAAATTGTTGCTTGGCGTAAATTTAAACTCGTGATTTATATTTTCATTTTTTTATTAGTTGTTCTGCTTCTAATAGAAAAAAACATTTTCACCTACTACTCGGTTGCTTGATTCTTCTCTTCGCTATTTGGACTGATGTTTCATATCTTGGTTGAGAGACAGTTTAAATAGATTGAGTAGAGTTACATTGAGCACTGAAAGTAGTTTACACAGCTTAGAGATGGATACACTCTCTGTCTCTTCTACAAGCGACAGCTTTGAAATCGAACAAGCCATGGCTGCACTTGCACTACCACGCACTCTTAGAGATTATTTGAAGCCCACTCGCACCACTACACCTTCATGCATTGTGTTACCTAATGATGCACCTAATTTTTCTATAAAGCATGGCATGATGTCTGTAATACCTCAGTTCCACAAGATGGATTCTGAGAATCCTTACCAACATCTGATGGATGACGAGTTGGCATGCATGACTCTCATCAATAGGACCAATACTGATGAATACATTAGACTTCATTTATGTCATTTCTCTCTAAAGATAAAGCAAAAATTTGGTTTAATTCTTTGAGATCTAATTCTATTTATATTTGGTTGGATATGCAGCATGAATTTTTACAGAAATTCTTCCCTTTTCAGAGAACATAGTTGATACAAGAGAAAATCAGTAAGTTCAATCAAAGACCTGACGAAACTTTCCAGAACAGCTGGGAAAGATTTAAGGATTTGATGAGCATTTGCCCACATCACAGTTTTGAATCCTGGAGGCTGGGGAATTATTTTTATACTGGTCTCACTCTAGAATGCAAGCAATTTTTCCAAACCATGTTGAACGGAGAATTCTTTAGCAAGGAACCTAATGAAACACTATTATTTTTTTATTATCTTGCCGAGAGTGCCCAACAATGGAACACTCGGATTGTTTGAGTTTCATCCACTGCACAGCCACTGAGGGCTATTACTGGTGGAGGCAGATATGAACTAAAGGAGGACACTGATGTTCAAGCCCGAATGGCTGTATTAACCAGAAGATTGGAGGTCATGGAAATGGAAAAAGTAAAGCTAGTGAAAGCAATAGAGGCATGCTATTTATGCGCTGATTCAAACCACAAGACCCAGGACTGCCCAATCATGCCAGTATTTCAGGAGAATGAGTCTGAACAGATGCAATCAGCTAATTGGGTCAATAGAGCACAAAATCAACATTTCTCAAATACATATAATCCTGGGTGGAGGAATCACCCAAATCTCTCATGGAGGAATGATCAGCCTGGCCAGTCTCCACCATTTTCTCATCAGCCGTTTCATTAGGTTGTTCCTCAACTCCAGAGCAACCATATCAGACTTTTCAGAACTATCCTTTTGCAGCACTCCCAGGATTTCAGCCTCATGTAGCTGCACAGAGTTCTCAGCTTCAATCATCTGCGAAGAAGTCTCTAGACGACTATATGGCACAGATGGCCAATACCCAGGCCATAAATGAATTGCGAACCACCATAAATAAGATGAATACAACACTGAGAACTCTGGAGAAAGGAAAATTTTTGGCACAGCCTCAACCTAATCCTCAAGTGTACTGGCAATAACTACAACAGGTACATAATGTCTCAGTAGATGTTATTGAGGCAACAAAGGTCGTTCTTACTTTGAGAAGTGGAAATGATGTCCCCCAACTAGAGATGACTATGGATAGACAGGAAGCTGCCCCTACACCTGAAGATGTAACGGATCCTGAAGAAGCTGAAAAAGAACTAGAGGTGGTGAGACCGGAGTCGAAGAAGCCTGAAGTGCAGAGGCTGAAACAAGTAAAGGGTACCAACCTGTGGTTCCCTATCCTCAAAGATTGATAGCTGGCCAAAAGAATAAATACCACACTCAGATCCATGAAATCTTTAAGCAAGTGAAGATTAATATTCCATTATTGGAGGCTATACAACAAGTTCCTTCATATGGAAAATTTTTAAAGGACTTATGCACGGTGAAGAGGAAGTTGAATGTAAAAAAGAAAACTTTCCTAACAGAGCAAGTCAGTGCATTGATAATGAACAAGACTCCTCAGAAGTTTGGCCATCCTGGCTCTTCCAACATTTCCATTATGATCGGTGAGTCACGCATTAGGAGAGCTCTACTTGATTTGAGGAGTAGTGTAAACTTGCTACCATTCTCGGTATATGAGCAGCTGGGACTGGGGGAGTCGAAAAAGACCTCCATCATGCTACAGTTGGTTGATAGATCAGTCAAGATACCGAGGGGTATTGTTGAAGATGTGCTAGTCTAGGTAGACAAGTTTTACTACCCAGTAGATTTTGTAGTACTTGATATGCAGCAACCTATCTCTACTATTTACCATTCACCTGTCATCCTTGGATGCCAATTTCTTGCTACCTCCAATGCATTGATCAATTGTCGAAGTAGAGTATTTAAGCTCACATTCGGCAATATGACATTGGAAATGAATGTGTTCAACACCTGTATGATGCCTAGTGGATGCGATGATTCAGAGGTACATGCAGTTGATATGATATATGATTTTGATATTTCAGAGGCGTTATCAACATTTGATTTTGAAAGTGTATTTGAGGATGACTCACAATAGCAATATGAGACTCTTGTTGAGACAATTCCTTCGTCATTAGAGTTGACATATTCAGAGGAGCAGTTGACAGAAACAGACAGGTCTCCTCAGTTATCAGATTTGAGTTACATGAGCAGTTGGCGTAGATCAGCCTTTGAAACTCTTGATTTACCTGAAGTCATGAAATCATTAGAAGAAGAAGTCCCCACACTGGAGTTGAAGCCACTACCCAAGGACTTGAAGTATATTTTTCTGGGCCCAGTTGAGAGCAAATTTCCAGTAGTAATTTCCTCTTAGCTCACTTCAAAGTAGGAAGCCGAATTATTGCCAGTGCTGAGACAACATTGAGGAGCAATAGGCTGGACTATCACAAACATCAAGGACATTGATCCTTCAATATGCACCCACAACATTTTTCTGGAAGAAGATACGAGACCCACTCATGATGCACAGCGGAGGTTGAATCCCACTATAAAGGAGCTGGTGAAGCAAGAG
Organism: Pterocarya stenoptera; assembly: GCA_003123785.1. Classification (NCBI taxonomy): domain Eukaryota; kingdom Viridiplantae; phylum Streptophyta; class Magnoliopsida; order Fagales; family Juglandaceae; genus Pterocarya; species Pterocarya stenoptera. Next base: position 319,363 of record QEOT01002105.1, read on the forward strand.
GTGCTGAAATTGTTAGCTATGGGCATCATCTATCCTATCTCCGACAGCAAGTGGGTAAGTCCAGCACAGGTAGTCCAAAACAAATCTGGTTTAACTGTTATTGAAAATGCTAACTGTCATCGCCATGTCGTTTTCTTAGTTGCTAAACGCAAATTGTTCTTCTAGTTTTCTTCTTTTGGTTTATTTCATCATATATGATAATTTGAAAGTTGTTACATAAAAAATAATGTACTACATGAATATGTTTTTTGGGTCAATTTGTTTAGCGCTGTTTTTGCCAGTTTCAATTCGTCTAATGAATCGACTTAACATGGAAACGGGATTTTTGTATTGATGACAACTGATTGCAGAGGCAATAGGTATGTACTTCTTGATATTCGGCGCCGGATGTGCGGCGGTGGCGGTGGCTGTGAATATGGGCAATCACAAGGTGGTGACTTTGCACTGAATTTCAATCATTTGGAGATTGGCTAAGATGGTTTTGGTTTACTCCGTTGGCTGTATCTCAGGTGCCCATTTTAATCCTGCCGTTACCATTGCCTTCGCCACTTGCAAGAGGTTTCCATGGAAACAAGTATAACTCCATCTTGACCATTCCTTCCATGATCTTTTCAATCCAAATAACGGATAAAGCTAATATATATATAACAGACATAGGTTTTGGGTGCACTCAAAGGGAATGCATTCAACCCTTTTGGTAGTTTGTATAAAACGAAATTTCCTTTGGAGGAACATTATCATTTGGCCTTTAACTTTGTTCAAAAGGCATTTTATTAACAATACGAGTTTCAGGTGGGTTGCAACTTACATTTTTGAAAGCCATCTCTTCCAGTTTAATTTTATATGCAGTTTTGATACCATGTTAAACTGTCACTTGTCCCATAAACTTAAACGGATGGAAAGAGATGATTCTACTGCTTATATTATAACTTAACACAACATAATGTTCTGCAGATAATGCCACGCTCTGAACCGAATGGATATGTTAATAAAATTTGTCTCTTCATGTTGTCTCTTTCTTTTTTCAAATTAAATATTCGGGCGCCAGCGTACGTATTTGCTCAAGGACTTGGATCAACAATGGCAAGCGGAACCCTTCGGCTCATATTCAGTGGGCACCCGAACGTTTTTGCAGGAACATTGCCGTCGGGGACAGAAGTGCAGTCTTTTGTGTTGGAATTCAAAATCACATTCTACCTCATGTTCGTAAGATCCAGTGTTGCCACCGACAACAGAGCTGTTAGTTCCTCACCTTTTACTTTGGTCTCAGATTTCCAATAAAAGTAACCAAACTGTTATGTGATGAGATGATTAGTTTTCTTTTGAACTCGTTGACCTATTCCATCCACAATCTTTCCATATCAACTAATGTGTTTGAGAAGTAATGCTATAATAATTTTTATTTTTTAAGCCTATCCCTTTTGAAAATTATGTATGAAATATTCCTAAAACCATTTAAGTTAATATATTTTTGGTCTCTGCAGATCGGAGAGCTTGCCGGCCTTGCTGTTGGCTCCACGGTCTTACTCAACGTGATGTTTGTAGGGTAATAACTTAATCTAGCCTGATTTATTAATATCTTTCATGAAAAGTATGTGTTCACATTAACACTTAATTTTTGGACATTATTTCCATATTGGGTATGATTATGATGTGTGATCGTCTTCGACAGGCCAATTTCGGGTGCATCAATGAATCCTGCAAGAAGCTTGCGGCCTGCCTTTGTGCACAATGAATACATGGGGATATGGGTATACATTGCAGGATCGATTCTTGGGGCTGTATCTGGTGGATTGGTCTATAATTTAATCCAGTTCACGGAGAAGCCCTTGTGCGAGATCACCAAGAGTGGCTCTTTCCTAAGAGCATCGAAGAGTAACAGCTCCATCTAAGAATTTTGAGGAAAGAACGACAAAGAGAAAGAACAGTACTTGTGTTACATGTTTTGGTGATTGCTAGGCTGTACTTATAACTAGGAATCCAGATGTTTGTGTTACCAAATAATATATATCTAACTTCACAAATTTTGTAAGCACTAAGCTTGCTTTCCTTAGTGCAATTGGTGTCATATATATGAATATATAAGTATGTAGAAGATTTTGAAGAAAGAGAAAGGGATAAGTGAGAGAGAGAGAGAGAGAGAGAGAGAGAGAGAGAGAGAGAGAGAGAGAGAGAGAGAGAGAGAGGAAAAGAGATGACGCTCGGAAAACCTTGGCTCCACGCATGCATAGACGTTAATTCTCATAGTATGGATAAGGTTTGTGACCAATGGTGGTGTTTCTGAAACTCAAACTTAGTTCACATGAATCCTGTTCTGTAAAGCACAGGGGAAATGCATGAGCATCCGTTCAAAAAAATTGTACAAATAACTTCGGTTACGAAAACTTGTTAAACATGGTCTTTTATCTTCAAAAGTGATGGTTATATAAAAAATTCTAATAAATAATCACTTCTTTTTTTAACAAATTTTAATTTGCTACATCAGTTTGTGAGTTTACTTTTATATAATCTCTTTGTTGCTAAAGTATTTCTATTTATTAAATGCTAGCATTTTGACTAAAATAAAGAAAGAAACTACTGGAATTAGTTATTTTTGCCCCCATCTTTTTTGTTTAGAACTTCTCTAGTTATATTTTTTTGGGGAGGGGGTGGAGATAGCCATAGGTAAAAACATGCCGCTAGCTCCCAGGCAAGGGGAAAGCTAGCGAAAGTAGAACAATAAAGAGAAAACTACACAAATGGGAAAGTAAGGCTTGTTGAGTAAGGTAGGGTTCTTTTGAAAAGGGCTTGACACAACCAGTGGTGGAACCAGAAACTTTTATAAGGGGACCAACTTTCCTATTGTGTTACACATTTATATAAAATAAAATAAAAACTAAAAAATCATAAAAATATAACTATATATAAAATTAGATCTCAATAATTTGTTATATATACATAGAAATAAAATTTTAAAAAAACAACTTAATATATGTTTCAAATTTCTGACGATAATGTGTCATGGAATAATATTAATCCATTATTATTTTTATAATGAAATATTTAGAATTAATTTTCTTCATAATACTATCAAGTGATCTTTTAAAATCTAGTATGTTTCATTCTAGTATATATGTTAGCTAATTGAATAATGCTAGAGCCCCCGCTGGGAGTCCCGCTGGGCTCTAACATTGTATTTTTATGTTTTTTTTAGTTGTTTTTTTATATAGATGTTTTTAACAATTTTAAATATTTTAAAAAAATAAAATAAATTTAGAACATTATTAAAAAACACTTTCTTAATCATGAAGTAAAATAAAAAATATTTTTAAATATTTTTTATTTTACTTCGTGACTAAGAAAGTGTTTTTTAATGATTTTTTTTTTTTTTACTTTCTGATTAAGAAAGTGTTTTTTAATGATGTTCTAAGTTTATTTTATTTTTTTAAAATATTTAAAATTGTTAAAAATATCTATATATAAAAAAAAACAACTATAAAAAAACACATAAAAACACAATACTAGAGCCCAGCGGGACTCCAAGCGGGAGCCCCAGCGGGGGCTCTAGCATTGTACTAGCTAATTTATCAAGTTTCATGCAATATCTAAATATTTTCGTGTCACATTAAGCATATAATGCTATACTTGAGATCTTAAATAATTTGTTTTTACTCAATGAAGTCTAGAGGATAAAACATCTCAACTATTTTTCATGTAAATCATCAATCTTAGATGATTTTTCTTGTATTTTCACTTTAGATTCTATATTAAGAAGGCTAATATTGTATAACAAAAAATACTGTATAACAAAAAAAAAAAAGAAAAACTTGGAGATTCATATTAAAAAGTTTATTATTTTTCCCAAACTTAATTTTAATTTAATTTAATTTTGGTGAGGTCACATTCTTGAAATAAATAATATATAAAAATTATACAAAATTTTGGAACTATAGGAAAAAAAATTGAAGAAAAACATTTTTAGGTATATTGAAATTTTCAAAAATTTTAAAGAACATATGGGGATTTTAAATTTCTTTGGGGGCCCATTTGCTATATTTATAGAATTATAAATCAAATATAGGGTATATTTTGAATTTTTTAAAAACTTTGGGGTGAAGGGGCATGGCCCCCCTTAGACATAAGATAGATCGGCTATAATACTCCGTATTTACGTGTAATTTAAGTAAATTATTTAATTAATTTTCTTTTTGATAAAAATGATAATATCATTAATCAATAGAAAACGATTACAGACAATTATCAAGCCATATAGCTTGAGAAATACAGTCTTGAATACAATCCCACCAAACCTCAATACTTTCTACCTTGAATGCATACTTAGCCAACTTGTGTACTACCATATTGCCTTCCCTATATACATGTGAAAACAAACAATTCTCAAAACATCTTGCAAGTTTCTTTATCTCATGATATAACATCCCTAAAAGAGAGTTAGTCATGCTATCATTTTTTAGAGCTTTAATGCTTAGCAAACTATCACTCTCCACAATAATGTTTGAAAGACCCATAGTAGCACATTGCTGCAGACCCCTGAATTGGCAAGCAACTCAAAGCCTTCGATTTCTTCCATTGGGACCTCAGCCTTGCTAAATGCCATAAGCACTTTCCCGGTGGCATCCCTCAGTACTGCTCCCACACTTGCTTTATCCCATTCATGAAAAGCTGAAGCATCCACATTTAATTTGAGCCACCCAGCTTGAGGAGGCTGCCACTTGTAGTGCCTCATAAGCTGGGTTCTCCTCTGCTGCCTAACCTGACCATAACTGTGCAACATAACTGAAGCATTATCAGCTACCACTTTAGGACTTAACAACTCGTTGTCATGCACATATTTATTCCTACGGAACCAGAAACCCCAGGCCAACACAAACAATACAGCTAATTGCTCATACAATTTGCTATCACATATTTGCATTGCCATCTCAAGCACGGACATATTATTTTCAAGTAGTAAATTAGGTAAGAAAATCCACCATAAACCTTGTAGTGCAGGACAATTGACCACGACATGAGTGATGTCTTCCCTTGTTGCAAAACAAAGTCTGCAAATATCATCCGTAAGCACTTGTTTCTTCCGCAAGTTTACAGCAGTAGGTAAGCCATCTTTGCATGCATGCCATGCAAAAATCTTAATCTTGTTCAACACTTTCATCTTCCACAAATACTTCCAAAAAACATGCCGCGTCTGCATGCTTGATGATTCAGCACACTGGGGGCCACTCTACATATGTATGAATCTGTAATAGCTTCGCACACTAAAAATTCCATTTCTTTCATGTCCCCAAACTCTTCCATCGTCTACATTATCAGAACATAATGGAACTTTTAGAATATTTGAGACTATCTTTGGATTGAAGAGAGATCTTAGCTGTTGAATATACCACATGTTTGCAGTATCAGAAAATAAGGAATCAACAAAACCAACTCGGGTACCATCCCTTTCCACTCCTCCTTCCGAGATCAAAGAATTATGCCCTGGAATTCAAGGATCTTGCCAAATGTCAACAGACCTTCCATTTCCTATCCTCCATCGACAACCAGCCACAAGCCATTTCCGTGCCTACCAAATGCCCCTCCAAGTAAAGGATGGACATTTTCCCAAACTTGCTGTATGAATCTGGTATGTGGGAAATATTTCGCCTTGAGAAGCCTATGTAGTAAAGAGCTTTCATTTTGTGATAATCTCCATCCCTGTTTTGCTAACAATGCAAGATTGAAACTTCTTAACTCTTTAAAACCTATCATTCCATGCATTTTCTTCTGACACAATTTACTCCAACTCAACTAATGAATTTTCCTTCCATTTCCTTTTTGCCCCACCAAAACCTTGACATCATACCTTCAAACTCCTGGCAGAAACTAGAAGGTAACAGAAAACAGCTCATCGTATACGTTGGAATTGATAGGGCAGCAGCTTTCAAAAGAATCTCTTTACCACCCTGTGACCGCAACTTCTCTTTCTAAGCTTGAAGCTTTTGCCATACCCTTTCTTTAATAGATTGAAAAGCCCGGTGCCTGGACCTCCCAATAATGGATGGAAGTCCCATGTATTTCTCATACTGTTGTACTTCACAATTGCTCAAAAAATTCTTAATCTCATTCTGAATTTCCGCACTCACATTGCCACTAAACACAATGACAGTTTTTTCTTTATTGATTCTTTGGCCTGAAACGCTGTCTCTCAACAGTGGCAGTAGTAGTAGAAACTGAATCGATGGGCGGGGCGCTAGGCTGTTCTAGTGCAATCTTCCGCAAGTGCCCCTTGCTTTTGCTAAATGTGATCTTATTAAGAGGCCCCATCTGTGGCGACCTCCGCTTAGTCGCAGACACTGTAACCCTTGATCGGAGTAGGAGGTTAGATATCAGCAGTGCAAATGGTAGACTACCTCCACTGGAATAGTGCGACTTCGATCGAATGCGGTAGAATAAATACAAGGCTAGATCAATGGGGTACCCCCACGCTATCCACAACAAAAAATTGGCTCAATCGATCCTGAAATCAGTTTTGTGTTTTTTCGGATCGATGTTATAGCCAACAATCAAATTAAGCATTTTGAAAAATGCTATACAATCGGCCTGTCGGATCACCTTACTCCCATCATATGGAGGAGCCATTAGGGCCAAACATACCCATAAAACAGTAGTAATTAGGGAATTCTCAATCAACAATCCCGCACTCCAAGGGTAGATACTAGATCGTACTAGGACAATGCTAGGGATTTCACTGATGTCTCCGTCACTTTTTTTTTTTAATTTTTTTTAGTTTTTTTTACATAGTGATTAAAAAAGTGTTGTTTAATAATATTGTGAACTTTTATTTTTCAAAAAATATTTAAAAGTGTTAAAAAAATGATGTGAAAAAAAAACAATAAATAATTAAAAAAAATTCACATCATTTTTTTAATACTTTTAAATATTTTTTAAAAAAATAAAAAATTTACAATATTATTAAATAACATTTTTTTTAATCACTAAAAGATTAAAAAATAAAAAAAGAGCGGGACATCATGGGTATCCTCGAGCGGGATCCCATCATTTTCCATCGAACTAGTCTAACCAGGATGCAACCGTTACCAGTCATATGTTGAACTTGGTCAAAGTTATTTTAATGAATCACTTTTACTTTTGCTTTTGCCTTAAAAATGCATACATATCAATGATTGCCGTTTATTATCTATGGCATGTTGGCGTAGGCACGTGAAAGATTCACGTGAATCTGATAGAATTTTTCTATTATTTATTTATTTTTTTAAATTTAATTCTTCACAATTTTCTTTTAATAATTTTGTAACATGTAATGGCCAAATCGCATACTTTGCGCCTTGAATAATGGGCCAAAAACCAAATAAATATAGAGCTGCACTACTGTACCGCTTGCAACTTTCGATTACAAGTGACTGCTTGTGTAAAAGTAGTATTTTTTTCATTCAATATTTTATTCATATTTTTTTTATTATTTTTAAATATTTTAAAAAAATATAAAGAATATATCAATACGCTAAAAATTAAATAAAAAAAAAAATCACTAAGCGGTCAAATGGAATGATAACTATTAGGCGGCATAGTAGTTTTTTTCATAAATATAAAGTTTGGGATACACTCATGTGATGCATCCGCAAACTTGTTGACTAATCATATGAATGTGTTGTCTCCATTTTGTGACACGTGTGTAGACGATGCACATAAATGAATCAATTTTGTGATTTGAATAATACTGGATATATAGTTATAAATTATGCCGTATACTTATTTTGAAAAAAAAGGGTTTACTATTAATAAAATTATTTTTTTATTTAAGTCTCATATTTATTCTCTTTTTTTAGAAAAGAATATACTACGTTTTGTACTCCATAACTGCAAATATTATTTCTCTTATAATTTATCCAAAGAAATAGAAAAAAAATGAAACAAACAAATACAAAAGGTTCATGCTTTACATAAAAAGAGAAAGAAAAGGAGAAAATGGGTACCTCTAATTAGTTGCGTTTTAAAATGAATCTTATTGCGAAAATTGCTTCTACATGGATGTGTGTTTCGTGAAGCAACTCCACAATGTTTCCTGATTTTTTTTAGTAGTACTATATATACTTACACTTTTACTTACAATACTCATTTTATTAGTTTTCTTTTGAAATTCAAAATTTGAATTCAAAATTTCATAATATTCAGCATATCAATAATTGACATGTGAAGAAGCAAGTTTTTGTAAGTTTTTCTTAAGTACATTTAGCATTTTCCTTCTTTTTTACGTAACTCGTACGAGTTTGCTTTGCTTTGCACAGATTTCTTGGAACTAAGAAGCTAGAATTATTCTTCGGTTTCGTCATCCTTTTTATTTGGTTTAAAAGTAGGTGATGATGGATTGGGCCAAATAATGACCACAACCCAATGCAAGATTCCTGAAGCCCAGATAAGTGTAATAAAGCTCAACCAATGAAAGGAGAAAGCATCTTCTATTCTTCTGAAAGGAAAAAGACCACAAAATTTAGAAAGTAGAGGATTAATACCCAGCAACGCTAGACTACTAAACTATTACACGAAAGAGACACAACTACAAGATGGAGGGAATGATACCAAGCAGGGATGACAATATGTGACACGATCTGTTAACCTAATATGAACACGATACGAGTGTGCTTGAGTTTAATCTTAACGGATTTGAGTCAAAACGAGTTGATTTGTTAGGACATAACTGCTTAACTGGTTGATAATGGGTCAATCTGTTTTGATCCATTATAACTCGTTATGACTCGTTAAGAAAGTTAAAGTTACAAATATATCATTATACCTAAAAATAAAATTGTTGGGATTTTAATTTCGATATTTTTATTATTTCAATTGTAATTTTGGACTTGTAGTTAGTTTTATATTTTTTATAGATATTGTGATTTTAATATTTATATAAAATTATGCTAGACCTAATCAGGTTAAACAAGTTAATTTCGGGTTTGTTCAACTCATTTATATAAACAAGTTGAAACGGGTTGCGTCGTACCGTGTTAAACTATTTATTAGTATTCACTAACGGATCAAAATGGGTCATGTCGTGTCAACCCATTATATTAATAGGTCGAGTTAAGGTTTGAGATTTTGATACGAAAAACTTAACGGGTCGTATTCGGGTTGACCCATATAGTATAATATACATGTCATGACACGACCCGTTAACATGATTTGACATCCCTAATTATTACCTGAAGTGTTAGATCTATAAAGAAATTCTTTTATTTGGTTTAATTTGATATGTCATATCTACTTTATAATAAAAAATATTTTATAATATAACATATTATATAAACTACATCATTTTGTAAATTTTTATATTTTTTATAAGATTTTTTAATAAATCAAGCATTTTTCTTAAGCAAAAGAGAAGGGAACAAAAAAAATGATCCAAACTAGTTTACCAAAGACTGTATAAATGTGTAAGAGTGGCATTGGGAAAAATCCCTCGCTATTATATATAAGACTATGCTAAGAGCTAGTTTGGGAACACATGTATTCTCAAATATTTTCATATATTTTCACTCAAACATCACTCAAATGCAAAATATTTTTTAATTTCAAATTTTTATTTTTTTCATCTAATCATTATCTAATTATTACAATTTTCACAAACTTCCAAACCAAAATACAAAAAGAAATACTACTTTTTCAAATTTTAAAATAATAATAATATTAAAAACTATATTAATTATATATATATTTATATATTACTACAAGAAAAACGAGTATTTGTGACATATTATTTGCGACAAGAATAACTATTTGTGACAAAAATATACTCATTTTAGTATAAAATAATCATTTTTGTAGGAAATAGCTGGCCACAAATTAGCAATTTTCATGTATGAATTCAAATAATATTTTAATTTTATAATATTTTTGTTCAATTTTTTCTCTCATTTCCCAAAAACTTAACTAAACATTTTAACTTAAAATCATTTTATTACTATGCATAAATAATTTTATTACTATTTGTAGATATTTTAAAATATTCTAAGTGTCCAAACTAGGCCTAAGTGTCGACTTTGTTTATGTTTTAGATGAGTACGGCTTTTTTATCCAGTTTGATCCAAAATATCACATCTATTGCCCATGCTTCAACTATTGCAAGGAACATTTACATTATTGTAATAGAAAGGTTCATTTGCCGGTTGGCTTGTCGTTTGCAGCAAACTAGCAAGAAACTTGATGAAGCTTATTAATGAGAGGTCGGCGTTTCAGGTTGATGATAATGAAGCCGAAATTATGTTTAAAGTAGCTTTATTGTGCACTAATGTATCTCCATCACCTAGGCCGACCATGTATGTATAAAGTTAATTTATGTTTAAACTAGCTTTAGGGAAGGATAAATTACTATTCCAGACCTAACCCCAGTGCCAAACATCAGTATAGTGAAGATTTGAGGCTTAAGGCCACGCGAGACCTCCACTGATAGAGGAAAAATTAGAATTTTTGGTTGTCCCATTTCTAAGACTTGGTTGCCTAGTGTAAATGGAGGGGCTATATATAGCCCCCCTCCTTTTTGATGATTGGTACAAATAAAATCTCTCTCTCAAATGTGTGTATGTCTCTAATATCGACATTTAAGCGGTGGAATATGTGAATGTTGTTTTGGTGTTACCACATGTCACATTTCACCAACGACGACGATGATTTCAGGTGAACAACTACGAAGGAGAAGTTTGTGGAACAACCTCACTAGATCTGTGATTTGCCGACGAGGTAATATTGTTTCATCTGTGTATTCTGATCTAGTTTTTCTAGCACCTAGATACGAGAGATAGATGACACGATACATTCAAAACATTAATTGACAGAAAAAGTTGTAGCTTGGGGATAAAATGACAACTTGGATAGTTCCATAATAATATTTTAAAAGAACTAGTAGTTTAAGGTGTCAATTGTAATTTTGGCAAAAAACAATGAAGCATAACACCTAAATCCCAAACATAAGAGGCACAAACAAGAGGGAGTTTTAAGCAAACTTGACACTCAACTTAGCTTCTTCTACTATCTAGTACAAACTTTAATTTGGCCTTAGTGAGTGTCGCTGAAACATTTTTCATGTCAATTCTTTGTGTAGGTGACTTTGCACAACAATGCTGAGCCAATCTCATAACTGAAGATATGCAGTCCTCCATGGCAGCATGTTCTTTTTCATTTCTCAACAAATTGGCATCAACAATATCGAGTATTGAAGTGAGCAGTGATTCATCCACCCAATGCTTCAACGTCAATTCTCCAATAAACATGCCATCTGTAGGCTTCTTTCTTGTGAAAGTTTCCATTAGCAGAATGCCATAACTATACACATCGCCTCTTCTAGAAACAACTCCTTCTAATCCATACTCTGTGGATAACATTCTAACTCATCTTATATACTTTCTTATTTTATAATAGTGAACAAACAAATTTGAAAAAAAACTAGTACTTGTAGACCAAGACTCAATATATATATATATATAGCTATGGACTCGAAAGATATTTAATTGCATGTGAATCAGTAGAAAGATGAACATGCAATTTGAAATGGAAAAGTTTGAAAATTTACCTGGTGCCATGTACCCGAAAGTAGCAAGAGTCATGGTCTGCATCATGGAGTCCCTATCATCTAACAGTTTGGCCATGCCAAAATCGGCAACATGTGCAACCATTTCTTCATCTAATAAGACATTGTTAGGTTTCAGATCACAATGAATAATTGCTGTTGAATAACCATGATGAAGGTATTCTAATGTTGATGCGATATCAATCATGATATTTAGCCTTTGTAAGATATTCAAATAGTGATCTTGAGAGTGCAACCATTTCTCTAAGTTTCCATTAGGCATGTATTCCAATACAGGGGCTTTGAAGTCAATATTGCTACAAATGGTGATGACTTTGACAAGATTTCGGTGACGAATATTTCGTAGCACCTCACACTCTGCATCAAAACTTTTGAATGCCCCTTTCACTTGCAAGTTCATAATTTTGATTGCAATATTCATCCCATCTGAAAGTGTTCCTTGGTGTACTGACCCAAAACTTCCTTCACCAAGTAAATTATTAGAGCTGAATCCATTCGTTGCTTGTACAAGTTGTTGGTGAGAAATTCGTCTCCATGTAACTTGAGGGTACAAGTCTGCTTGAGAAGGAGATTTTGGTTTCCTCTTTTTCCATCTTTTCCAAGCAAATGCAAGGGTCACTGCAAGCATTATAAACCCAATTGCTGGCAATACATACCTTAGCATATGTGGCCATGTTGTCTTCTTTTTTCGAGGATCACCTTCTTTACATGGGGGAACTTTCAGTCAAGCTGCACCACAAAGTGCGTTGTTTGACATAAATGATGCAGCTGAGAAGTTTAGAAATGGTCCACTTTTGGGAATTTCTCCTTGTAGTTTATTGAATGAGAGATTTAGATATTTGAGGTAATGGAGTCCTTCTAAGGACTTGGGAATCTCTCCAGATAAATTGTTATCGGAAAGGTCCAAGAGCTCCAAGCTTACCAATTCACCAAAAGATACAGGAATTGAGCCTTGTAGTCGATTTATTGCCAAGGAGAGATTAGTCAGATCTTTGAGACCACCAATTGTTTTGGGGAGATCACCTGATAGTTGATTTCTTGACAAATTCAATATCCTCAAGACCTTCATTTTCTGAATCTCAGACGAAAGAGAGTCGCTTAAAGAATTGGATGAGAAGTCAACCTCCAAGAGATCTGTAAGCCTCCACAAGCTCAATGGAATCACATAAGTTAATTGATTGAAACCTAAGTAGAGAGCTCTTAGCGAAGTCATATTATCTATGCATATAGGAATGTGTCCAGATAGATCATTACCAACTAAAAATAATTCAAACAAGCTCCTTAGATAACATATTTCTGGTGGTATGGTTCCTTTTAGTCTATTACCACCAAGGCCCAAACTTTGAAGCATGCTCAAACTTCCTATTGTGGTTGGAACAAGTCCTCTCAATTCGTTGTTGGATAAGGTCAATGCCGTCAAACCACTTAAATTCCCGATCTCTGTTGGAATGCTACCCTTAAGTTTGCAATCATATAGGTAAAGTGTTTGAAGAGAAAGAGAGAGGTTTCCAATGGACTTGGGAAGGAAGCCATTCAAGTGATTTTTGCTCAAAGCTAAATAAACAAGATTTATACAATTGGTAAAATAGGACAAAGTACTCAATTCTGGATATTCAACTGTCAAATCATTGAATCCTAGGTCGAGCACCTGGAGGAATCTTAAATTTCCAAGCGATATTGGAACTAAGCCCGAGAATGAGTTCCAAGATAAGTCTACGAGAGCAAGCTGTGAAGCATTAGAGATAGAGTTGGGAATTGTTCCGCTCAATTTATTTGCCCCAAGTAAAAGTACTTGAAGATTTGGAAGGAAGAGACCCATATTTGATGGAAGATGGCCTGATAGGTTATTTGACACCATTCCAATCCATCTTATTGTTGAGATATTGAAGATCCCAAATGGAATTGTGCCAAAAAAACCATTGACTCCAATTTCAAAAACCTCTAGATTTTGTAGATTACCAATTTGATATGGTATTAAACCTGTCACAATATGAATAGTCATTGGTATTTTCTATTCAAGATGATAAAGAAGATATAATGAACCAAGAATACTCATTAGAGTAAGAAAATAACCATGACCTCAAATATCATGCATGGGGCTGGCACATTTCAGGTTGGATTCTGGCTCCTCTCCCAATTCAAATTATACCATGCATGGAGGTGTCACAAATAGTTATGAATGTTTCTAGGTCCGCTTGCAATTTTGTTACTAGACTTGTTGAAATCTTCTAGTTTCAATATATTTTGAATGAAGTATTTTGTAGTTCAAAGAAATTAATTGTTCAATCAGAGATGATCATAGAACATGTATACTAAATCAATAATGGTATCGATGTAATTGACTCATATAAGACAGTATAAGCATACCTTCAAAGTACGATCAGAAAACATGTCTACTAAATCAATAGCCTTATCTATATAAATTGTTTCAAATAAGACTAAGAATACCTTCAAAGTTGTTGTCGCCAAGGTATAGCTCTGTAAGCATAGTTAAATTCCCAATTTCTGGGGGTAGTCTTCCTGAAAATTTATTAGTCAATATATATAGAATTTGCTACTGTTTGTATTTGAACAAAAAGGATAACTATATATTGGAGGTTGATAGCCAACTAAACATACCTTCAAAGTTGTTTTCATGAAGGTTTAGGTTTGTAAGCATAGTTAAATTCCCTATTTTCGGGAGTTCACCTGACAATTGATTACGAGAAATAGAAAGATACTGAAGATTGGGAAGATGATCAAACATATGTGTAGATAGTCCACCATATAGCATATTGCTGCCAAGTTCAATGATTTGTAGTGAAGATATGTTGAAGAAAATGGAGGACATCGGTCCTGAAAGCTTGTTCAATCCAAGATAAATTTTTTGCAAGGAAGATATCTTGAAGATAGAGAAAGGTATGGTGCCTGAAAGCTGATTGTATCCAAGAGCAATAACTTGCAATGAAGATATGTTAGACAGAGATGGTGGAATAGTACCTATGAATTTGTTACCATATAGGTACAAAGATTGAAGTTTTGTTAGCAACCCAATCCAAGATGGAATTTCTCCGCTCAATTCATTGAATCCAAAGTTTAAGTGTTCCAACCGATAAAGACGCGACAACTCATTCGGCAATGAGCCATGTAAACTGTTGTTTCTTATGCTTAGGCTAACAAGGAACGAAAGGTTCCCGATGTGCGGAGGAATGGCACCAACATGGCCCATGTAGGAAAGGTTTAAAGCTTTGACTCGGAGATGTTTAGAACCACAAGTGACACCGACCCAATTGCAAACAGAAGTAGAGGTGGACCAATTGTTTGCTAAAACATGATGAGGATCATAAGAAACATGATCTTTCAAAGCCAAAAGCGCAGATTGATCAGTGGTAACGTTGAGAATTGCAGGATTAGCAAAATTAAACATGCAAGACTGTACCAAAAATATCGTAATAAAGTGGAGGATGAGAAAACAAGCTGCTCGGACGTTGGCCATGAGTTTGTAAGTGGGTTAATGAGGTACTGGATTTGTGTTGCACTTGTACTCAAACGAAGAACAAGTGAGGCTGATATTTAAAGAGGTACGACGTTGTAGGCCCGCGCGGTCTGGAAATTCATTTTTTGAAAACAGGAGAGAAGAGAGTTGGGGTGGTTTGTAACTTAATTTGTGCGTTGAATTCCTGAATGACTTGTACAATAAAAGTCATTTTGTTATTATTATAATTAATATTATTATTGCTTAATTCTTAATGTACTGGGCAATCGCATTGCCCACGCACTCTTCCCTGTCGTAGCTAGAATAATCACTTATTTCGATTCGATCTATCATAAAGCTACAAAAGAATTGAAATATATATTCTCAAATTCTTACTTGAATTTGAATATCCAAAATATTATTTTTCAACCAGAAATGAACTTTTTGCAATGGTTATTTGCGTTGCAAAAAATGATTTTGTTGTGTGATGAGATAAGTCCTATAGTATTGCCTTTTATCTAAAGAAAAATTCTACTCATCATTTCTACACTATACAACTGTTTTTATTTTTTATTTTTATTCTCTTAGTAAATATATGGTATAGAAATAATGAGTAGAAAAACTCAATTAATTTAATAGGAATAATAAAATAAAATAAAATAAAACAAATGTAGTGTATAGTGTGGGATGATGAGTAGTAAAATCCAAAACAAGAGTTTTGGTCTGAAAATTAAACAATGATTCAATTCATATCTGATTATGTTGACGTGACATTATCCCTTATTTTTTCGTTTGATTACGCAGTTCAAATGAGATGTTTTGTTAAAAATTGAACAAAATATTATTAAAATATAATTTTTTAATATAATTTTTATTTTAAAATTTAAAAAAATTGAAATATTTATTATATTCTGTGTGAAAATTTAAAAAATTATAATAATAAATATGATTAGATATTAATTTTATGTATCCAAACCCGGCGTTAACGTTAATATAAAAGTTGATAAATGATGTCATGATAGAGTTGATAAAGTTGCCATATTCTTTCCTCTTTCACACGTCTAGTACTACTGAACACTAAAGGAATTTTTTTCCGCACCCCGTTTACTCTGACAACGCAAGAGATCGTGATAGTATGGAAAGATTATTTGTTTATTCTCTTGCTTCACGTATACGCTGGTCTCAAAGAATGGATTATTATAAAATATTATATGTATTATTCCACTCTGTACGTTTTAATTCCTACTTTGCTATAAAACAATTGATTTTTTTTCTCCTAAACATGATTATCGTTTCAGTTGTGCTCCACCACCCCCACGACCACTCACAGGGAGTGTGTAACGTCCTGGTCCCGAGTGAGTCAGAAAATTACTACCTGTCACCTATAATCAGGTCTCCCAAAATTAATTAAATCTCCAAAGATTTCAAAACAAACATAAATTCATCTTTTTCAACTTAATAAATAAATTCCCTCATTCTATTGGAGCTTCCCTCATTCATTTTATCAAATATAATGATGCGATCGAGCTTTAATGAGTTTTAATATGCAACGTTAGGCAGTTCCACTTTCTCGGTATTGAAGATAAACATCATCCTGGAACCTCGGCAACAACATCAACAACTCAAGAGCCAGATTCAAATTAACTTTATGTAGTTAGATAGAACTTATCACTTATCTATTAATTCAAATATTCAAACAACAACTATTTTGTTTTCATGTAAACTCTTTATATAGATGAACAGTAAATCAATAAGAAAACAAATTCTTCTTAGATTTTACATGGTATCAGACTGCCAATCTGACTAACGTCACTATGTCTTCCTATGTTTCCTTTGCATCTCCATCTTTCTCCTCCATATCTCCCCTCATCAACATCCCACAACCAGTCACTGTCAAACTTGGCAAAGACAATTTTCTATTGTGGAAAGCTCAAATTGTTCATTTTCTACGTGGCCAGGAAGTTTTTGGCTATCTTGATGGCTCTACTCCAATCCCTTCTCCCGTACATAATATCGATGGCAACCATGCACCAGAGTATTTGCACTGGCTCAAGCAAGATCAAATCTTGCTCAGTATCCTTATGTCTTCTTTGACAGAAGGAGTACTTGCCCAAATGATCGGATATACCACCTCTCGTGAAGTCTGGCTAGGTCTTGAGAGAATGAACAACAGTCATTCTTGTGCACGTATTTTTCATACTCGGACTCAGCTGGCAACTTCAAGGAAAGGAAACTTATCCATTCCTGATTACTTTCAGCGTGTGAAAGGACTTTGTGACATCCTTGCTACCGCTGGACATCCTCAGACTGATGATGAAGTTACTTCCTTCATCCTAGCTGGTTTGGGTTCTGATTATGACCCCTTTGTGACATCTGTCACCACCCGCATTGATCCCATGAGTATTGAGGAGCTTTACAGTCATCTCCTCTCTCATGAAATGCATGTGGAGCACCACCATAATTCTGTGAATTTGCAAAACTCTTCAGCAAATATGGCCTCTCGGCAATACTCAAACAGAGCACATGGTCAACGCTATCCAAGTTCTGGACATCAATCCAGGGGGCACAACTCTTATAGAGGTCAAAGTTCTTCTCCTAGCAATTCAATCATACGAAGCTCACGTCCCACATGTCAAGTTTGTGGAAAATCTGGCCATACAGCCTTGAAATGCTTCCATCGATTTGATCCTTCATATCAGAATGACAGCACCTCTCAGTATCCTTCTCAAGCCTTGCTCGCCACACCTCAACAGTTTTCTAAAAATGAATGTCACCCTGACACAGGAGCAACACATCATCTCACTGCAGATCTTGGCAACTTGAACCTAAGGTCTGATGAGTACACTGGTACAGATCAAATTCAGATTGGAAATGGCACAGGTTTGCCTATCTCTCACATTGGTTCTTGTAAATTCCTTACTTCCAACAACTGCTTTAGGCTTAAAGATATCTTACATGTTCCTGCCATCTCAAAAAAGCTTCTCTCTGTGCAAAAATTTGCCAAATATAATAATGTCTTTTTTGAATTTCATGCAAACCATTTTCTGATCAAAGATTGTTCTTCACAGATGGTACTTCATCGCGGACCACTTCATAAGGGTCTCTACTCCATGCAACTGCCCTTTCATTCCTCTTTTCATTGGGGACTTCTTGGTGCTCGTGTTTCTCTTAGAGATTGGCATCTACGTCTTGGTCATTCAGCCTACCAAAGTGTGTCCAAAGTTGTGTCTAGTTTTCATTTACCTTTGTCTTAAAATAAAAGAGATCATATATGTTTTGAATGTCAAATGGCCAAGAGCCATAATTTACCATTTGTTGCATCTAAGTCTAAATCCACTAAGCCTTTAGATCTCATTTTTACTGATGTATGGGGACCTTCTTCCACTATATCTCATTCTGGATGTCGTTATTATGTAAGCTTTGTTGATGACTTCAGTAAATTCATCTGGCTATTTCCCATTAAACTCAAATATGATGTTATGACAATTTTTCTTCAGTTCCAAGCTCTTATTGAACGTCAATTCAACTTAAAAATAAAATCCATTCAAAGTGACTGGGGTGGGGAATATCGACCTCTTCAATCATATTGTCAAACAAATGGCATCATACATTGTCTCACCTGCCCACAGACCCACTAGCAAAATGGATCCGTTAAGCGTTGCCATCAACATGTTGTTGAAATGGGCTAATCTCTTCTTGCTCATTCCTCTATGCCTCATCAATTTTGGGAAGAAGCCTTCACCACGGCCTGCTATATAATAAACCATATCCCTACTCCTATCTTAAACAATCAATCTCCTTTTGAGGTATTATTTCATCAAAAACCCACATATAACTTCCTCCGTGTTTTTGGGTGTGCATGTTGGCCATGTTTACGTCCATACAATAATCATAAGCTTGAATACCGTTCCAAAACCTGCATTTTCATTGGATACAGTTTGTGTCATCGTGGATATAAATGTCTTGATGTCTCCTCTGGCCGTGTGTATATGTCCAGGCATGTTGTTTTTAATGAACAACTTTTTCCTTACCTTACTCTTTCATATATGAACACGTCCTCTACAGCCGCTACAGCTTCTTCCTCTGATCTCTTACTCTTAAATTCTTTTCCACCAACTAACACCTTTGTGCAGGACACCTCACATCCACACCAATCTGATTTATCTGTCCCAAGTGTGCCTCATCACTCAGGTTCTGCTCCAGTTTGCTCAACTCCAATTGAAGATTCAGCCAGCAACTCCAGCAGCAACATGTCTGCAACTTCGACTCCCTCCTTTGCTGCTCCATCAACCCGTGTTCATCCAATGGTTACAAGATTACAGAATAACATTTTGAAGCCAAAGCATGTCACTGATGGAACAATCCATTATCCTCTACCTCGTGCTTTATTGGCTACTTCTACTCATGTTCCACCCGAGCCAACTTGTTTTACCGAGGCTGTTAAATATCCACAATGGCGAGAAGCCATGAACATTGGATTTAATGCCTTACTTCATAATGGCACATGGTCTTTGACTCCTCCTAAACTCAACAAAAATATTGTTGTTTGTCATTGGGTCTTTCACATTAAGCGACGTGCTGATGGATCTATAGATCGTTACAAGACGAGACTTGTAACCAAGGGTTATCACCAACAACAAGGTCTTGACGACTCCAAGACATTCTCTTCGGTTGTTAAACCAACCACCATCAGAATTGTGCTATCTATTGCCATATCCTCAGGCTGGTGCATTCGCCAAATTGATATTCAGAATGCATTCCTTCATGGCATATTATCTGAAGAGGTGTATATGACACAACCTCCTGGCTTTTCTCATCCTCAATTGCCTCACCATGTTTGCCATCTTCATAAAGTCTTGTATGGTCTCAAGCATGCCCCACTTATCTCGACGATCTACTAGTGCTTACTACATTTATCTCGGCAACAACCTCATTTCCTAGAGCTCTATAAAGCAACAAACCGTAGCTCGCAGTAGTACTGAAGCAGAGTACAAGTTAGTAGCAAACACTGCTGCTGAACTTCAATGGATACAATCACTACTTCGAGAACTTCATCTTCCCGTTACCACTACCCCTATTTTATGGTGTGATAATATTAGTGCAACATACCTCTCATCCAACCCCGTGTTCCATGCTCGCACAAAGCACATAGAAATTGATTTCCACTTCGTTCGGGACTTGGTAGCTCAACAAAGACTTTCAGTTCAATTTCTGTCCAGCAAAGACCAAATTGCAGACATCCTTACAAAGCCACTGTCACATGCATGCTTTCAACTTCTCAGTAACAACCTTAGTGTACGTTCACTCCCGCTAAGCTTGAGGGGTGTATTGAGGATAACATCATCCTGGAACCTCGGCAGCAGCATCAACAACTCAAGAGCCAGATTCAAATTAAGTTTATCTAGTTAGATAGAACTTATCACTTATCTATTAATTCAAATATTCAAACAACAACTATTTTGTATTCATGTAAACTCTTTATATAGATGAACTGTAAATCAATAAGAAAACAAATTCTTCTCAGATTTTACACTTGGTTAGAAAAAGTGCATTGTTGGAATTGGGTTGGAATGCCAAGCGGCTCTAGATTCAAGGGGCTCTCGCTATAGCTGAACACGAGGGAAAGATCATTTATACCGATACAAACAAAATACTTTTATCAAAAAAGACTAGTAAAGCCCAATGATTTTTAACGTTTGAACCATGATATGAAATGAGCTCGTTAAAGCAAGCATAACATAAATAAAATTTCTAAAAGAATAAAAGAGTGGGAACGATATGTGACTTGCCCAAGGCAATATTTTATTGAAAAATGCTAGGGAGCCCGTTTTGGGCTTCAGATTTTTTTGCCAGATTGAGTTTTTTTTTTTACTTAGTGATTAAGAAAATATTGTTTAATAATATTGTGATTTTTTTATTTTTTTAAAAATATTTAAAAGTCTTAAAAAAATGATGTGAAAAAAAAAACATCATTCTTTAACACTTTTAAATATTTTTGAAAAAATAAAAAAATTCACAATATTATTAAAAAATATTTTATTAATCACTAAATGAATAAATAAATAACTAAAAAAAAAACCCAATCGGGCCAAAAAAAAGGAGAGCCCAAAACGGGCTCCCTAGCATTGGCCTATTTTATTATGTGTAGTATATCGTTAGACAACCACTATGTCTATGTTGTTTCTTATAGGAAGTCTGTATATACTTAATAACATAACTATTTTTTTTTTATCTTTGAACAGTAAAAGAAAGAGGGGGAAACCAAAAACAAATAAAAAAGTAAAATAAAAAGGACTTTGCAGAACGATCTATAAAACAATTGGTATGGTTTGAGTTTGATTCTTCAACTCAATTAGTAGTACTTCTAGAGTCCACTTCTACCCCATACTACGAGTGAAAGAGAAAATGTAAAGACTACCATTAAAGTAGCCCAAGCGAGACTTACTATATCCATGTGAATTATATCCCCTATCTCTATAAATATGAAGGAATTATTCCATTATTGTTCAATAATCATTATTATGTTCATTAATAATATTGGAATCCCTAGTGAAGAGTCAAAAGGGGATTCTAACCCAACACCATTGATGAAACAATCCAAAAAACTCACAATTATAATAGTTTCTTATATGATTTATAGTCGAATTGGAAAACATTAAGCACAAGCAAAATATGTAGATACACCCTTGGAAGTTTCAAGGGAATGGTACTAACATGTAGCAATAATAAGACCTAGTCTTTTATTTTTGTTGACCTTCATTTCATTACATTAAATCAAAAGTATCAAAATATAGAGTCAAGACAGATAACTATCTATCACATACCCCTAATTTCTCATTTTAGCTGATCCTTACGTTACGTCTCCTGCTTGTCTATGTGAAACAATCAGAAAATAGTCTACTACATTAAAGACAATTATCTTTTCAATCAATATTAAATTGATTGCAAGAGCACACATAGAATTTCATGAGTTCGTATACGAATAAAGTATCTTTCGACCTTTCCGCAACTAATAATTAAAGTCCTCATTCGTCTATCCAAATTAATTGAAGACCCAGTTAATAAACACTACATTAATAATAGTTGTCATATCAAGATTTAACGATTCTTTTTCATTCAAAACAACATCCACTAATAAAATCTTTTTCGTGAATTGAAGCCTAGATGCAGGGATTTATAGCATTTTCATTTTAGAGAACAGAACCGCCAGATGCTTATAGCATCAAGCCAGTATCAAGAGTCCTCTCCCCTACTTACTTTTACTGGAAAAAATTTGTCAAGTTATCTTAGCAAAACAAAATAAGGTATTCCTATTTTTTTGTTGATCATGCGACACCTAGATTTGAACTGGGGAAAAAGGATTTGCAGTCCCCTGCCTTACCGCTCGGCCATGTCGCCAAAACAATACAAAAAATATATGAAAATATTTCTTTTTTTTGGGGGGGGGGGTTATTCATTTTTGTACTTGTATCGTGAATCCTTTTTTTTTTTCTTTAATCTATATCCTGAAAGAAATTCTTATCTTTCTCTTTTGATTAGATACATTTCTTTGATTGATTGTATAATATCTTAAAACAAACATACAATTTAAAAACACTCCTTCCCTTTTCTATTGAAAAATCAATTGTGGATTTTCAATCACAAAGCAAAAATTTAGGACAAATTTGAACCATTAACTATTGACTGTGAATTTTAATTCATGAACGATTCCCAGGTTTGAATATGAAATTGTGTTTTCCTAATGATATAAGAAAATCCAAATTTATACACGTTGATTAGTTTCAACAAAAAAAATCCTTCTCAATTTCAATCAAAACAGCAATTATGAATATATGTAAACCCTAGAACATAACTTGTTACACAGATATTATCTAAATCTAATTGGGTATCTTATCTATATAGGATACTTATAGGAAATGGTAAATTATTGTGCTTCAATTTTTACAAATTTTCATTGAGTACAAAATCGACATTTTGATAGAACACGACATGTGCCGTCCCGAATAGAGGTATAATAAGGGAGGGGGCATACATATAAGATAGTTATATGTGCGGCATGTTTAAGAAGTACAAGCCTTCTTGCGTACTTAACTCATATTCTAGAAATTAGACTAAAAAATAGAGGTAAAAATATCTCTCTTCTATGCGAATTTCTTTTTGAACAATTGAATACGTGAAAAGGAGTTAGGTAAAATTTCATGTGATTCAGTAAACATAAGAGAAATTTTATCATTGCTAGATCGATCCATATGATTTGATGAAGAATGAGCAAATAATGGGATTTTTTTTCTATAAAAGGGAAATGAAAATGCTTGGGGGTGGAAATGAGGTAATTTCTACAATACCTGGATTTAATCAAATACAATTTGAAGGATTTTGTAGGTTCATTGATGAGGGCTTAACATAAGAACTTTATAAGTTTCCAAAAATTGAAGATACAAATCAAGAAATTGAATTTCAATTATTTGTGGAAACATATCAATTGGTAGACCCATTAATAAAAGAAAGAGATGCTGTATATGAATCGCTCACATATTCTTGTGAATTATATGTATCTGCAGGATTAATTTCGAAAAACAGTAGAGATATGCAAGACCAAAAAATATTTATTGGAAACATTCCTCTAATGAATTCCTTGGGAACTTCTATAGTAAATGGAATATACCGAATTGTGATCAATCAAATATTGCGAAGCCCCGGTATATATTACCAATCAGAATTGGACAATAACAGAATTTTTGTTTATACCGGCACCATAATATCATATTGGGGGGGGGGGGAGATTAGAATTAGAAATTGATAGAAAAGCAAGGATATCAGCTCGTGTGAGTAGGAAACAAAAAATATCTATTCTAGTTCTATCATCAGCTATGGGTTTGAATCTAAGAGAAATTCTAGAGAATGTTTGCTACCTTGAAATTTTCTTGTCTTTCTTGAATGATAAGGATAAAAAAAAAAAATGGGTTCAAAAGAAAATGCCGTTTTGGAGTTTTATCAACAATTTGCTTGTGTAGGCGGAGATCCAGTATTTTCTAAATCCTTATGTAAGGAATTACAAAAGAAATTCTTTCAGCAAAGATGTGAATTGGGAAAGATTGGTTGACGAAATATGAACCAGAGATTGAATCTTGATATACTTCATAATACTACATTTTTGTTCCACGAGATATATTGGCAGCTACGTATCATTTACTTAGAATGAAATTTGGAATGGGTACACTTGACGATATGAATCATTTGAAAAATAAACGTATTTGTTTAGTAGCAGATCTCTTACAAGATCAATTCAGATTGGCTCTGGTTCGTTTAGAAAGTATGATTAGAGGAACTATAGGCGAAGCAATTAGGCATAAATTAATACCGACTCCTCCGAATTTGGTAACTTCAACTCCATTAACAACCACTTATGAATCTTTTTTTGGATTACACCCACTATCTCAAGTTTTGGATCGAACTAATCCATTAACGCAAATAGTTCATGGGAGAAAATCGAGTTATTTGGGCCCTGGAGGATTGACAGGGCAAACTGCTAGTTTTCAGATACGAGATATCTAAGTGGGGTTAGATGACATGGGGATCGAGTTCTCGTGAGAGAATAGCTCTACTGATACTATGATGAGAATTGAGCAAGAACAATATCTTTATTTCTCTATAAAAATGACAAACTGTGCAACCTACTTTTACAAAGACTTGTATACATTTAAATACAAACTTTACAAGCTTTATTTTAGGAAACTAGTTAATTTTATTGCAATACAAAATAACAATTACAGAGAATTGAATTGCTGAGATATGATGACTGTTAAAGCATGATTGTCGACTAGCTGGTTGATTTTTTATCATTGGCTTGATTTGTGGAATCTTCCTTTATAATATTCATCCTAGTCACTATGGATGCATTTGCCCAATTGACACGTCTGAAGGAATCAATGTTGACCTTATTGGATCCTTAGCAATTTATACGAGAATTGGTCATTGGGGGTACCTACAAAGTCCATTTTATGAAATCTATGAGAGATCCAAAAAAGTGCGGATGCTTTATTTATCACCAAGTAGAGATGAATACTATATTGTAGCGGCAGGAAATTCTTTGGCGCTTAATCGAGGTATTCAAGAAGAACAGGTTGTTCCAGCTAGATATCGTGAAGAATTCCTGACTATTGAATGGGAACAAGTCCATTATGTTTGTTTTGAAATATGACCAGTTTTTTGTCAAATGATTTTGGGGATCAAAAGAAATTATATGAGCTTTCAAGGCAAGAAGAGCAGATTGATCCGTGGTAATGTTGGGAGTTGCTGCAAAGGCAATGCTAAACCCGCACACAAAATAAAGCATCAGGAAACTTGTTGGGGCAGCCATGTGAAGTGTACGTCGGTTTAGGCACTCAAATTGAGGATTAACAAGTGAGACTGATGTTTAAAAGAGATTGCAGCCAAAGACGGAGGGAGAGAGAGGGTGGTTTGCGCGTTGTTGCCATCATCATTGACATGTGCGGTAAAATTAACGTGGAAAGACCGCCAATTCATGCTGCATGCGTTGAAGTCAAGGCTAGCTAGCGAGAAAAAAGAATAATAATGTTCATTATTGTTTCATCAATATGCATGATGTAGCATCAAACATTAGGAAATTATTTCATATAAGAATGACATTATTGTCTAGATTGATCAAGACTCATTCTCAAGTAAGGCTTTCGCAATATGAAAGTGATCATCCACATGATCAGTACTTTAGATTATAAGATTGCTCTGTGTGTCGTGGACGAGTGAAGAAAAATTATGCAGATATCAACGACAATCATTCACATTTTAGAAAATTGTTGTAAGCTCGACACCACTTTTCAAAGGGTCTAATATCAACATTTTTTTTTTTTTGAAGTAGGGTCTAATATCAACATGAACGATGCAATTAGTGCTGTTTTTGACCAAAACTCTACAAATTGCTCCTCACGTTTCTAAATAGTTTGAAAAAAAAAAAACAGAGCTTCGACGGGGAAACGGTTCCATCTCCAACACAGAGACATTACATTTAATGTCTTTCAACTTTGACCTGCTTTAATATATATAATAAATTATTAAAATTATTAATTAACACCTCAATTAATAATCAGAATCTTTAAAATTTGGTAAAAACTACGTCATATGTGTCATTTTTATGGATTTTAACGAACAAATTTGAACTCAGAGTACTGAAAATTTCTAAACTTTAGTACTTACGGATTTCACTACCCGTTCTCGTTTGTTTTCGTAGATGAGATGAAATTAAAGTTAAAAATTGAATAAAATATTATTAGAATATATTTTTTTAATATTATTTTTCTTTTCAAATTTGAAAAAATTAAATTGTTTATTTTATTTTGTGTGAGAATTTGAAAAAGTTGTAATGATTAGATGAAATAAGTTGAGTGAAGTTGTGAAAACAAACGAGAAATCAAATTAGCGTACTAAATGTTAAAAGAAACCTAATGATGTGGCATTAGATAATTAGATAATATTTATTATATTTCACTTGTAACCTATCATTTAATACCACAATATGGGATAATGAGAGTGTAAAGGACGTGTCTGACTTTCAATCTGCACCGTCAACCTGCACACGGATCAAACTGAAGTCGGCCTAGTTCGCCTGGGAACACTCCGATACTTAAGTCAGTTTAGAGCTTTGAAATGAGTTAATAATTAAGGAAAACTCAAGAGAGCCCCCTGCTATTGAGGGTTACCTGGTATATATATAGAATCTCCCCATAATGCTTATTTGATGCAGAATTTATTGGGGCGTCAAGCCCGACTTTTTGGATGTAATCTCGTGGCTGAACTGGTCGCGTATCTGCATGGGATCCCTATTTTCAAGTAAGTGGTTACATGCTTATGTTTGACTTGGTAGGGCTCGTGATACCCCGGCTTCTTATGCTTGGCTAAGGGCCTTTCATGTTGGGCTCCTTTTACACTTGGGCTTGTTTATTTGGAATGGGCTTCTCTAATATTATAGGCTCTCCAGCTACCCCGCTAATTCTCTTCGCCATATGGTGTAGGGAATTAATTGTCTGTCCATGTTGTCTCTTTATAAGTAATTTGCGATTCTTGCTATGGGCTTTCGATTATGGGCTTGTGCGGTGTGCTTGGCATGTAGGATGGTTATGGATTGCCAGAATAGGCCCGTGCCAGAATAGGCCCGTTCCGTACATGTATGGTTGGGTTGTAGCCGACCCTTCACACTCTTGCGCCATTTCCCCCCCCCCCCCTTTTTTTTTAAAAAAAAAAGAGAAAAGCTCTTGTGGTCCTTGCTGACATGGGAAGAAGGAAGATGGTTTCCGTATGACGGTTGCTTCTGCCCTTAATATCAGACCTTGATGATCATGACTGTTGGCATTCTGTACTTGCTTTTCTTTAAATACCTCATCTTTTTATTTCTTTTTACTTCCTTCTTCATTTGCTCTTCCCTACGTTTTCCCCGTCTATGCTTCCTTTCTTGCTCCATTTCCCTTGCTTTCTTGCTTCTCCTCTCTTTTAACTTCAATGGTTGACCAAGGCGGTTCCTCCAACCCACCTTTCTTTGTCCCGAAGGGCATAGTCTTTGAAGGTTACGGATGGCGTTCTGCTCTCTGGGAGAAAAATCTTTCTGGGCTTCGGGAGGAGCTCGGCATCCCTGAAAATGCCAACATATTGATTCCTTCGCAGGGGTGTTGTGATAATGAGGGCTACGCAAGCAAGACTGCTTTGACCAATGCCACGTTCTCTCATGGTTTGAGGCTTCCTTTCTGCCATCCTCTCCGTGACATTTTGGACTTACTTGAGTTGGCCCCTGCCTAACTCCATCATCACTCTTTTAGGACCTATCTTTGCGTCTGTATAGTTTACCGTATGGTCCTTGAGCCTCTTGGAGATGTTTACCCTGACTTAACTGCTCGAGAGTTTTTGGCTTTTTATAGCGTGCGGTCCACCAAGAGTAATATTGCTAATTTCCATAAGAGGGAAAGGTGGCCGTCTTTGGCTAGTTTTGAGAGCCACCATTCCAATGCCAAGGCTTAGAGTACCAAATTTTTCCTCATCACTGGTACGAGCTGGGATTTTCCTGCCAGGGAGGCCCTTAATCGGGATTTTCCTGTTAGGGTGATCTGGCGCCCTCTTCCTGATGATAAGACTGTGGGGGGGACCATGCCACCTTTATCACGTTGGGAGATGTCCCGTATTGAGATTGTTCATTCATGGGCGGAGGCCCATGAAGATGAAGTGGGGACCGATCTCTTGTTGACGCCTGAGAACATAGATCATTTCTTGGTGACTCCCAACCATTCCCAGGCCCAAGGGCGTAAGTTTATGATTTCGGACTTGATTCCTGCTCCCCTCAAGAAACCCTCCGAACAGGCTAAACCCTCTGTTGGACAGAAGGAAGATAGCCGCCCTGAGCAAGAAGGGGTTAAGAAGATCAAGAAAAAGTCCGAGATGAAAGGTGGCGAGGAGAGAAGAGAGGTAAGGAGCAAAAAGAGGAATGATGGCGCGAGCCAAAAAAGGGCTCGTCCTGAAGGCTCCCCTCGCTCGTCACCCCTGCGAAACAAAGCCATGGCGACTTCGGAGGGCGCCATGGTTCAAACGCCCACGTTTACAGGAGCTGTGGTGTCACTGGAGGAAACTGTTGTGCGCTCGGGGGGCGTCCAGGCTCAAAGACCCTCCTCGCGAAGTATTGCCGCCCGTCCATCACCCTGCGACTCTTCTGCTAAGCCGCGGTCTTTTAGTCTACTAGATGCTGAGAGTCTGGCTAGTATGGCCCTCTTTGATCTGGTCGACACTTTTCTTGTTAATCCCCCCTCCCCGGCACATCTACTATCAACCACTCCCATTTTTGAGTTCCCTGTTATGGAGGGTTAGGTCGGGGGGTGAACTGGACGCCGAAGTAGCAGCCGCCCTGAACCTTGATGGCATTACAAGCCCAAAAGTTGGCGAGGACTTGGATACCTGAGGATCAGAAAGGATCGGCGCTGCTGAGCTTACGCCTCATTGCCATGAGGCGGCTTGTGCCGAGATGGGGGTTGTTCAAGTGCCTCCTGGGACCTCGCCCGCCACTGTATCTAGGGGAAGTACCCCTGTGCTAGCTGGGAGTGGCGAGGGACTCTCCATCCCTTCACATTGTTCCCCGTCCCAAGGGGAAAGGATAGACTCTCTCCAAGAGGAGGAAGGGGGCAGCCTTCCCCAGGGAGAGACTCACTTGGCCAAAGATGACTCATCTTGCGCTTAGCCTCCCATCCCTAGTATGTCTTGAGAGTCCATCTGAGGGAGAGGCAGAATTAAACTTAGAGCTTGTGATGGTACCCTTGGTTGAGTCTGGTCGTGCCGCCAGCGGTAAGGCCTCTTCTTCTTCTGGCAACACTCAAACTGAAGCCGTTGTTCAGATGACCAACCATTTAAAGGATTGGTGTTCGAAGGTATTGCTCAATGCTTTTCCCTTCTTTCTTTCTCTTCTTCTTTTTTTTTTTTTAAGTAGTTTTGATCTGGGTGATCTCATTTTCCTTTGTAGGGGATCAATGACCTGACGGCATGGATTGTGGCAGACCGTGCTCGCATAGAAGATGTGTAAAGCCACAAAGCTTTCCTCCAGGGAATGGCAAGTGGACAGGGCTAAGCTGGACGCCCTGTCAGAAAAGGTGAAGGAGCTTGAAGTGCAATTGGAGCAGTCGGAGGGTCATTCCCACTCGGTCCAAGGTGACTTGGAGATTCGTGAGGTAGAACTCCATCATCTTCGCGAATCTGATCGCCTTGCTCGAATAGCGAAGTACAAGGATGCTCACGCCCTGCAGTTCCTTCAATCCGAGAGGGACTTGGTAAGGTCCCAGCTCTTCGAAGTTCGGCAAAAGTCTGAGGCTGATATGTCCGTTCTCAAGTCTGAACTTCTCGCCCCCACCCAGGACCCGGACTCAACTCGCCAAGAGCTAAATTGCTCGCAAGAGCAAGTTCGGGAGCTATCTCATCAGTTGGAGGCTGCAACGGAGAAGGCTCGTCTTGCCACCCTGGATCTCTTTGCGGCGCAGGGAGATCTGCAAGAGCTTGAGGAGCGTCATAGCAAGTATAAAAAAGATCACAAGGATGTGGATGAAGAGCTTAAGAAATCCATGCTACAAGCGGAGGCCTGGGACAAACGTCTGTCCCAGAAAAGAAAAGAGCTTGCCGAAGCCTGGGCTGAAATTGAGCTCTTGCGTAACCAGTTGGCTTGTGTGCCTGATACCAGGAACCGTGCCTTCGGTTATGGTTATGGCGCTGGCATTCTAAGGCTCAGATCCCTCCCCTTCACCAACCCCTTCACGGACCTTGTAAATTTGGATAGGGAGTTATTCGTGCCTGAGGAAAATAGCCTTCGTCGGGCTGACAGATTTGGGCGAAAAGAGATGCCTGATGCCTTCATAGGGACTCCCTCTTTGTCGCCTCCTAATGACGCTTGATAGCCCCTCGACCCTCCTTTTTTATTTTTCCTTGTATATATTTTTGCTTTGATGTATACCCTTCTCTTTTCCTTTTGATATTGGACCAAGACTCGTGATGTAATGCATTTGTCAAGTACTTTTTCATGCACATTGAATTTGTTATTTTATTAGAATCTCTTTCGTCTTTACTTTTGACTGCTTGAGAATTTGTAAGTCGCGCCCCTCTTTACTTGGCATCATAAGCCGCCAAGTTTTGCTTTTGTCGTTTAAGGGATGGCGTGGTCTGAGGACCTACGCACTATTTTTTACTTGGCACCACAAACTGTTATGGCTTGTCTTTGGTATTTAAGGGGGTGGCGTGGTCTGAGGACCTACGCGCCCTTTTTTACTTGCCACCGCAAGCTGCTAAGTTTTGCTTTTGTCGTTTAAGGGATAGCGTGGTCTGAGGACCTATGGACCATTTTTTTACTTTGCACCACAAGCTGCTATGGCTTGTCTTTGGTGTTTAAGGGGTGGCGTGGTCTGTAGACCTACGCGCCCTTTTTTACTTGCCACTGAAAGCTGCTAAGTTTTGCTTTTGTCGTTTAAGGGATGGCGTGGTCTGAGGACCTATGCACCATTTTTTACTTTGCACCACAAGCTGCTATGGCTTGTCTTTGGTGTTTAAGGGGTGGCGTGGTCTGTGGACCTACGCGCCCTTTTTTACTTGGCACTGCAAGCTGCTATGGCTTATCTTTGGTGTTTAAGGGATGGAGTAGTCTGAGGACCTACGCGCCCATTTTACTTGGCACCACAAGCTGCTATGGCTGGTCTTTGGTGTTTAAGGGGTGGCGTGGTCTAAGGACATACGCGCTCTTTTTACTTGGCATCACAAGCTGCTATGGCTAGTCTTTGGTGTTTAAGAAGTGGCGTGGTCTAAGGACCTACGCGCCCTTTTTACTTGGCACCACAAGTTGCTATGGCTTGTCTTTGGTGTTTAAGAAGTGGCGTGGTCTAAGGACCTACGCGCCCTTTTTACTTGGCACCACAAGTTGCTATGGCTTGTCTTGGGTGTTTGAGGGATGGAGTGGTCTAAGGACCTACGCGCCCTTTTTACTTGGCACCACAAGCTGCTATGGCCGGTTTTTGGTGTTTAAGGGGTGGCGTGGTCTAAGGACATACGCGCTCTTTTTACTTGGCATCATAAGCTGCTATGGCTAGTCTTTGGTGTTTAAGAAGTGGCGTGGTCTAAGGACCTACGCGCCCTTTTTACTTGGCACCACAAGTTGCTATGGCTTGTCTTGGGTGTTTGAGGGATGGAGTGGTCTAAGGACCTACGCGCCCTTTTTACTTGGCACCACAAGCTGCTATGGCCGGTTTTTGGTGTTTAAGGGGTGGCGTGGTCTAAGGACATACGCGCTCTTTTTACTTGGCATCATAAGCTGCTATGGCTAGTCTTTGGTGTTTAAGAAGTGGCGTGGTCTAAGGACCTACGCGCCCTTTTTACTTGGCACCACAAGTTGCTATGGCTTGTCTTGGGTGTTTAAGGGGTGGCGTGGTCTGTGGACCTACGAGCCCTTTTTACTTGTTTGGCGTGATGTTTTCCTTCTGTTGATTGTTTATCATCTAAAGGAGATGCAACAAGTTATGAACAATAATAAGGCGATCAAAATATCCTTACATTGACGAGCATAGACTTAATAAATCCAATATAGAAAATATGGAATTTAACAGAAGTAAAGATATTGCAAATCTATTTATAACATTTCTTCAAGTGCTCTACGTTCCATGGGTGGGGTAGTTCTTTGTCCTGGCTGTCCTTTAGTCGGTATGACCCCAGCTTGTTGTTGGCTATTACCAGGTAGGGTCCTTCCCACCGAGACCCCATCTTTCCTTCATCCCTGGTGGTCACCCCACTTTTCCTAAAGACCAGGTCCCCCACTTTGAAAGTCTTGGGCCTTACTCTTTTGTTGAAATACTGCTTGGCTTTGGTCTTTTCGTGTGCCATCCTTGCTTCTGCCATCTCCCTCTCTTCCTTTACCAAGTCAAGATATTCTTCCATTTTTTTATTGTTCTTGGTGGCCGAGAAATAGGTCGTCCTGTAAGTAGGGAGCCCTATCTCGACTGGAGCTACTACTTCGCAACCATACGCTAGCGTGAATGGAGATTCCTCTGTTGGAGTCTTAGCCGATGTTCTGTATGCCTAGAGCACTCCGGGCAACTCCTCTGCCCACTCTCCCTTCTTCTCTACGACTTTCTTTTTTAGGATTGAAAGCAATGCCTTGTTTGTTGCTTCCGCATGTCCGTTCACTTGGGGGTGGCCTGGTGAGGAGTACTTCACTTTCATCTTCAACTCCGTACACCACTCTCTGAAATGGTCTGAGTCAAACTGATGCCCGTTGTTCGTTACTATGCTTTGAGGGATCCCGAACCTGCAAATAATGTTTTTCCATAGGAACTTTGTCACGGTCCTGCTTGTTATGGACGCCAGTGGCTCTGCCTCGGCCCATTTTGTGAAATAATCCACAGCTGCAACCATGAACTTTACCCCGCGTCTTCCTGGCGGGAAAGGCCCAATCAGGTCTACGCCCCACTAGGCAAAGGGCCAAGGCCCGGTCATGGATGTTAGCCCTTCTGGAGGGGCGTGCTGTATTGGTGCATGCGCCTGGCATTCCGCGCACTTCCTACTGAATGCTTGAGCATCCCTTAATGCGTTGGGCCAGTAGTATCCCGCCGTCATTGCCTTGCTTGCCAAAGTCTTTCCGCCTGAATGGTTTCCACATATTCCTTCATGTATTTCTGCCAAGACATATTGAGCTTTTTGGGTGGAAATGCATCGCAGTAATGGGGCGGAGAAGGCCCTTTTATAGGACTCCGTCAATGAGTAGGAACCTTGACGTCTTCCTTCTTACTCTTCTGGCCTCTTCCTTCGTATCTAGTAGCTTTCCCTCATCCAGATACCTAACCACTTCGCTCGCCCATTCAGGGGAGCTAGTACTCAAAACGCCTACCTCCACCCCAATGGCTGGGATTTCGATGACTCTGTATTCTACTTGCCATGGAAGAGGGGCTTCTTCCATGCCTGATGCCGCCCTGGCCAATTTGTCCACCACTTCATTTTCCGCCCTGGGGATCTGAGCTATACTGAAATACGAAAGAAGGTCTCGTGCTTCCCACACACCCTCCATATACTTCTTCAATTTCTTCCCTTTAGTTGCATACAAGCCTAATACTTGATTCACAACTACTTGAGAATCTGACTTGACTTCCACCTCAGTTACCCTTATCTCGACAGTTAGGAAAAGCCCTACTACGAGTGCTTCATATTCTGCTTCGTTGTTCATTACTTTGAAAGTCAGTGTCTCCATATGATGTAGCTTCCTACCCTCGGGATCTACCAGGTGTATCCCCAGGCCCCCTCCCGCTTTGCAGGACGAACTGTAGACGTAAAGTATCCATGTTTTTCCTGTTGGGACTACTATGTCTTCCTGAGGGAAACCTGAGAATTCTGCTATATAGTCGGCTAGAGCTTGTCCTTTAATTGCCTTTCTTGGTTCGTATTTTAAGTCGAACTCGCTTAGTTCTATTGACCACCCAATCAATCTTCCCGAACTGTCCAGTTTCTTCAAAATTTTTGCTAGTGGAGCCTCCGTGAGTATCTTTATAGTATGGGCTTGGAAATATGGGCGGAGTTTCCTAGCCGCCATTACCAGGGCAAAGGCTAGTAATTCGATCCTTGGGTATCTTACCTCAGCTCCCCCGAGGGCTCGACTAGTGTAGTACACTGGATGCTGAGTTGTCACTTCCTCTTTTACTAGGACGGCGGACACAGCTTTCGGGGAAACCGCTAGGTAGGCGTGAAGCACATCACCTTTCTGTGGTTGTCTCAAAAGTGGTGGGTTGGCCAAGTACTGTTTCAACTTCTCGAACACCTCATTGCACTCTTCGTTCCAGGGGTGCGCCTTCCGCAGTACCTGGAAGAAAGGGAGGCACCTATCAGTTGATCGAGCAATGAATCTTCCTAGGGCGGCTACCCTATCCGCCAATTGCTGGGTTTAATTCAGGTTCTTGGGTGGTTTCATGTTGAGTATAGCCGCGATCTTTTCTGGAGAGGTCTCGATTCCTTTTTCAGATACAATGTAACCCAAAAACCTCCCCGACTCTACGCCGAAAACACACTTCGCAGGGTTCAGTCTCATCCTGTAACTGCGTAGAATTTTGAACGCAGTCCTTAAGTCGGCCAGGTGCTAGGTGGACTCTTCACTCTTCACCGAAAGGTCGTCTACGTAGACTTCCATGGATTTCCCAATCTGCTCTTTAAACATCCGATTCACCAGTCTTTGGTAGATTGCTCCTGCATTCTTCAAAGCAAATAACATAACTTGGTAGCAATACAACCCTCCATCTGTTATGAATGAGGTTTTCTCCTAGTCCGCTGGGTACATCCATATTTGGTTATAACCTGAGTAGGCGTCCATGAAACTCAACATACGGTGTCCTGCTGTTGCATCCACGATTATGTCAATGCGTGGTAGGGGAAACTGTTTTTGGGGCATGCTTTGTTTAGATCAGTAAAATCTACGCACATTCTCCATCTTCCATTTCCTTTTTTCACCATGACCACATTGGACAACCATTCCAAGTAGTGAGACTCCTTGATGAATCCGGCGGCGAGCAACTTTTCTACTTCGCCTTTAATGGCGGCATACTTCTTTGCACTGAATGACCTTTTTTCTGGCTTACGGCTTTGTGTGCGGGGTCCACGCCCAAACGGTGTTCAATGACTTTGTTATCTATACCTGACATTTCTTCATGGCTCCATGCGAAGACATCCCTATTTTCGACCAACAATCGCTTCAATGCCTCTCTGTCCGCCAGTGGCACATTGGTCCCAATGCGTGTTGTAGACCCAGGCCAGTCGAGGTGTAATGCTACAAGCTCTAACGGCTTGTTGACTTCAGCGTGCTACTGGTTCTGCTCGTCCCTAACTTCCACATCCTCTAGTAGGGTTGCCGCCAATGAGGGAGAAAAGGGGGGACCAGTTCCTCATCCCGTTCTGCTATTGTATACACCTCATCACGACCTTTCCTGAACTCCTGCATATAACACTCTCGTGCTAGAGCCTGTTCGCCTTGTGATTCCCCTACCCCATTGTCGGTTGGAAATTTCATCTTGAGGTGATATGTGGAAGTCACCGCCCGGAATTGGTTAAGTATTGGTTTCCCAAGTATAGCGTTGTAGGAAGAGGGTGCTTTTTCTATTAGGAAGTCGGTCATGGTAGTCGCCATCCTTGCCCCAGATCTGGCGGTCACCGAAAGGGTGATCGTGCCTTCGGGCAGGATGGTGTCTCCAGAGAAGCCTTTTAACAGTGTTGGGAAGGTCTCAGTTTGCTGATATCGATTTTCATTTTTACAAATGCTTCCCAGAATTGTATATCGGCTGGGCTTCCGTTATCAATTAGTACCTGCCTGGTCGTGTAGTTGGCTATCACAAGAGTGATTACCAATGCATCGTCATGTGGATATAATATTCCTTGTTGATCTGCCTCCCCGAAAGAAATCACCATTTTGTTCACACCTAGCCTTGGTTGTTTGGTGGCTCTATCCACCACATAAATTTCTTCGTATCTGGCCTTTCGAGGATATGCCTTTCGGTTGGATGTGGACGCATCGCCTCCTATAATGGTTGGAATTTCTCTTATGGGCGGCCTGTTCCTTTCGCCCTTGGGGGGCGCCCTGTTCCCATCATTTTGGTGGCTAGGCGCTTTGTGCTGTCGCTCAGGACTCCTACTTCTTCTGGTTTACCATCTAGTTTCCTGGCGTCTTCTTGGCTTTGAACGTTCTGCAATCACCCGTTCTAACTCCCCGGTCCCTGCCATTTCTACCACTCTCTTTTTCATGGTCGTGCAGTCTTCGGTCCAGTGGGACCCAGTTTGGTGGTATTTGCAGTAACGCCCACTCGTTTTGGGTTGGCGACATTCATCCCTTTCTTTTTCGTCCTCCCGCACATTTATGTTATTATGTATAAGCCTGGGGTTGTAATTCGGCCTCTTCTCTTGCTGTCTCTCTTGTCGACTTCCACCAATTTTTCTATCAATCTGGTTTGCTACTCGCCTTCCTTGGATTGACCAAAGCTTGCAGCGTATCCTCAGCATTGACAAAATCATCCGCTTTGTCCATGAAGTCCCTGAGAGTGGACGGGGTCTTTTTGGCGAGTTCCGCCATAAAAGAACTCTGGGGCCATATCCCGCCCAGGAGGGTGGCAAGGGTGATCCTCTCATCTTGATCGTCCGTTGTCAAACGTTCTTTGTTAAAACTTGTAAGGTAGATCTTCAGGTCTTCATCTTCTCCCTATTTAACCGTTAGCAGATAGGCGGTTGGACTCCTGCGCCTTCTACTGGGCATGAACTCTGTCAAGAACTGCTTAGCCAATTCTTCGAAACTGTCTATCGATCTTGGCTGGAGAGTTCTGAACCACCCTTTTGCTGTCCCTTTTAAAGTTAAAGGAAAAGCCCGGCATGCTATCTCGCCAGGAAAGCCGTGAAGTGTTATATGGGCTTTGAAGTTCTCCAGATGGTCCACTAGATCTTTGGATCCATCGTACAGGTCTGCCTGGGGCACCTTGAATTTTGGCGGGAGGGGCACGGCCATAATTTGTTCGCTATACGGCATATCTGTTTTACCGAGCAGACATTCAACCGAGGAAGATCCCCTATCTTCTTCGCCATTTCTTTATATTTTTCTGCCAGCTGTTTCAACTTGTCGTGCATCTTCTCTTTCTCCGTTTGTCCCAGGTTCGACACCATATTGGATGGTTCTTCCCCTTCTCTTTGTTCACTATGGGTGGGTACGGCAGTATTGCTGGATTCAGCATTCCTCCGCCGTAGGTCGTCATTCTCCTTCTTCAAGACCTCCATTACTTCCAATGCTTGCTTCAATTTTTCTTCGACAACTACCAATCGTGCTTCGACAGATGGATCCATTACTCGGCTTGCTACTGAGCGGGTTATAGTTGGCATGTGAGAACCACGTAATGAAAGTATTGTAGATCCGACAGACGGCGGCACCAATGTAAAGGACTTGTCTCACTTCCAATCTGCACCATCAACCTGCTCATGGATCAAAGTGAAGTCGTCATGGTTCGCCTGGGAACACTCCGATGCTTAAGTCAGTTTAGAGCTTTGAAACGAGTTAATAATCAAGGAAAAATCAAGAGAGCCCCCAGCTATTGAGGGTTACTTGGTATATATATAGAATCTCCTCATAATGCTTATTTGATGCAGAATTTATTGGGGCGTCAAGCCGGATTTTTTGGATGTAATCTTGTGGTTGAACTGGTCGCGTATCTGTATGGGATCCCTATTTTCACGTAAGTGGTTATATGCGTATGTTTGACTTGGTTGGAATCTTGATACCCCGGCTTCTTATGCTTGGCTAAGGGCCTTTCATGTTGGGCTCCTTTTACACTTGGGCTTGTTTATTTGGAATGAGCTTCTCTAATATTATAGGCCCTCCAGAGAAGATGATGAGAATTGGAATGATGAATAGATTTTTTTCTTTTATATATGAGTGACTCTACAGCCACACATGGAGATCCAAATCGATTGGGGTCTCGACAATGCATTTTTTTTTTGCTATTTTTTCATATACTTTTTTAATACTTTTAAATATTTTTTAAAAAAATTTACAACAAGTTATGATGTTTCGTAGGGATGGATGGATCCTCAAAGACTCAGATTTTCTGTCATTATAATTAGTGATGGACAGCTTTCATGCAATGCTGGCATCTCACAAATTAGTGCGCTTTGGTATTCTTCGTCCTGTCCAATTAAATGAATATTATACGGAAAAGACCGTTTTTATTGTAGTGTTTGGTAATGTCGTAGCGTTCCAATTAAAATTTGGAAGTCCTTCTAAAATTAAAAGATTAGTTCACTTTATCATATCCATTTTATCAAATTCATCGGACTATTCTACTTACTCCAATAACGCATTTTTAGACGCCCTCTAGTCAATGCAAAGGACATGATGCCCATTAATTAGTCATAGTTGATTTTTCATTCGAATGTCTACATTTTCTAGCCCCTTAAATGGTGCCCGGCAATCTTAATGTCGAGCTAACTCGGTCTTAATCGTTAGTTGAAAACTGCATGTTTCCGCATGTTGGTGACCCTGCTGTTATAATTACAAAAGTACAAGTTCTCATTTAGTTATAATTACCCTCAAATTTCCGTGACAAAGAAATCATGATAATTTGAAATTGAACTCTATGACTACTTGTAGAAATTTCATGAGCTTCAAAACTCATGATGTTTCGTAGTGATGGATGGATCCTCAAGGACTCGGATTTTCTGCCATTATCATTGTTAGTGAGTGACAGTTTCCAAACATCATCTCACAAATTAGTGAGCTTGCAATTCTTGGACCTGTCCCATTAAATGAGTACTATTTAAAATTTTCATATAAAGATGAGAATTTCGTAGCGTTGTAGCTTTGCTGGAAGTCCTTTTAGAGAGACAGCTTGAGCTGTAATCGAGTTAAGTTGAGTTGGTTTATTGTTGGGTTTTATTTCATATATTCATAAATGATCTTTTTAACGAATTTGAATTTATTGTTCATGAATTGTTTAGTTGATTTATTATTTGTTAGATGAAATAAATGTCATTATTGAAATTATATGTATATTTTCTCCAATGTTTATTATTAACGAGTTACATTATTTAAATTAATTGGTTAGGTAAATTATGTATAAAAATCTTGTAGTCGTAACAATTAAACCACTCATAACTTTTTACACAAGTTGTGAGTGGTTTAAATTTTTACCACTCGATCCAATTTCTACATAAATTTTTACCTACATATCTATATCAATGAATAAATTTAAATTATTACATATATCGCGCTACTGTTTTTATCTTTTTATATATTTAAGCCATAAAATATTGATAAATACAAAGTTTTATGACAACAACAGAAGAGACACGAAAATTTTAGACGCTGTGGGATTATAATTATGATAAGATCACTACAACAAAAAAGACCTTTTGGGACGATTTTGTTTTGGAACGAAATGAAAATTGTCCCAAAAAGTGAGATTTAGGGACGAATTTCATATTTCGTGCCAAAAAAACATCGGAAGATGTATACGTTCGAACGGTATAGTTAGGGACGAAATATTTTGTCCCTAACAATGAAACCGTTCGAATGTAATGTTTTAGCGTTCGAAAGGTTAAATTTAACAGTTCGAACATACATTTTGGCACGTTAAGTGAAATTATTAGAGCAGAAAATTGCTCTTCCATTCGAATGCACCAATTTCACCGTTTGAATGATGAATCAGCACTGTTCAAAAGTAATTTGTAGGGTTTGAGCAGTGATCATATGTTTTTTTTAAGAAAATTATATTTAAATTAACTAGTAATTATAAGAAATTTATCAATTAAATAATAGGAATAATATAAATCAATAATTAGTTCAGAAAATAAAAAAAAATACTAATTCATAATTAAATACTGAATTTACAAAACACTATAAATATATTTACAAAAAGAATATATATTATAATTTATTATGCAAAATATATATATTATATATCAAAACTAACTTTATATTAATAACTTAATATTAATGTATATTGTGAGGGAAGGGCCCATCCCAGATAGGCCCAGGCCCAAAGAGGTCAAGTTACGGAACCCCAAGCCCTTAGACGAGACCTGACGTGGGCTAAGAGCCCGGCCAGAGGACCGCGTGCCGAGTCCATAACCGCAAACCTACCTGGGAAGGCCTTCCAGCGTCGAGTCTAGATACGCCAAGGGACTCGGTAAGATACCGAGTCTTACCGTATGGAACCGTGTAGGATGCCCTACTCTACACTAATGATTGGACGTGCTCCATCATGGCCTCGTCAAACTCAAGGCACGTCGCATGTGTCAGAAGGCCCGGCACACGATGACGTGCCACTAGAGTACGCAGGATGGCTCGGCCACGACCTGACACCCAATCCTGGCAAAAAGGTGGCAGCAAGTCTGACCGAACACGGCTTGACACACTGTTGCAACAAGGAATGAATGGTAGCAGGTCTGACTTAAGTACGACCTGACACGCCACGATCTCCCTCGGCTGTCAATCCTAAATCAGGTATAAATAACATCCATCCCTTCTACGGGAGGCCTTTCTATCTCTTGAAACCTTTTTACTATTCTTTCTAATCTTCTGAACTTTTCTGATCACTAGAGGATTATTTACTGACTTTGGCATCGGAGTGACCCTGGATGTCACTAGAGCCTTTCCTCCCTCTTAGTTGCACATGGCGCGAGCTTGGTTGTCGTGGTACTGCTTGGGCTGCGAAACACGATATTAACAGTGACGCCGTCTGTGGGATTTGTTTTTTCATAAAAGTGTGTACTTTGCATGTTGACAGCAACGCGGTCCCAAATTGCAAGAAGGGAGACCATGAGGAGGGACTGATGGATAGAGCATGGAGGAGACAATAAGGAAACTGACGAAGGAAATTGGGACGCTTCGCTAGAGAATATGGCCCTTAGGTGCACCAACGAGGAGCTAGTGGGTGGAGGAGAACCGCGTGGCAACGAACATGTGGACTCGCAGTGGGTCCCTACGGACGCCGCAACAGAAGAGGAGAGATGCAAGATGCACCTCCAAATCTGAGAGCTTGAGGAAAAATGTGCAGAAATGGCTAAGAAAATAGACACGCTATCCACTGTAGACCAGTTGCTCATCAGTACCGACCACCCGTACAACGCGGGAGTCATGTCAGTGCCACTTCCCCCCAAGTTCAAGGTCCCTCAGATGGAGATGTACGATGGGTCCAAAGACCCGCTGGAGCACCTGGAGAC
Source organism: Pterocarya stenoptera (assembly GCA_003123785.1). NCBI lineage: Eukaryota > Viridiplantae > Streptophyta > Magnoliopsida > Fagales > Juglandaceae > Pterocarya > Pterocarya stenoptera. The sequence goes on from QEOT01002105.1 coordinate 360,636, forward strand.
GCTCGAAGCCCACATCGCCCTACATAGTTTCTCAGGAGAAATCGCCTGCCAAGCCTTCCCATTAACACTGATTGTGGATCTCGAATTTCTTGGGTCGCTGTCATCAAGAACAATAGATAGCTTCGAGGAGCTCGCCCACCTTTTCATGATGCAGTTCCTGGCAAGTCGTAAGAGGAGACGCCCAGCAGATTACCTCCTTACTGTCAAACAGCGAGACGGTGAAAATCTAAAGTCGTATCTCTTGCAGTTCAATCGGGAGCGTACGACCAAGACTAGAATATCACATTGGCGGCCCTCCTGGGGGGAATCTGGCCTCGGAATCCGTTCATGACAGAAATAGCACAAAAGACCCCTACTATGCTAAAGGAGTTCATGGACCGAGCAGATGGGTTCATCAATGCTGAAGATACACTCGAGGCCTTGACTGCCCCATCACGGTCCAAGGTGGAGCAAGCAGATCTAAAGGCGTCGGGGCAACGAGGAGGCTGCGATCGTGGAGGAGGAAAGAAAGGAGCACTAGATACAAAGAGAAGGGGGGAAGCACCGGCTTGGCCCCAGGGCCCTAGCCACGCCCACACAAACTTGACCGTGGAAAGGAATCAACGCTTGAGCCCCCAAAGAGAACAACCTCGAGATGTGGAAACCACCCATATTGCGAGTATCACATGAACAACCGACATACCACCCAAGACTGCTATGCCCTGAAGAGAATAAAGGGGGAAGACCAGAGTAATCGGACGCGCAGGTCAGAGGACCAGACAGACCGACATGGAGGGAGGGGCCGGGTTCCCAGCAGTGTGCGAGCCTGAAAAGGCAGGAAGGAAGGGATGAGACTTAGAGGAGCCCCCCGGTGGAGAACAGACCACTTGGGGAGATCAGCACAATCACTGGAGGATATGCCGGAGGCGGAGCCACTTCGTCGGCCTGAAAGGCACATGCTCGAAGGGCATGCTATGAGGAAGTGTTCGTCGCTAAAAGGGCCACATGCAGGCCCCTGCGGCACACTGGAGGCACCACGATAACCTTTGACGAGAGGGACGAAGAAGGCATCCTCCACCCACACGAAGAGCATTGGTAGTGACGATGCAAGTGGCAAACTTAAAAACCCGGCGGATCCTAGTCGAGAACGACAGTTCGGCCTACATCCTATTCTGAGAAGCCTTTGTCAGGATGAGAATCATTCTAAATCGACTACGCTCGGCTCCAATGCTGCTCAAGGGCTTCACGGGAAACACCGTTCAACCAATGGGAGCCATCACTCTTTCAGTCCTGGCAAGGAAGGCCCCCAAGACGTGGCTACCATGATCGACTTCTTAGTCATCAAAAGCCTCATCCTCGTACAATGCCATACTGGGGCACCCCACCTTGAATAGCTTGAGGGCAGTGACGTCCACTTACCACCTCAAAATGAAGTTCCCCATTGACTTGGGGGTGGGCGAAGTCCGTGGCCAGCAGGTCCTAGCCTGGGAAAGCTACGATCGAGAGCTGAGGCACGAGGTCAAAGTAATCGTGACTGTCGAAAGGACGAGAGAAGCGCCCAAGCCGGGTTCACCCCCAGCCCTGACCGAATGGGAAGAAGAAGTCCACGATGAACAAGCCCTTCGGCAAGCAGAACCCAATGAGCCTTTGGAGCTGGTTCCAGTCAATCAGCAGAGACCGAAATGAAAGGTTTGGGTTAGGACTAAGTTGGACTTAGGAATGAGAGTGGCGCTGATATCTCTCCTTATCGAACACCGAGATGTGTTCGCCTGGAGCCATGAGGATATGCCCGGGATCGACAACTCCATCATCGAGCACGGGCTCTGCATTGATCCAGCGGCTCATAAAGTCAAGCAGAAATGGCGGAGCTCTAGCTCTGAGAACTATGGGGTGATAGCCGAGGAGGTAGACTGCCTCCTAGCAGCAGGATTCATCCGAGAGGTCCATTACCCGGAATGGCTATCTAATGTAGTCTTGGTGAAGAAGGCAAATGGGAAGTGGTGGATGTGTGTTGACTTCACCTACCTGAATAAAGCCTGCCCGAGAGATAGCTTCCCATTACCATTCATTGACCTGATCGTGGACTCGACGGCGTGACATCCCCTCCTTAGCTTTATGGACGCCTTCTACGGTACAACTAGATTAGGATGAACCCGGATGACGAAGAGAGGATAGCGTTCCTAACGGACCGAGGTCTCTACTGCTAGAAAGCAATGCCGTTTGGCCTCAAGAATGCGGGGGCCACCTACCAACAACTAGACAATCAAATGTTCAAGCAACAGATTGGCCAAAATATGGAAGTATACGTAGACGATCTGTTGGTGAAGAGCAAAGAGCCCGGACAGCATTTGGCAGATCTTCGCGAAGCATTCTCTATCCTCTGGCAATATCGGATGAAGCTCAACCCATTGAAGTGCGCATTCGGAGTGGAAGCAGGTAAGTTCTTGGGGTTCATGGTCTCCAAGAGAGGGATTGAGCTGAACCTCGAAAGGTGGAAGTAGTGATAGGAATGCCTTCCCCTTACAACCTTCACGAAGTCTAGAGGCTGGCTGGACGAGTAGCAGTCCTAAACCACTTCATCGCTTGATCAACTGACCGGTGCCCAAGAGTGGGATGAGACTTACGAAAAAGTTTTCGCCAATTTGAAGTTGTACTTGAGCCCCACTACTAAGCCAGACAGGACCTGGGGAGACCCTGACTGTGTACCTAGCAGTGTCCCCTCAGGTCGTATCAACCGTACTTGTCTGAGAAATGGAAGAAGGGCAGTGACTCGGCTACTACATGAGCCGCGCCTTCCGCGGAGCAGAGGCAAGGTACCACTAGACGGAAATGTTGGTATTCGTCCTAATCATCGCGGCCAGAAGATTAAGGCCGTATTTCTAGGCCCACCTGATAAAAGTGCTCACCGATCTCCCCCTCAAGAAAGTGTTGTAGAAGCCAGACACCTCGGGACAGCTTGCCAAATGGGCGATCGAGCTCAACAAATTCAAAATGGAGTACCTCCCCGAGCTGCGATCAAAAGACAAGTGTTGACAGATTTCGTTGTCGAGTTTACCAGCTTCCCGAAGGAAGTCCTAAGTGCACCCCAAGGAAAGCCTTGGCACGTTTACGTAGACGGCTCATCCTACCGGGCTGGTGGGGGAGTGGGAGTGCACATTATGACCGAGCAGGGAGAAGAGCTCAACTATGCAGCCAAGCTGACCTTCAAAGCGACCAACAATGAAGCTGAGTATGAAGCGCTTTTAGCCGAAATATTAGTCGCACGATTACTAGGTGCTGAAGAAATAGAAGTGAGGGCTGATTCCCAAGTGGTAGTTAGCCAAGTACTAGGGAAGTTCGCCACGAAAGGAGAAAGGCTGAAGAAGTATCTCCAACTGGTTTGCAATAAGCACAACCACTTTCGCTACTTCAACATTCAACAGGTGCCAAGAGGAGAAAATCAGAAGGCAAACCGTCTGGTGAAGGCTGCATTGGGAAGGAAGAACTCCCTCTCCCAGAACAAACCTTGGTCAGAACGGTCGATACCCCATCCATCGGGTAGGAAGTGTCTGTTACGATCCCAGCACCTCCCGGATGGACAACGGACATCCAGAAATTCCTGCATGTAGGGCAGCTGCCCAGTGACCTAGAAGAAGCATGAAAGGTCAAGAACAGGGCGGCCCGGTTCACCCTACTGGAAGGAGTTCTGTACAAAAGAGGTTTCTCGGAACTGCTTCTCAGGTGCCTCTCACCAAATGAAGTCCAATACATGCTAGCAGAGATTCACGAAAGAATTTGTGGAAGCCACTTGGGAGGGAGGGTGCTAGCAACAGGAGTAACCCAGGCTGGATACTACTGGTGCCATTCTCTCAAAGATGAGGAAGACTTTGCCAAGAAATGCCCGAAGTGCCAGGAGCACGAGCCGATTCCGCATTGCCCAACAAGGGAGCTAACATCAATCACGGCCCTATGGCCTTTCGCCCACTGGGGTTTGGACCTAATTGGCTCGTTCTCGGCGGCAAGGGGAGGAGCCAAGTTTGTCATTGTTGCAATCGACTACTTCACAAAATGGGTCGAAGTGGAGGTTTTCGCAAGCATCACCTCCCGAACCATCACAAAATTCCTGTGGGAGTCAGTAGTCTACTGATTCGGCATACCTCAAAGCTTCATATCGAATAATGGAAGATCGTTCGATTGCACACATTACTAGGAATGGTGCACAGACCTCGAAATTAAGGTGAAGTACTCCTTGTCGGGACACCCTCAAGCTAACGGACAGGCTGAAGCAACCAATAAAACCCTCCTCTCCACCCTCAAGAAAAAGATCGGGGCGCACAAAGGAGTATGGGCCAAAAAGCTCCCAAGAGTATTATGGGCATACTGGACCATTGTCGGAACCCCCATCGGGGAGACACCCTTGGCCCTCACTTATGGCAGGGAAGCGATAATTCTCGTGGAAGTCGGGATGCCCACATTTCGTTTCAAACACTTCAACCTGGACACCAACAACGAAAGGCTAGCTGAGAGCTTGGATGTCCTGGAGGAGAGAAGAAAAGAAGCAGCAGTGCAAACGGCAAGTAACAAGTGAAAGGTAGAACAATGCTTTAACAAACGAGTAAGGCCGCACTCCTTCAAGGTAGGCGACCTAGTGCTGCGACAGACTAGACTAACTTCCCATTAAGAAGGAAAATTGAGATCTCGATGGGAAGACCCGTACGTAGTAATTTCAAGCAATTGATCACGCACCTATCACCTAAAAAACAGCCAGGGACACAAATTACCCCACCCCTAGAATGTCGAGCACTTGAAGAAATACTATGTGTAGAAGTATAAGGCAACACTTTGTATGAACAACTATGAATGAATGAGAATGCTTGGATGCTCATTTCAAATCTCTTATTGTATAAAAACTAAAAAGAGTCCTTACACTCGCTACGGGGTAAGGTCCCAAGTCCTCAGACCTAAAACCGACCTCCCATCCAAGAAGAAGTGTCCCTTGACCCGCTGCAGGGTAAGGTCCCAAGTCCCCAAACTGGGTACCGACCCACCGTCTAATTAAGCTGAGTCCTCACACTCGTAAGAAGACAGGTCCTTTGACCCGCTGCGGGGTAAGGTCCCAAGTCCCTAGACTGGGTACCTACCCCTGGTCCAATTAAGCCGAGTCCTCACACTCATAAGAAGATTGGTCCCTTGACTCACTAGGCCAAGTCCTTACAGTGGCAAGAAGATGAGTCCCTAAACCCGCTACGGGGTAAGGTCCCAAGTCGGCATACAGGGCGTACCTACCCAGCGTCCAACTAAGCTGAGTCCTCACACTCACAAGAAGACAGGTTCCTGGACTCGTTGCTGGGAAAGGTCCCAAGTCCCCGGACTGGGTACCTACCCCCTGTCCAACTAAACCGAGTCCTTACACTTCCAAGAAGACGGGTCTTTAGACTCACTGCGGGGTAAGGTACTAAGTCCCAGGACTGGATACCTAACCCCCGTCCAACTAAGTCGAGTCCTTACACTCGCAAGAAGACGGGTCCCTCGACCTGCTGTGGAGTAAGGTCCCAAGTTCCCGGACTGAGTACCGACTCCCGGTCAAACTAAGCTGAGTCCTTACACGCGCAAGAAGATAGGTCCATTGACTTGCTAAGTCGAGTCCTTACACTCGCAAGAAGACGGGTTCCTTGACTCGCTGCGAGGTAAGGTCCCAAATCCCTGGACTGGGTACCGACCCCCCGTCCAACTAAGTCGAATCATTACACTTGCAAGAAGATGGGTTCCTTGACTTGCCACGGGGTAAGGTCCCAAGTCCCCAGATTAGGTACCGAGCCCCCATCCAACTAAGCAGAGTTTTTACACTTGCAAGAAGACTGGTCGCTTGAGTCACTGTGGGGTAAGGTCCCAATTCCCTAAACTAGGTACCAACCTCCAACCCAACTAAGCTAACTCCTTCAACTCATAAGCGGACGGGTCCCTTGACCCTCTGCGGGGTAAGGGACTTGGGTCCTCACACTCAACACTTTGCAACTAAAGAATGGTAAGGTAAATGGCGTGCGCAAAGAGTTAGAAGAAGCACGTTACAAAAGAAGATACAACTCCATTTCATTTCATTAATGAGATACAACTTTTACAAAAGGAGAACCATAGAGGATGCTGTACAAAAGTCCTACACAAAAAAGAAAGGGGCAGAAAAAGGCAACAAAGAGAACTTGGGTCCATTACTGAGGAGAAGGAGGCTTTGAATCATCGTCGTCACTTAACTCAATGACGGGACGATTTAGGGAACCCCCCACAAGATCGGCCATACTTGGCCCCTCGGAAGAAAAGGGGGGGAACAGTACCGATGAGGGGGGAGGCGGACCCGGAGATCCTTTCTGGACTTTCGACCTCGGAAGGGGGGACGTCCCTATGTTCCACCCCCACTCCTTGTTCCCTTTCATCTTCTTGGTCCTCTTCTTCCTCTTCGTCATCGTCTTGGACGTAGAAGTTGGGATGTCTCGCTTCTTCTTCCTCCCCTCTTCTTTCTTCCTCCTCAATCGCAACCCTAGAGGGATTTTGCTCTTCTTTCCGGAGTTCGACTTCAGGACTCTGCTTCCCTTCAAGGTGACTGGCATTTGTGAACAACTCGGGAGCATCACGAGCCACTACCCACCCCAGTGCATCTTCAAAGGCCGTGAACGGCTTGAATGTGTTGGGTCTGCAAGGAGGGGGCGCTTAAAGGAGCTGAAAAAGTGCGCCTAAAGGTCACACTCATCCAATTCTTCCTCCGAAGGTAGCAGGCAGTTGGGGAGGGATGCAGAAGGAGCAGGCCGGGCACACGTCGTAGTAGAAGGCCTTGTGGATGAATGCAAACTGCTTGTAAATGACGTGGTTCCCCAAGATGGAGGAATCGGAATCCCTGGGCGCACAGGTTCCTACCCCTGGGAGGCCATAGCACGGCTTCCCAATTCCCCAGCATGACTGCAAGAAGAAAAAGAACACCCAACCTCACCGCTTTGCCTCTCTTGGGGCAAATTGTGACATACTTTCGGGGATACCACCCAAGAAATTTCTCCCGATGGCATATGAGGGATCAGGCGCGGACAGGTAATTGCGAATGTTCTCATCTGAGAGGGCTAGATCGGTCTGCGACTCGTCAGGATGGGCCCGCACCCAAGCTGTCACCAACTCCAAGTGAGCCTCTTCCTTCTGATTGAGGGTGCGTTCCAGGCTCTTCACGGAAAGGGGGAATCCCCAACACGCCTGAATGGGATATTCCTTGCAGGTGGCCTCCCACTCGGGGAACTCCTAGTTTGAGACCGACACGAAGAAATATTTTTTGGACCACTCCTTTATGCTTGAGTGACGTCGCTTGAGCAAAGCGATCTTTAGACCCGAAGACCGGGCTTGGAAACTACAGATGCTTCCCGACCGATAGTTGAGGCGGTATACATACAAGAACTCTTGAACTGTTCGATCGGGATATTCCTCTTGACAGGGTATTCCTCAGGGGTCTTGCTAAGTACCATCCAGAAGATGATACAGCTAGATATCAAGAGCCACCACCATTAGGATGTAGCTGAACTGGAGCCAGCCCAAGATAATTTAGAACCTCATGAACCGGATGACAAAACTTGAGACAGAGACCATTGGCAAACATTAACTGGAAAAGAGCCACCCTCGTCGCCGTGTCGTCAGGATTCACCCCATACTCACTCCCCTGAGGAATCTCCAGAACAACGGAAGGAGGAATTCTATACTTGGAGCAGAATGCCCAAAGGTCATTGCCCCCAGAAAATGGAGGAAGAAGATCGACCTTGGGTGCCATAACAATGGTAGGAACACGGTGGATGGAAGAAGGAGGAAAAATGGTCGTAGTGAGGAAGGAAAAAGTAGGGGTGGCAAACGCGACGGCTTGGAATACAATGGCTGGAGAAAGAAATGGGAGAAAAATGCGACGGCTTGGAACACGGTGGCTGGAGAAAGAAAGTGGAAAAAAGCGACTGCTGGAGAGAGAATGGGAGAAATGACAAGAACATGATGGATGCAAGAAGGAGGAAATGGGTGAAGAAGAAAGGGAAGTGGGCTTTATAGTGGAGGAAGGATGGAGAGCGTGCGGGAAATGAAGTGACCCTGACAACTGTAACGTCAGCAAGCGCCACGCAGTACACAGAATCTGGAGTGATGGCAAGAATGGCAGCCATCGTGTCAGGAGAGTGGGGGGGGGGGGCACGGACCAAAGAGGTCCCAAGACACGAAGGAATGGACGGATGACCTCAAGAACTTGAGAGAACTTGGAATGGCAGCCGTCGTGTCAGGAGAGTGAGGGGTACGTCCAATCGATCATCAGGAGATGGGATGACCTAGGGAGAGGAAGAGAGGCGCCCATCAAATGGACAGATGACCTCGAGAACTTGAAGTGACGGAAGCCAAATGGGTGGCACCATAATTAAAGGTGTTATGAATTCCTACCACATGCCTGTGATAGGAATTCAGGGGGTACTGTGAGGGAGAGGCCCAGGCCCAAGGAGGTCAAGTTACTGAACCCCAGATCTTTAGATGAGACCCTGTCGTGAGCTAAGAGCCCAGGCCAGAGGACCACGTGCCGAGCCCATAACCACAAACCTACCCGGGAACGCCTTTTGGTACCGAGCCCGGATACGCCAAGGAGAGCGTCTCGGAACTCGGCAACCTACTAAGCCCTACCGTGTAGGACCACGTGCTGAGCCCATAACCGCAAACCTACTCGGGAAGGCCTTTCGGCACTCAGCTCGAAGTAGGCCAATGAGAGTGTCTCATTACTCGACAACCTACCGAGTCCTATCGTATGGCACCCTGCAGGACACCCTACCCTACGCTAATGACTGGATGTGCCCCATCATGGTCTCACCAGACTCAAGCCACCAGAGTATACAAGACAGCTCAGCCACTACCTGGCACACAACCCTTGGTAGAAAGGTGGCAGCAGGTCTGACCAAGCACGGCCTGACATGCCACGATCTCCCTCGGCCGCCAAAGCTGCAAACTGACACACTAGTACAGTAGGGAATGAGTGGTAGTAGGTTTGAATCAAGTACGACCTGACACGCCACGATCTCCCTTGATTGTGGATCTCGAATCAATTATAAATTACAACCATCCCTTCTACCGGAGGCCTCTCTCTCTCTCTCTCTTGAAACCCTTTTACTATTCTTTCTAATCTTCTGAGCTTTTCTTGTCACTAGAGGATTATTTACTGACTTTGGCTTCGGAGTGACCCTAGACGTTATCGAAGCCTCTCCTCCCTCTTAGTTGCAGGTGGAGTGAGCTTGGTCATCGCGGTACTTCTCGGGCTATGAAACACGACATCAACATATATGTTTAAGATTAAAATTTTACGTTATATTAATTTTATAGTATAAGATTAAAATTTATATATTATATCAAATGTTATATTAAAAATTATAAAATTAATTTTATGTTATATCACACATTATATTAATTTTTATTATAAGATTAATAGACTTGAATGATAAGATTATAATTTCATATTATATTAATTATCAAATTAGCATATAATATATATAATGTAATATGAAAAATTATAAATATATATACTGGTCCGATTCGGTTTAAACTAGTTTCCAAAATATGAAAACTGGTACCACACCAGACCGCTTATAGACTAGACCAGATCCCGATCCAGGCCGGTTCAATCGGGTTTCATTTTTTTTTCACCCCTAATGAGGAACAAATACCCTTCACTCTTCGATAAAGATATGAACAAATTTCGAGGACGGAGTTTTTATAAGAATGAGAGATTGTAACACCTTGAACCTTTAAGTTTCTAAATTAGGAAATGTAGGGTCACACTAGAACTATGATTTTTCTATTTTTAGAAAGCAAAATTTTGATTTAGCTCAAGAATTGAGCCCAAGCCCACTAGGCCGAGCTGATGCAGCTCGAAAGCTACAAGGATGAATACAAATGGATTTGGTGGATTTTGATGAGAGAACAAATGAAGGAAAACAAAGATAGATAACCTAGGATGTCGCTCAACACTTTCAAAATTGGATGTCACTCACACAACTTCCAAACACTCACACAAAGATAGATAACCAAGGATGTCACTCAACACTGTCAAACACCTGATGGAAGAAGGAGATGAGCTAAACTTTAAATACAAAATTTGCAAGAGAGTTCTAACTCAAAATTATTTATTTATTTTGATCATTTCCTTGTGTTTAAATAGAAAGTATATGATTAATGGTAGGAGACATTATTTAAGGCCAAATACAACTTTCCAATGTATTAGTAATTACTTTAAACAACTTTCAACAGATAAATATTAAGTGCTTAACTATTTCTATGTCTAACATACCATACAAGACACATAAATGCTTAAATTCAAAATTTTAAATAAATAACTGCCCACTATAGATTCTGTCTAGCACACATGCCAATAAATAACTGCCCCCTCAAGTTGCAAGTCAATTCTTCCCATAGTTATTTGCTAATCTTCTTGAGCTCCTCATTTGAATTCAAGCATCCTTAGAAGTTGGCTTCCCATGCCAATGTACCAAATACTAAGTATAGGTTCCATGGAGATTAGTAATGGAACCAACATGCAAAATTTCAATAGACTCACAAAGGGGATTTGGTGTGCTATATATTTTGGAAACCTTCTTAAATTATTACGGCCTTTTCTTATTCACCATAGTAAGGCTAAAGGTGGCATCAATTGAAGGTAGAACTAACTGAAAGCCCTTTCAGTAGTTCAACTTTATATGCACGAGGCCCCAACTTATTCAAAATCTAGCGAGAACCAATCTTTCTTTGTTTGAGTTTGTTGTAGGTTCCAGTGGGAAACCTTTCATTTCTTAAGTAGACCATGACCAAATCTCCTTCATTTAACTCCAATTTTCTCCTTTGTAAATCTCCTTGGACTTGTAGTTTTCTTTGGATTGCTTCAACTGATTTCTAACTTGCTCATGAATGAACTTTAGATGTTATGCAAATTCTTCAACCTCCATACTAAGCTTACTTTGGCTTTGCAAAAGCACAAGTTCTAGTAAATGATTAGGTTTTTTCCATATACAACTTCAAATGGAGACTTCTTTGTAGATCGGTTGATGGAGTTAATGTATGCCAACTTAGCTTGTGAAATATCGAACTCCCACCTTTTTTAATTTTTTGCAGCTAAACTTCTCAACAAGCTTCCAAGTGATTTATTTACCACTTTAGTTTGGCCATCCATTTGGGGATGGTATGCACTTGAGAATTGCAGCTTGTTTCCCATAAGCTTCCAAAGTGATCACCAAAAGTGACTCACAAGTTTGAGATCTCTGTCTGAAGTGATGGTCTTAGGGACTCTATGCAAACATACCACCTCTCTAAAACATAAGGTAGCAATATTTGAAGCATCCGTAGAATTCTTGCAAGGAATGGAGTGTGCTATCTTTGAAAAGCAATGTACAACAACAAAAATACACCAGTATTTTGGATTGATATTGGTTGGTATAAACCATTGAGAGATCTTACCAAGGATTTGTGATTGGTATTGGTTGGTATAAACCAGTGTTTTGGACTCCTCCTTTGACTCTTTGACAAACTAGGCATCTTTGGTCATATCTAGCTACATCATTCTTCATAGCTGGCGAAAAATATCGTTGCTTGATAAGAGCTTCTATTTTATCTCTTCCAAAGTGTCTTTCTAAGCCTCCAACATGCAGCTCCTCGCTAACAGACATCCTTAATGATCATTCGGGAATGTACAGCTGGTTTCCTTTGAAGAGGTAGCCTTTGATCACTTATTCTTTTCATTATTCAACTCTTGCAAGATTTTTGAAAAGAAAACATCCAAGGCATAATGATCTGTAATAACTCAAAACTAGTGACTTTAAAAGAAAGAGTAGTGAGCAAAATGTGACTCAATGCATCAGTCACTTTGTTAGAACTTACAGGTTTGTGTTGTAAAACAAAGTGGAACTTATCCAAGTATGAAACCCATCCTGGATGCCTTGAATTTAACTTCTTTTGCCCCTTAAAAATCTCAAAGCCTTATGGTCGGAGTAGTGGATGAATTCAACTCCAAAAAAATACTGCTCTCAATGCCAAAGTGCTTGCACAATGGCATACAATTCATTGTTATAAGTTGAGTACTTCTGCCTTGTATTATTGAGTTTCTCATTAAAATACGCCATTATCCTCTTCTCTTGCATTAACACAGCTCCAATGCCAACATCTGAAGCATCACATTCTACTTGAAAGGGCTTGGAAAAGTTGGGGAGGATTAACATTGAAGCCTCAACTAGCTTGGACTTGAGTAACTCAAAACTTATTGCAACCCCTTTTGTCCAATGGAACTCCTTTTTCACCACTTCCATCATTGGAGCAATGATGGTGCTAATATTGCAAGTGAACCTCCTATAAAAAGAGGCTAAGCCATTGAGCTTGGGGATAGGCCACTCAAGAATAGCCTTCACCTTGTCTTCATCCATATGCATCCCATCTACAGTCACAACATATCCTCAAAAAACAACTCAGTTAATCATGGATGTGTGCTTCTTATGGTTCACAAACAGTTGATTCTCTTGGAGGACCTTGAATACATTGGTTGAGTGCTCCAAATATTGATCTTGGCTTTTGCTGTAAATTATTATATCATCAAACTATTCTTCCAAATATTTACCCATTAAGTTTCTCAACACTTTACGATGTGGTACAGTGACATGGCGACCTGACCTGGCAAGTTATCTATCTTTGTTTTGCTTTTTTTGTTCTCATCAAAATCTACCAAATCCATTTGTATTCATCCTTGTAGATTTCAGGCTGTATCAAGTGAAACACCTTAGAATGTCCAAGACCCCAAGCCTATTCAGATTCCCCACTAAGTCATAACACAAGAAGCTCATCCCACTTGGACTTACTCCCCACAAAACCCTATTTATAGTACCCTAGAAGTCGGCACATACACTTTGCCTCCCAAGATTTGTGTCGCACCCTTGCACTCACTACAAGTCACTCATTTGGCCACCACAACCTAGCCTTTCCATGCTATGTGCCACCCTACTGCTCTAGGAAATTTGTCTTACTTTTCCCTCACACCCACTCACAACATGCCATGAGTTGAACCACTACATACATGAGCACTTACACATATGCCGAGCACAATACCATCCACCACCAACACCATCGTCATGGCACCATTGACTCGTTCAAAAATGAGCAGCACAAAAGGCTATCCCAAGTGCAGGAGCGTGTCGCGTAGTAATTAGGAATAAATTCCTAGATCGTCTCCACAGGAAAAGTGCTAAAAATAAACTCGTNAAAAAATGAGCAGCACAAAGGCTATCCCAAGTGCAGGAGCGTGTCGCGTAGTAATTAGAAATAAATTCCTAGATCGTCTCCACAGGAAAAGTGCTAAAAATAAACTCGTGTAAAATGGTGAAAATATTTACAATGAGAAAATAAAAATTAAAATGATGATATGTACAATAGAAGAAAGAGTGCAATGAAAAGAAGATTTTACTGGTCGTGAACCAGATTCATTTTTAGTTGGCTTTGAGTGTTTTGGATGCAGTTATGAAAATTAAAGAATTTAAAGTGCAAGACAGTGAATTTAAAATTGCTGAAAATTAAATGTGCAGGAAAATTAAATCACATTAATTTAAATTGCTGGAAATTAAAAATGCAGAAAAATAAATNCTGGGCGTCTACATCGGCCACACCTACTGGGTATCTAACATCCACCACCCTTTCTTCGTCCGTTCACAAGCCTTTATATAGGCTTCAAAAGTACTGAAAATGGGTACTGTGTGCTATCCCATGTCTGTGACTTCGTCTGTCTTGTTCTCCACGTGCAGAAGATAAACAACTTTCGGCCTCTTTCCAGTTCATTTATTCTTTCTTTTTGTTTTCTTTCTGCTATGCATCCGTGCCTTCATCATGCGTCCGTCTCTCTCTTTTCTTTTCTTTTTCTTTCTGCTTTGCGTGCTGCCAGTGTCGTCCGCATGCATTTTCTTCTTCTTCTTTTTTTTTTTTTCTTCTTCTTTCTTCCTTTCTTTCTCTCTTCCCTACCGTTTCGTCTCTCTTTCTCCGTGTGTCTGCTTCTGAAGCTTTCCATTTCTTTTCTTTTCCCGCATGCATGTTTCAGATGGAGGTTGCATGCATGACCCGCAGCTGGTGGCTTCGGAGGAGGGCCGTAGGTGATGGGCACGGCTGCTCTTGCAGAGGACCTGTTGCAGCGTCGTTACTGAGAGAGAGGAGTGAAACAGAGAGGTAGAGAGAGTGCTGAGCTAGAGGGAGAAGTGGTGGCTGGCTGATTTCGCATGGCCGTGGATGCTGGGCAGTGGCACACGGTGGTCGTTTCCTGGATGAGGAGGAGCGGTGCATGGACAGTGCGGTGGAGTTACGGGACTGGTTCACGGCTGTGCATGATGAAACACTGCGGAAGTTTACATGAAGGTGTAGTGGCTTCGGAGATGGCGTTGCCGTGTGTGGGTGGTGGTTGAGAGGTTCTCCGGCGTCTTCTGTTGACTGCTGGCGGCTAGCGGAGATGCATGGTGGCGTGGAGACGCTGGGTAGCGATTGATGGAGGTGGTTTGGTGTTGCTGTGAAGTAAAATTTTGCTCTGTTTTGGAGAGCAAAAACAGAGTTCTTTGTGCAGAGCCACCTGCTCAGATTTCAGTGAGGATGATGGACGTTCATGCCGAGGCGCAGCGCAGTTGTTCATGGATTTTCAGACGGTGACGACGTGCGCTGGAGGATGGCCGTGGCGCTGCTGTTGGAGATGCTACGCACAAGGCAGCTTGCGGTGCACTGCTGAGCTGAAGGTTGAAGCAGGCTCAAAACGACGTGTAGTTTTGGATCTATGTACAAAACTACATGTCGTTTTGGAGGGGCCTGAAAAACAGAAAAATAAAATAAAATAAAAATTAGACAAGCAAAAATAAATAATAATCACATAAAATAAAAAATAAAACTAGACAAATAAAATAAAATAAAATAAGATAAAAAAACTAGAATAAATAAAATTAAACAAGAGATGAAAAATAAAATATTAAAAGTATGTTGTGCATGTGAAGAACTTATTGCCCAAATAAATCACAAGTTATAAAATCAAGCATAAACTATGCTTTTAATCAATTTAATTCACACTTGGATTTATGCCTCTTAATCAATTTTTCCATCTAAAACCAATGATAAAATAATAAAACAATTAAAAATATATTGGTTTTAAATGTATAAAATATGCAATAATGCAGCTCAATCAACCATGACCCTCAACCATAGATCCACTATATGTTCCAGCCACTGAGGTCGATGGAGTACCTTCTTTACACATAATTTTATAGTAAACTGTAAAGTTTCTTTTTCCAAAAGTATATCTATGTTGTAAATGTTTTACAAAGGTAAATATGTATTTATGAGCTCTTCATTGTTATCCGTTTTTATGAACTCTATGTATGATCAAAGATGCTTTATGATTTTGAATTGCATGACTGACGTGACTAACTATTATATTATACGACTGTTTATTTTAAAGAATGAAAGGTAAGGTAATGTTAATGTAAAGAAAAGAAAATGAATGGTATGATTGCATGTGTTTGATGAGGTTAATGAAATGGCCGTATGAGGTTGAGGATGGTAGCATGAGGTTGGGATGAATGGAAATGCTGGAATGAATAATTGGAGGTGCACCTAATGATTACCCATTCTTAAGTTCGGTTTTATTCCATTAGCTACAGCTAGAACCATTGATCGCAAAGGTCGCCAACCCTAACACATGAGGGTTAACAGTGTGTAAACGACCACTGAGGATAAGGTTAAGGTAACAAATGATTTATGATTGAGGTTAAATAAATGCTTATGCTTCTATGGTTGAGGTAAAAGAATACTTCTTAAGGCTTTAAGATTAATGTTTAAGGATGCTTAAAGGTAATTTTTCTTCAGAATGTTGAAGTTAAATGAAAACCTTGTGTTTATAATTGTGTTTACTATATGATGTGGTTCTTATTGAGTATTCGACTTATATTATTTATTTTAAAATATTTTCCCACCCCAAGTGAGGAAGGCTCAAGGATAATGTTCAGGAGGGTGACATTGACAATGAGACTTAAGTCTGAGAGAGAGGATTTAGATTTTTCTTTACATTTAAATGATTTATGCTTTTACAATGCGTAGCACATGTTAGACCATTATATTTTAAATGTGCTATTGAACAAATGTTTGGATTAAGAGATTTCTTTTACTAGATTATCATGTGAAAGTTTTATTTATGGGATTTTTTATACCTGGCACAAAGAATATCCTCCAGTTCCTCTAACTTTACAAGCCTTACAAGCATTCGTAGATTTTTTATTTTTCCAAAGACCATTATCTAATCTAGATGCATGCTTGATAGAAGTCTTGCATGTTCATTACTTATTCAATTCCTTACTTAGATTCATGTTTCAACCACAATTGAACACATGCATGAATGATCAAGCCTTAGAACTCCAAATTACATGGTTTGGCCGAAACCTATTAGATAGATTTTATAATTTTTGTGCATTTATTCTTAGTTGGACATGCACAGTTGAAACTTACAGCTCTAGAAATCCTTTTATATACATGCGAGTCCAAGATCATGTTAACCGAGACATGGCCGAAATGCTCAATGTCTAAACCTTTAATTATTTCTTCATGTTCTTCATCTTTTCAATCCTAAAAAAGATTTCTATACATGCATGGCATTGAAGGTCAAGCTCATGCTACAAACATTAAAATAGTGATTTAATAATCCCCAACCTTCTTATCATGTGACGGTTGAAACATATAGTACTATACAAGATTCCAACCTTTATACTTTAAGATTCAAAGCTTATATACCAGTCCCACATGAATGCATTAGCTAGCCTCAATATACATGTAATACCAGAAACTCATATTGCGACTTGTCATATTTGCTTCAATATTTCAAAACTCATGTTTAGGCAATAAAGCCTTGTTTGGTTATGCAGATGAGATGAAAGTTAAAAATTAAATAAAATATTATTATAATATAATTTCTTAATATTATTTTTGTTTTGAAATTTGAAAAAGTTGAATTATTCATTATATTTTGTTTGAAAGTTTGGGAAAGTTGTAATGCTTAGAAGTTGTCTTTACGCACATAGATTCCTTAACCCTCGCTTTATAGGCTATGGGCAAAACATCCATGGTCATTTTTCAAGATTTTGCTTGCTATCATAATATACATCTGTTTTCATTCTTCAAAGCATTAAACACAAAATAAATGGCTAAATGTTAGAAAAATGCTAGTGAGATACTTGGAATGTTAGAAGGGCTTCTCTCCAAGCTTTCACTAGTTGCTCTAGAGCTAAGAGGCTGGTAATTTGAGATATAAAGATTGTTTTATGCATATAGTGGAATTTGCTACCATTTATTATTGTTATTGTTGTTGTAATTATTATCATTATTTTTGTTATTATGCTAAGTTTATTTTCTAAAATAATTGCCCATCTTTATCTGTCTCTTAGTTTCATCTGTTTATTTTAACTCAAAAGTAATGTTAGGGACACAGTCTTTACACGAACCCCTCACATGAACAGTAGCTTTATAGTTAATACAAATAGCAAAAAACTATTCAAATTAGGGATCCGTGTACATATCATTTCTGTTTAACCCTCAATGACACCAGTACCAAAACTACATGTAAAATTGGGAGTCAAATGCGATCATGGATTAAAGAGCTTTCTAAAGGGCCCATCTTTGCGATCTTTTGCAGCTTCTATTATAGCAAGGAACCTCTTGAACCCTGTTGTAGCAGCACCTCTTCCAAGTGGAGCTGCTCTGGTTAACACATCCTCTCGGGAAGCAACTAGTCCGATTGAAGCTGGACTGGGTATCACAAGAGCTACCGCTGGGACTACTGATGGCATGATAGAGGGTTGTGTGATCCTTTGCCCATGTTTGTTGAAGTCATCTAGTACACTTTGCTTATCAGCTTTTTTTAACATGGAAAGCACAATATTAGCCAACAATAAAAACACCTTTAATTCCATCACCTAACACTTATGGAAAGTTCAAAATACTTTTGGCCAATAGACATTGATCGTTACTTCGGATTGCCATCCTCAAGGTTTAACAGTTTAATATAACTCCACCATCACGTCAAATGCATATTAGCTACTATCAGCACCCATGATAATCCTATCAACATTCTTCGCACCCTCCTTGGCTAAAAAGTCTGCCACCATATTAGCTCCTCTATAAATATGACTAATAGAGCCTTTTAATAGCCTTAGCAAACTTTGTATTTCTTCCCAAAAATCCCACATATACCAGAAATTACAACCACCCTTACGTATCCATTGTACTACCACTTTAGATTCAGATTCTATTACAATATTTCTAAGACCCAGATTTTTAGCTAAGTGTAACCCATCAAGTAAGGCACATCCTTCAGCTAAAGAATTTGTTGCAATCCCATAATACCTTGTAAAACCAGCAATGGCCTTACCCTCTGCATCCCGAATAATCCCCCCCCCCTCCTGCTGCACCTGGATTCCCCATGGAACAACCATCCACATTGAGTTTAAACACTCCTCTTCTCGGTTTTTTCCACTTCACCATTTTAGGAATTTTGACAATCAAAGGAGCTACCGGACAATTTAATTCCTTCAGCATTTTCTCATCACTAACATGGCTCTTCCTAAATTTCTGCTGTTGGGAAAAAATATCTACAAGAGAAACTTTCACTAACCGAATAACAGCATACACATCAGACTTCAACTCCTCCATTCTCACTTTACACCAATTTCTCCATAGTGCCTAAGTAATCAAAATACGCAACATACCTTTGCAAAGGCCAACCTGGGAAGCTGCCGAACTCCTCATCCACCAGAAATTCATCATACCTTGCCAAGAGTTGAAGTGAGATAGCCGTACACCCAACACAGTTGCAAAATATTTCAAACTTTAATAGCTAATTCACCACTACACAACACATGATCCATGGTTTCTTGTTGAGGAGAAATACAACAATGGCATTTTGAAACCATTGAAATTCCAAGCTGCCTAATCCTCTTATCTACTGGTAAAGTATCTCTCCGGGCTCGCCAACATACAAATGACATTTTTTTTGCAACATATTTCTGCCATAACCATTACCCCATGGACAAGTATTCCCATGATCTCTAATCAACTCCCAAGCTGATTTAGTGGTGAAGCTCCAATCTACATTAGGCTGCCAAATACGAATGTCCTTTCCAGCTTTTCCGGATCCTCTGCACTTAATTTTTTTGCAAACAAGCTTCCAAAACCAGTACCTGTAATCTGCCAATATCCCACCCAATTGGTGCCCAAACATCAGCCACTCTTATACGTGGGTTTCCTCTGACCTCTTGTGTCTCAAGTATAGCTCCATCTCCTAACCAATTATCATACCAGAAACTAACATCACCTTGCCATATTATACTCTTAGAATGTTTGATGAAAATTGGTAAGACTGCCATAATACCCTTCCAAAATCTGGATCCTCTACCATTAGACATCACATATGCAGGGTGATAATCAGCCAAATATTTTGCCTTAAAAAATTTTGCCCATAAAGAATTACCATCCAACAACTTCCACGCAAATCTCATAAATAAGGACATCTGAACATCAGCAAGGCTTCGAAAACCCAACCCACCTTCTTCAACTAGAAAACAAATGTGCCGCCATGCCACCCATTTCCTTTTTTTCCGTTCATCAATAGAATTCTAAAGGAAATTTGAGAAAATCGACGAAATGGTTTTGAAAACCCCCTTTGGCAACATCATGACAGAAATCATGTGAATTGACATACTTGAGAGTACATGTTTGATAAGAGTTATCTTACCTCCAAAAGATAAAACTTTGCTCTTCCAACCTGCAAGCTATTTTTGAATTTTAAGAATCATAGGCTCAAACAACCTCATATTAACTCTCCCTACATGTAAAGGCACCCCCAAATAATTACAAGGCCATTTCCCTTCGGAGAACTGAGTAAGTTGTAACAACTCATTTTTCCTAACTGTAGGTACTTTTGATGAAAAGAAAATGAAAGACTTAGAAGCACTAACCAGCTGTCCCGAAATACACTCATATGATTTCCGAATACTCATAAACTTCTGGACTGATCTCTTCCCTCCATTTGCAAAAATAAGCACAATTCCTATTCATAAACTTTTTAACATGTATAAATCACATGAGATTTTAGACGTTGACTTATTTATTCATGAACATTGTCACATTCAACCCCCAACCTTTATTTTTCCAAAGACCATTATCTAATCTAGATGCATGCTTGATAGAAGTCTTGCATGTTCATTACTTATTCAATTCCTTACTTAGATTCATGTTTCAACCACAATTGAACACACGCATGAATGATCAAGCCTTAGAACTCCAAATTACATGGTTTGGCCAAAACCTATTCGATAGATTTTATAATTTTGGTGCATTTATTTTTCGTTGGACATGCACAGTTGAAACTTACAGCTCTAGAAATCCTCTTTTTTGCGAGTCCAAGATTATGTTAACCGAGACATGGCCAAAATGCTCAATGTCTAAACTTTTAATTATTTCTTCATCTTTTCAATCCTAAACAAGATTTCTATACATGCATGGCATTGATGGTCGAAACACGTAGTACTATAGAAGATTCCAACCTTTATACTATAAGATTCAAGCTTATATACCAGTCACACATGAATGCATGCATTAGTCTCAATATACATGTAATACCTGAAACTCAGATTGTGACTTTGTCATATTTGCTTCAATATTTCAAAACACATGTTTAGACAATAAAGTCTTTTTTAGTTATACAGATAAGATGAAAGTTGAAAATTGAATAAAATATTGTTAGAATATAATTTCTTAATATTATTTTTGTTTTAAAATTTGAAAAAATTGAATTGTTCATTGTATATTGTTTGGAAGTTTGGAAAAATTATAATGATTAGATGAAATAGTTTGTGTAAACAAACTAGGCCTAGATCCATGCTTAGAAGTTGTCTTTACGCACATGTATGCCTTAATCCTCGCTTTATATAGGCTATGGCCTAGATCCAAGCTTAGAAGTTGTCATTTTTCAAGATTTCGCTTGCTATCATAAATACATCATGTTTTCATGCTTCAAAGCATTAAACACAAAATAAATGGCTAAATGTTAGAAAAATACTAGTGAGATACTTGGAATGTTAGAAGGGCTTCCCTCCAAGCTTCCACTAGTTGCTCTAGAGCTAAGAGGCTTGTAATTTGAGATATAAAGATTGTTTTTGGGTGGTGCGAAAATTGAAGAAAGTGCCAGGGAAAATGTGGGGAGGGGATGGTCGGCCAAGAAGAGAGAGAAGAAATAGTGAGAGCGTTAGAGTGTAAAAATGGGATTGTATGGGTTTATAGGGCTGGGCGGATTCCACTGTGCATAAAGTGGAATTTGCTACCTAGATGACAGCAACTGTTGCCCCATTTATTATTTCCCATCTTTATCATCTGTCTTTTAGTTTCGTCTGTCTATTGTAACTCAAAAGTAATGTTAGGGACAGTTTTTACACGAACCCCCACATGTCTATTGTAAAAAACTGTTCAAATTAGGGATCCGTGTACGCGGGCCCGCGTCCATATCATTTCTGTTTAACCCCTCACAGGAACCATTGAGAAACTAATCCCTCCCCACACCCCACCCCCGTGCGCGGGGACTGCGGGGTGTATTTTTAACCAATGACGCCAGTACCAAAACTACATGTAAAATTGGGATTCAAATGCGGTCATGGATTAAAGAGCTTTCTAAAGGGCCCATCTTTGCGATCTTTTGCAGCTTCTGTTAAAGCAAGGAACCTCTTGAACCCTGTTGTAGCAGCACCTCTTCCAAGTGCAGCTGCTCTGGTTAACACATCCTCTCGGGAAGCAAATAGTCCGATTGAAGCCAGACTGGGTATCACAGGAGCTGCCGCTGGGACTACTGATGGCATGATAGAGGGTTGTGTGATCCCTGGCCCATGTTTGTTGAAGTCATCTAGTACACTTTGCTGATCAGCTTTTTTTAGACCCGGCCTAGCCTGCACATGGAAAGCACAGTATTAGCCAACAATAAAAACACCTTTAATATTTCCATCACCTAACACTTATGGAAAGTTCAAAATACTTTTGGCCAATAGACATTGATCGTTACTTCAGATTGCCATCCTCAAGGTTTAACAGTTTAATATAACTCCACCATCACGTCAAATGCATATTAGCGACTATTAACTAATACATCTAGTATCCGTCTGATGGTAGATGGATCCGACAAAGCTACCTCTAAACTTCTAATGATCCGGATAAAAAAATAAAGATAAAATCAAATAAGACGAAGAGCGACTAAAGATTTAAGTAAGCATCTTGAAAAATTACTTAAGTGAACCAAGGGAATGCGTAAAACATGTACTGCAACTTTAGCAGCGAAATTGCCATCTAGCATACGAAAATCTGTTTGGTAGTTCCATGCACCAACTGCCATAATTTATCTCTTGGAGCGTTCCTAACAATAAAAATGATATATATATTTTTTTCATAAAAGAAAGAACAAATACAAGATATAAATCGAATCCACGAAAGATTGGATTAGGCAAAGATTTTCCCATCTGGGAGATACACTGATAAAGTGATCGGCTTAGGAGGAAAATAACTTAAAACAATAAATCATGTTTTGGTAACAGTTGAACGTTTTACAGCCCCTCCTATATTTTTCATTTAGTCATTCTGTAACCATGTACATGCAATAATTGAAGCATCATAGGAGGTCTAGTTTATTGCGCCCCTAAAGACGCTAGGAAACTAGGAACC
>QEOT01002105.1:383929-405478 GCA_003123785.1 Pterocarya stenoptera
AAAAAAAAAAAAACACAGAGCTTCGACATAATGTTGCATAATCTAATATAACAACATATATAGAAGAAGAGAAACTCTACTTGCACCCGTGGTGGGAACCCCCGCGTACCCATCCCTCCACGTGGGCAATAATGAAACGGTGCATTGCTTAGACCCCCGAAACACGAAATATCAAACTTGACTTCCCCATCAGAAGAAACACGCCCACCACACCGAACAGAGCAAGCTGAAGTAGTAGGCGACCACAATAAATAAAGAGAAAAGATATTTACAATCCTAAATTGTGCAATTGCCGCATAATCGCTTTGAAAAAAGTGAATAAAACATGAAACCTATATAAAAAATTAATTTTTTTAATAATAGACCCCACTAATTTTCAAAGCGATTAAGCGACGTTTACGCACTTCATAATTATATGTAAAATTACTTACATGCACAATTAACTTACCATAATAGGTATCATTTTCGCATATTTAGCAAGTGTATGGACAGGAAAGCTAACATTTTTGAGGGCCTGTAACAAGCCTTTGTCTATTGAGTATTCAGAAAAGTAGCAAAAAGGAAACATAGAAAACAAGCATATTATTTTTGCCTATTGAGTGAGTAATAATGCAAAGATATGTGAATAACTATTGGAAAATCTGATTGATTCAGGGCACATTGGGAGAAAAGCTAACTGAGAATAACCTGGAAGACCCAGGCCCACCTGTGTCTTCAGAAGAGTTAACAAATCCAGATGCGATCTCAAGAATAAGTGAGACAACCACTGGCGCAGTTTCGGCTACCCACTTGAGCATCCTCATTGGAATCCCCATATCCCATATATCCCTATAATTTAAGGATAATTATTGGATGCTCAAGTTTTATCATGGTATTAGAGCAATACTGTAACGCCCCGTACCCGGATGGGTCAGAGAAAGTACATCCATAACCCTACCCACGCGATAGATCACGAACTACTTCAAATTCAAGAGAATATGACCTACACCGAAGAACCAGTACTGATTGTGGACAAGAAAGAGTAAGTGTTACGAACTCGAACTATCCCTTTGGTTAAAGTGCTGTGGAACAATCATGCTATTAACGAAGCATCTTGGGAATTTGAGGAAGAGATGCGAGTTAAGTACCCCCACTTATTCGACGAGAATTTTGATAGCTTGTAAGAAATTCCGAGGACGGAATTTTTGTAAGGGGGAGGATGTGAAGCCCAGGCCCGTGGCCTAGGCAACTGAAGCCCAGTCCCAAAAACACCTGCAACGATGCCGTTTTCTCTTCCAGGTATGGTTCCCTTTTCAGTTTCTTCTTCCCCCGATTTTCCCTCCTTCTGCTTTGTATTTTGTGAGATTTTCCTTTATGGCCGACGGTTTTCTCCTCTCCCAAAATTTCTCCTCTCAACCGTATCTCTTTTCCCTCTTATCTTCTCTGTCTCTTGCATTCCTGCCATAAAATTTCAGGTGTTGCTGCTGTGAACTTCCCACGCTAATCTTCCCCTTTAGATGCTTTGGGAGACAAGTTTGTAAATGACAGGTAGTAATTCTCTGACCCATCCGGGTACGGGGCGTTACAAATACCTTCCGCAATTGATCAAGATGTCAAATTTCTTGTAAAATTCTCTAATGCTTCTCTTCTCTTACTTTACTGTTCTGAATCTTGGTTATGATACTCCAAACTTCCTCTTTTTTATTTATAATCATAGATAAATTCAGGATCTGTGTTGGTCTTTCATTCGGGAGGCAGTGAGGGACCATAGATTACTATCCTCTGCTACATGCTTGGACCATCATGTAATGACGTTGTATTATCCTGGCTACTCAATTCTCTTTTAAAGACAAATTGCTTCTACTGTTATATATGAATTGCTGCTTAAATCTGGAAAGATTTGTACGAAAGATTTGTAGCAAGTAATAAATTTGTAAATCAGTTTAAGAGCTTTTGAGTTGAGCTATTTAGATTTCTTTAACTCAAAAAGTTTCTAAAGGTCAAAATGAACAGTTTATATCTATTATATCTTAGTGTAGTCAATTGTTTTCTTTTTCTTTTCTAAAATCTTAAATTTGGAAGGAAATATGAATTTCTCATTTGAAGAGAGAAAATCATACTTTATTATTCATGATCTGTTATTGCCACCATAACATCGGTGAAAGTGAAACAATTTGAATGCTTGTAGTTTCGTTTCTGTATTGACAAACCAATATACATCATATTCAAAAAATTATTAATGGAATAGAAGTTTCAACCCCAAAGAGAGATCATTTCTGGCTCCAGTGGTAGAGCCACGTTGTCCCAAGGAGGGGCCATGGCCCCTCCAAAACTTTGTGAAAACATAAATTACTCTCCTACATTTTATACATAATTCTACAAATATAGAAACTGCCCCCCCCCCAAATTTTATAATTTCCTTATGCTCTCTAAATTTTTTTTTTTAATTTTAATATACCTAGAAATGTCTCTCTCCATTTTTTTTTTATAGTCCCAAATTTTTGATTAATTTCTATATATTATCTATTTTCAAGGATGTGGCTTCTCCAAAATTAAAATTAAGTTTAGGAAAAATAATAAACTTATTAATATGGATCCTAAAGTTTTTTGTTATACAATCTAGGACCCACATGAAAGCAATTATTTTTTAATGATAGAGTCATAGACTCCACCTTTTTTTTCAGAGGGAGTGCGTAGAGCTTGCATACCATAAGACTATATCTAGCATTACTCTTTGAGAGAAGCTACCAGCCGGATGGGTGAAATACCCTGTTTTACACCCACGAATGAAGAGCTGACACGTATAGACTGTAGCAAATTAAACAATAAACTCCCGTGTAGACAATCTTTCCAGTTTCTTCGTAAACACCCAATCCGATCTCTCTCTCTCCCTCCCCTCCCCTCCCCAACCCCGTGTCACCCAGCTCCCCCCTCCCTCTCTCTCTATAAAATACACACACTCTCTCTCTCCCTCCTTTGTGGTGAAGTTTTCAAGGCTTTGGAAAAACACTTCCCAGGTCATCTCCCACCCCAGCTTACCAGAGCAATGAAATACAACCTAGTGCAAAAAAACAACACAAATTTGCAATAAAAAAAAGTCTGGCATTGCAGGAAAAAAAAAGAAGAAAAAAATAACCCAGCAGCTAAAAAACGAAGTTTCAAAAACCCAAAAAACAGAGAAATACAAGAGAGTTTTTGAAAAAGAGCATGTGCAATGCAGCGAGCTATACTAAGATCAAGAACTCGTGAGTTTGTATCCGACGGACGTACTCTGCTATTACCCATTACTTAAGGTGCGGATCACCAATCCCCTTACAAATCAACATATATAGCCAGATTACAAAATATATTCAAAATCAAAGAGACTGAGAGAGCTGTGCGGGGGAGAGAAAGAAAGGGAAAAGGGGAGAGAAGAGGGCACTGGGGAGAGAAGAGAAATGGAAAAGGGAAGAGAAGAAAGAAGAGAGGGTGCGGGGAAGAGGAGAGAAAGAGAAGAGCTGCAATTGAATAAACTCGGACACATCACAAGACACATAAGTCTCATATGTGTTGAAATTCTATTGGCTGGTGTAAAGTAAAAAATAACACCTGACCTGTTTGAACCTTTTCTCTTACTCTTTACATATATGTGTCACAGTAAAAAAATTTGGCCCCCTCCACACAATTGCTGGTTCTGCCACTGTTTGGCTCTATCACTACTATATACACAACTCTAAAATGGGCAATTGCAGATCCCTCAAGGCACCCTAGATTCATGAAGTCTGTAAAATCCAGTAAGGAGACTTACCCAACAAGCTGCATAAACCAGGAATATTATCGAGATTCCCAACTTCAACCGCAGTTTGCTTCTCTCCTGCAATGTTGGGAGCATGTCTACACACAATGATATATATGTTACAATCCAATCAACAGTAAAAGGAGAAGAACCCCTCTTATATTGTTCAACAATGGCTTTGTTTGCCTTCATTGCTCTTATATTTGTAGACTTCTATTTGTGTGTATTTTAACAAGGTAATGGATTAAACAAGTCTCATGAGAGGAATCCCAAGACTTCTACATTATTTGGGCAGCCTCAAAAGACCCAAGATTTGTAAGTAAGGTTGTAACTCATGAACTTGACTTGATTTTTGTTCTTATAAGAAAAACATAAGTTTTGACAAAAATCTAGGCTCGACTTACTATACAAGTAAAACTCGTATATAAACTGGTACAACTTCAAATTTATCATTTGGTAGATATTATATTAAATTTTATACCAAGCATTCATAAGTATTTAAAAATATAAAAGAGAATCATATTCTTAGCACGATGATATGATGGATATCATTTGAGTCGATATGAATATTATAAATTATTGTATAGATATGTATTTATAATAACTATATTATTTATATTAATTCAAAGTTGTTTTGTCAAAGTTTGTAGATAGAGTTAAGAGATTTTGTGTGTATTCGCGTGCCTTTATTCCTAGGAGTTCAAGGACTTGTTTATAGGCTAGAATTAGTTCAATAACTTGGAAGCTTACAAGTTGTCCACTTATGTTAGTCTTGGACTTGGGATGGACATTGCTAGATGTTGGGCTCTCGTGGACTTATCTGGGTCTGTAGCTTATGTCCAAAATGAGGGCCCTTTTGAAAAAAATTAGGACACCTTCAAAGTTGTAATTTAAGATGTTGGGCTCTAAAGTTGTCATTCTAAAGTGATGCATTCAAGTTTAGTCTTAAACTTAGAATATAGAAGTACTGCAGTCACAAAGAGATTATAAAAATAATCATATAAATTGATGTAATTTCATGTGATCCGTCAGATTTATTTTATAATAAAAGTAATTTTACAAACTGACAAATCACATCAAGTCACATCAGTTTGTGGGATTACTTATGTGTAATCATTTTGTGGCTAGAATATTTCTCTTAATTATATATATCTGAACTTAATATAGTTGTCATCTTTGACCGATTGCGATTGATCTCTTGAATTGGTTTTTCGTCACTAAAAAGCATAAGTGAGAGGATGATAACTAAAATGTAGCTTCTCTATCAACAATTGAATTTGTTATTCCTTACAATTCTTGTTTTTATTTAAATTCAGTTTAATGTCTTTTATTTTCTTTGCACCTTTAATTTCTGTCTATTTAAATTACTGTCATTTATTTTTCCTTGCACCTTTAATTTCAGTTTATTTAAATTACTGTCATTTATTTTTCTCGCACTTTTAATTTCGCTATTTAAATTAATGTCATTTATTTTTCTTGCTCCTTTAAATTCCAGTCTATTAATTTCAGCAATTTTAATTTACTTTCTTGCTTTATTTCCTTACTTTTTATCGCTGTACTCAAATCCAACAAACATGAATCTCGTTCACGACCAGTAAATTTTCATTTTCATTGCACTTCTCCATTCATTGTATAGATCACCTCTTTTATTTTTTATTTTCTCTTTGTAAATATTTTCACCATTGCACACAAGTTTTACTTTTAAGCATTTTTCTTGAGGAGACGATCTAGGAATTTACTCCTAATTATTATGCGACACTCTCCTGCACTTGGGATAGCCTTTGTGTTGCTCATTTTTGAGTTAGTTAAGTTTTTGGCGCCTTTGCTGAGGAATAGTTGTTTGGTGGAAATTAAAACTCGTGATTTTTATTATCATTTTTTTATTTGCTTTTCTGCTTATTATAATTAAAAAAAAAAAAACATTTTCACCTACTACTCAGTCTTGGGTGAGAGACAATTCCAATGGACTTCGTAAAGTTGCATTGAGCACTGAAATTAGTTTACACAGCTTATAGATAGATACCCATTCTGTCTCTTCTACAAGCAACAACTCTAAAACCGAACAAGCCATGGTTGCACCTACACCACGCACTCTTAGAGATTATTTGTAGCCCACTCGCACCACTACACCTTTTTTTTCTTTTAGAAGAGTCAGGGTCACATGTCCAATAATGACCCCTACCCCATATTTATAAACAGACCCTCACTTGTGGTGGAGGAAAACTGTTTAACAATAAACTACTTGTGTGACTAAAAACCATAATTTGTCCAAAATTGAGGACTACAAGAAACAAAACCAAAACCCACTCGACGCCCATCTATCCAAACCTCAAAGAAGGAATGCCTAATTTATCCACCTTTTAGATACCTTTTAGCTTCCATGGAACATCATCAAAGTCAACCCACATACCAGATTGATGATTCGAAGCCAGACGAACAAGAAAATCAGCTCCTGAATTTCCTTCTCTATAAACATAACTGATTTTGACTTGCAAATTAGACAAGATCTCTTTGATTTCATCCCAATAGTCTTCAAGATACCATATGCCACATCTACCTCTTGCCAACAAATTAACTACAAGTAAAGAATCAAGCTCAATCTCAATTCTATGCAAACCCAACTCCTTGCAATGTTTCAGCCCAGAATAAAGAGCTAATAGTTCTACTTCATTATTAGAGTCATGAGCCAACTCCTTGGCAAAAGCAAACCTCAAGTAGCCTCGATCATCTCGAATAAGGCCACCTGCCCCCATGCAACCCAGATTGCCCAAAGAACTCCCATCAACATTCAACTTAAACCACCCCCTATTCGATTTACACCACTTTACCAAACAAACCGGTTTACGTAAAGGAGCTTTAAACAGAATTGATAAGGCCTCCAATGTTTGAGTGTCACCATTTCCCAAATTTTTACTCACCCTCAGACGTAATCCTATCCATGCAATTGAAGCTTTAATTGCACTCCACAAAGACTGCACAGAAACATTTTTTCCTTCCATGCGAGCCTTACATCGCCACACCCAAAGAGACCACGTTAATATGATTGGAATCAAACCAAGCAACGTACCTTTTTGAGACAAATGTGAGGCCCGTCGAAACCAAAGCTCCATGGTATTCTTCCAAGGCCTGGAAGGGTCATAAGGCATCCCCAAACTCAAAGATGCCCTGAGCCAGATTTCCATTGCTAGGGATCCTGTGGCCAGGACATGATCTTGATTTTCCAGACAACCTTGTACATAGCAATCACATTTTGAGACCACGGGAATGCCCAACTCTTTAATACGGGAATCCACACTTAGGCAAAAATTCAAAGCCTTCCACATTGTAACCGAGTACTTCTTTGGAAGCTCTGAGTGCCAAATCCAACGAGCCCATTCAGATTTAGGAGCCCTAACACGAATACATTCCTAAGTTGATTTCGAGGAAAAATTAGCATCTAAACTCCGTTTCCAAATTAGAATATCTGTCCCATCTTTATGCTCACCTAAATATGTCAAGATTTCCTCGAATTTAGACTCCCCTACCAGCCTTCTTAGAAGTTCCACATCCCACCCATTATGAATTCGACACTCCCTTATTGTGAGAAGAGGAAGATCCGAGATTTCACAAAAGTCTATAATAGCACCAGATGACAACCAGTTATCCTTCCAGAAAGAGACTCGACCATCCCTTACCTTCCATATTGAATTACACAACACCTTAGGTAGCACCTCTACTATTCGCTTCCAGAATAAAGAGCCCTTACTAGCCTCAATCAAAGAGACATGCCTCTCCTTGACATATTTTGCCCTAAAGAAATTAACCCAAACAAAGTTTTGAGTTAGTAGCTTCCATGCAAACTTCATAAAGAGCGACACCTGAACATCTTCAAATTTCCGAAGACCCATACCCCCTTCAAGAATCGGAGTACACACTCTAGCCCAAGAAACCCACTTCTTTTTTGGTTTAGCATTGTAAGAGCCCCAAAACAAATTTCTCATGAGCCGATTAAGACTTGCCACCACAGCCTTAGGGGCATACAACATAGAAAAGAGATGGATCGGTATACTTGACACAATATGCCTCAACAACAAAATGCGAGCACCAGACGATAGGAACTTCGTTTGCCATCCTTCAAGCTGGCCTCGAATTCGATGCATTAGCCCATCAAAATGAGTCACTATTAGCCTTCTTGAAATCAATGGCGCACCTAAATATTTCATTGGAAAGGAGCCCTCTGAGAAAGAAGTAATTCTCAAGGCACTCCTTTTTTAAGCACTCGTATACTGTTTAGGGAAAAAAATAGAAGACTTCTCTATACTCACAACTTGGCTAGACCAATCCTCATACTGAGCAAAGACATCCTTGATAGCACGAAGCGAGGGTTTCCCACCACTCGCAAACACCACAATGTCATCAGCATACAATAAATGAGAGATAAAAGGAGCACCCCGAGGGTGAGAAAAAGGAATAATCATCCCATTACCAAATTTGTGCTTTAACAATCTGGATAATAGTTCTTCCACAAGAATAAACAAATAGGGAGATAAGGATCCCCTGCCTCAAGCCACGCCCACTGGGAAAGAAACCTTTCATTGTGCCATTCATAACCTTAGAGAACCATGGAGTGGAAATACAACGTTTGAGCAACTCACAAAATCGAGAGCCAAAACCAAAAGAGGAAAACACCTGTAATAAGAAATCCCAGTCCACACTGTCATACGCTTTAGCCATATCCACTTTAATTACAACATTGCCACCACAGTCCCGCTTAGTCAATAAATGAATCATCTCTTGAGCCAACGTAACATTCTCAAATATGCATCTTCTAGGTAAGAAAGCCCATTGCTCTGTGGAAATAAGCCTATTTAAAATAGGTGACAATCTACGAACCAGAATTTTGGAGAATACCTTATAAATTACAGAACACAGGTTGTTGGGTCTAAATTTGTCAAACCCAGTTGGGTTTGGCCCTTTTGGAAGAAGTACAATATAAGAAGTCGAGTAGAATCTGGATAAAGGGGCTCCACTAAAAAACTCCAGAACAGCAGCCACCACATCAGCTAACATAATGAAAAACTCATACCACTACACCTTCATGCATTGTGTTACATAATGATGCACCTAATTTTTCTATAAAGCATGGCATGATGTCTGTAATAGCTCAGTTCCACAGGATCGATTCTGAGAGTCTTTACCAACATCTGACGGATTTTGAGTTGGCTTGCACTACTTTCATCAATAGGACCAATACTAATGAATACATTAGACTTCGTTTATTTCCTCGCTCTATAAAGGACAAAGCAAAATTTTGGTTTAATTCTTTGAGGTCTAATTCTATTTCTAGCTAGTCTAATATGCAGTGTGAAGTTTTATAGAAATTATTCCCTTTTTAGAGAACTCAGTTAATACAAAAGAAAATCAGCTAGTTTAATCAAAGACTTGACGAAACTTTCCAGAAGAACTGGGAAAGATTTGAGGATTTGATGAACATCTACCCACATCACGGTTTTGAGTCCTGGCTGGGGAATTATTTTTACACCAGTCTCACTCCAGAATGTAAGTAATTTGTCCAAACCATGTGCAACAGAGAATTCTTTAGCAAGGAACCTAATGAAACACTATCATTTTTTGACTATCTTGGCGAGAGTGCCCAACAATGGAACATTCAGACTGATTGAGTTTCATCGACTGCACAGCCACTGAAGGTTATTGCTGGTGGAGGCAAACATGAGCTAAAGGAGGACACTGATGTTGAAGCCCGAATAGCTGCATTAACCAGAAGATTGGAGGTCATGGTAATAGAAAAAGTAAAGGCCGTAAAAGCCGTAGAGGCGTGCTCTTTATGTGCTCATTCAAACCACGAGACCTAGGACTGCCCAATCATGCCAATATTTCAGGAGAATATGTCCGAACAGATGCAATCAACTAACTGGGTCAACATAGCACAAAATCAACTTTTCTTAAATACATATCATCCTGGGTGGAGGAATGACCCAAATTCTCTTGGAGGAATGATCAGCCTCACCGGCCTCCACCATCTTCTCAGCAGACATTTCATCAGGCTGTTCCTCAACTCCAGCAGCAACCATATCATACTCCTCATAGCTATCCTTTTGCAGTACCTCTAGGATTTCACCCTCATGCAGCTACACAGAATTTTTAGTTTCAATCATCTGCGAAGAAGTCTCTAGACGATAGTATGGCACAGATGGCTAATATGCTTCAAAAATTCATGCAGATCCAGGCCACCACAAATAATCAAACACTCTGGCCATAAATGAATTGCGAGGCACCGTAAATAAGATGAATACAACACTGAGCACTCTGGAGAGAGGGAAGTTTCTGGCACAGCCTCAACCTAATCCTCAAGTGTATCGGCAACAACCACAACAGGTACATAATGTCTCAGGGGATGTTATTGAGACAACAAAGGCCCTTCTTACTTTGAGAAGTGGAAAGGAGGTCCCCCAACCGGGAATGACCATGGATAGACAGGAAGCTGTCCCTACACCTGAAAATGTAACAGAGCTTGAATAAGCTAAAAAAGAACCAGAGGTGGTGAGACCAGAGTCGAAGAAGCCAAAATTGTAGAGGCTGAAACAAGTTGAGGGTACCAACTTGTGGTTCCCTATCCTTAGAGATTGGCAGCTGGCCAAAAGAATAAATACCACTCTGAGATCCATGAAATCTTCAAGCAAGTGAAAATTAATATTCCACTATTGGAAGCCATACAACAAGTTCCTTCATATGCAAAATTTCTGAAGGACTTATGCACGGTGAAGAGGAAGCTAAATGTAAAAAAGAAAGCTTTCCTAACAGAGCAAGTCAGTGCATTGATAATGAACGAGACTCCTCAGAAGTTTGGCAATCCTGGATCTCCCAACGTTTCCATTATGATCGGTGAGTCACGCATTGGGAGAGCTCTACTTGATTTGGGGAGTAGTGTGAACTTGCTACCGTTCTTGGTATATGAGCAGCTGAGACTGGGGGAGCTGAAATAGACCTCCATCATCCTACAGTTGGCTGAGAGATCAGTCAAGATGCCGAGGGGTATTGTTGAAGATGTGCTGGTCCAGGTAGACAAATTTTACTACGCTGTGGATTTTGTAGTACTTGATATGCAACAACCTACCTCCACTATTTATCATGCACCTGTCATCCTTGGATGCCCATTTCTTACTACCTCCAATGCATTTATTAATTGTCGAAATGGAGTATTGAAGCTCACATTCAACAATATGACATTGGAAATGAATGTGTTCAATGTCTGCAAGATGCCTAGTGGATGCGATGATTCAAAGGTACATGTAGTTGATATGGTATATGATTTTGATATTTTAGAGCTGTTATCAGCATTTGATTCCGAGAGTGCATTTGAGGATGACTCATAAGAGAAATCTGAGACTCTTTTTGAGAAAATTCCTTCGTCATTAGAGTTGACAAATTCAGAGGAGCAGTTGATAGAAACAGACAGGTCTCCTTAGTTATCAGATATGAGTTACATGAGCAGTTGGTGTAGATCAGCCTTTGAAGCTCTAGATTTATCAAAAGTCATGAAATCATTAGAAGAAGAAGTCCCCACACTGGAGTTGAAGCCACTATCCAAGGATTTGAAGTATATTTTTCTGGGCTCAGTTGAGGGCACGTTTCCAGTAGTCATTTCCTCTCAGCTCACTTCAAAGCAGGAAGCTGAATTATTGGCAGTGATGAGACAACATCGAGGAGCAATAGGCTGGACTATCGTAGACATCAAGGGCATTGATATTTCAATATGCACCCACAATACTTTTCTGGAAGAAGATGCAAGACCAACTCGTGATGCACAACGGAGGTTGAATCCCACCATGAAGGAGGTGCTGAAGCAAGAGGTGCTGAAATTGTTAGCTATGGGCATCATCTATCCTATCTCCGACAGAAAGTGGATAAGTCTGACACAGTTAGTCCAAAAAAATCTGCTTTAATTGTTATTGAAAATGCTAACTATCATCGCCATGTCGTTTTCTCAGTTGCTAAATGCAAATTGTTCTTCTCGTTTTCTTCTTTTGGTTTATTTCATCATATATGATAATTTCAATGTTGTTACATAAAAAACAATGTCCGACATGAGTGTGTTTTTTGGGTCAATTTGCCAGTTTCAATTCGTCTAATGAATCTACTTAACATGGAAATAGAAATTTGTATTGATGACAGCTGATTGCGCAGGCAATAGGTACATACTTCTTGATATTCGCCGGATGTGTGGCGGTGGTGGTGAGTATGGGCAATGACAAGGTCGTGACTTTGCCTGGAATTTCAATCGTTTGGGGACTGGCTGTGATGGTTTTGGTTTACTCCGTCGGCCACATCTCCAATGCCCATTTTAATCATGCCGTTACCATTGCCTTTGCCACTTGCAAGAGATTTCCATGGAAATATCTATAACTCCATCTTGACTATTCCTTCCATCTCTTCAACCTAAATAATGGATAAAGCTAATATATTTATGGGTTTAATGTCTCCGTTTCAAGCTTAATTTAATTGATGCCTCAACTTTGAAATATGGGTTCGAATTAAGCACTTCCACTCTGATACCATGTTAAAGTGTCACTTGTACCAAAAACTTAAACCCAAGGAAATAGATTATTCAAACTACTTATATTATATCTTAACCAAGCATAATGTTCTGCAAATAATGCCACGCTCAGAACCGAATGGATATGTTAATAAAATTGGTCTCTCTCATTAGAATTTTCTTGTCGTCTCTTTCTTTTTTGAAATTATATATTCAGGTGCCAGTTTACGTATTTGCTCAAGTCCTTGGATCAACAATGGCAAGCGGAACCCTTTGGCTCATATTCAATGGGCACCAGAACTTTTTTGCAGGAACATTGCCGTCGGGGAAAGAAGTGCAGTCTTTTGTGCTAGAATTCATAATCACATTCTACCTCATGTTTGTAATATCTGGTCTCAAATTTCCAATAAAAGTAACCGAATTGTTTGTGTGATGAGATGATTAGTTTTCTATCTAACTCTTTGACCTATTCCATCAACAATCTTTCCATATCAACTAACGTGTTTGAGATGTAATGCTAAAATAATTCTTAAGCCTATCCCTTTTGAAAATTACGTATGAATTCTTAAAACCATTTAATTTAATATATTTTTGGTCTCTGCAGATTGGAGAGCTTGCTGGCCTTGCTGTTGGTTCCACGGTCTTACTCAACGTGATGTTTGCAGGGTAATAACTTAATCTATCCTGATTTGTTAATATCTTTCATGAAAAGTATGTGTTCACATTAACACTTAATTTTTGGACATTATTTCCATATTGGGTATGATTATGATGAGTGATCGTCTTCGACAGGTCGATTTGGGTGCATCAATGAATCCTGCAAGAAGCTTGGGGCCTGCCTTTGTGGACAATGAATACAGGGGGATATGGGTATACATTGCAGGACCGATTCTTGGGGCTGTTTCTAGTGGATTGGTCTATAATTTAATCCGGTTCACGGATAAGCCCTTGCACGAGATCACCAAGAGTGGCTCTTTCCTAGGAGCATCGAAGAGTAACAGCTCCATCTGAGAATTTTGAGGAAAGAATGACAGCGAGAAAGAACAGTACTTGTATTGTATGTTTTGGTGATTGCAAGGTGGTACTTGCTAGGAATCCAGATATTTGTGTGTTACCAAATAATATCTAACTTCACAAATGTTAGCACTAAGCTTGCTTTCCTTGTTGCAATTGATGTCATATGTATGAATATATAACTACGTATATTTTGAAGAAAGAGAAAGGGATAACTCTGTGAGAGAGAGAGAGAGAGAGAGAGAGAGAGAGAGAGAGAGAGAGAGAGAGAGAGGCAAAGAGATGATGCTAGGAAAACCTTGGCTGTACGCATGCATAGACGTTAATTCTCATGATATGGATAAGGTTTGTGACCAATGGTGGTGTTTCTGAAACTCGAACTTGGTTCACATGAATCCTGTTCTGTAATGCACAAGGGAAATGGATGAGCATCCGCTCAAAAAAGTAGTACAAATAACTTCGGTTACTAAACCTCGTGAAATAGCATCTACATGGATGCCTGTTTTGTGAAGCAACTTTGCAATGTTTCCTGGATTCTTCTTTACGTAACTCGTAAGAGTTTGCTTTGCTTTGGAACAAATTAGCTATAATTATTCTTCGGTTTGGTCATCCTTTTTATTTGGTTTAAAAGTAGGATGGGACGGATTGGGCCAAACAATGACCACAACCCAATGCGAGATTCTTAAAGACCCAGATAGGTGTAATAAAGCCCAATCAATGAAAGGAGAAACCATCTTCCATTCTTCTAAAAGGAAAAAGACCACAAAAGTTAGAAAGTAGAGGATTAATATCTAGCAATGCTAGACTACTGAGAGTTTGAGACTGCTACATGAAAGAGACACAACTACAAGATGGAGGGTATAATACGAGGAGTGTTAGATCTATAAATAAATTCATTTATCTGGTTTAATGTAATCCGTCATATCTATTTTATAATATAAAATATTTTATAATATAACATATTATATAAACTATTCATTCTATAAATTTTTATATTTTTTAAAAGATTTTTTTTTTATATAAATCAAGCATTTTTCATAATCAAAAGACTCGGTAACAGAAAAAATTATCCAAACTAGTTTACCAAAGACTGTATAAATGTGTAAGAGTGGCATTGGGAAAAATCCCTCGCTATTATAAGACTATGCTAAGAGCTAGTTTGGCTGGAACACATGCATTCTCAAATATTTTCATATATTTCTTCTCAAACATCAATCAAATGCAAAAAGCTTTTCAATTTTAATTTATAAAATTTTTCACCTAAACATTACCTAATCATTACAATTTTCACAAACAATGAATCATAACGCCTAAATCCCAAACATAAGAGGCACAAACATGAGGGATTTGCAAGCAAACTTGACACTCAACTTAGCTTCTTCTACTATCTAATACAAACTTTAATTTGACCTTATTGAGTGTCGCTAAAACATTTTTTATGTCAATTCTTTGTGTAGGTGACTCTGTACAACAATTCAAAGCCAATCTCATAACTGAAGATATGCAGTCCTCCATGGCAGCATGTTCTTTCTCATTTCTCAACAAATTGGCATCAACAATGCCAAGTATTGAAGTGAGCAGTGATTCATCTACCCAATGTTTCAAGGTCATTTCTCCAATAAACATGCCATCTGTAGGCTTCTTCCTTGTGAAAGTTTCCATTAGTAGAATGCCATAACTATACACATCGCCTCTTGTAGAAACAACTCCTTCTAGTCCATACTCTGTGGATAACATTCTAACTCATCATATATACTTTCTTATTTTATAATAGTGAACAAACAAATATGAAAAAAACTACTTGTAGATCAAACTCAGAAAATATATATATATACATTTTTCTCTGGACTCAAAAGATATTTAGTTGCATGTGAATGGGTAAAAAGATGAACAATGATGAACATGCAATTTGAAATGGAAAAGTTTGAAAATTTACCTGGTGCCATGTACCCGAAAGTAGCAAGAGTCATGGTTTGCATCATAGAGTCCCTATCATCTAAGAGTTTGGCCATGCCAAAATCGGCAACATGTGCAACCATTTCTTCATCTAATAAGACATTGCTAGGTTTCAGATCACAATGAATAATTGCTGTTGAATAACCATAGTGAAGGTATTCTAATGCTGATGCGATATCAATCATGATATTTAGCCTTTGTAAGACATTTAGATAGTGATCTTGAAAGTGCAACCATTTCTCTAAGTTTCCATTAGGCATGTATTCTAATACAAGGGCTTTGAAGTCAATATTGCTACAAGTGGTGATGATTTTGACAAGATTTCGATGACGAATATTTCGTAGCACCTCACACTCTGCATCAAAACTTTTGAATGCCCCTGGCACTTGCAAGTTCATAATTTTGATTGCAATATTCATCCCATTTGAAAGTGTTCCTTGGTATACAGACCTAAAACTTCCTTCACCAAGTAAGTTATTAGAGCTGAATCCATTCGTTGCTTGTACAAGTTGTTGGTGAGAAATTCTTCTCCATGTAACTAGAGGGTACACGTCTGCTTGAGCAGGAGATTCTGGATTCCTCTTTTTCCACCTTTTCCAAGCAAATGCAAGGGTCACTGCAAGCATTATAAACCCAATTACTGGCAATACATACCTTAGCATATGTGGCCATGCTGCCTTCTTTTTGCGAGGATCACCTTCTTCACATGGGGGAACTTTCAATCGAGTTGCACCACAAAGTGCATTGTTTGACATAAATGATGCAGCTGAGAAGTTTAGAAATGGTCCACTTGTGGGAATTTCTCCTTGTAGTTTATTAAATGAGAGATTTAGATATTTGAGGTAATGGAGTCCTTCTAAGGACTTGGGAATCTCTCCAAATAAATTGTTATCGGAAAGATCCAAGAACTCCAAGCTTACCAATTCACCAAAAGATACAGGAATTGATCCTTGTAGTCGATTTATTGCCAAGGAGAGATCAGTCAAATCTTTGAGACCTCCAATTGTTTCGGGGATATCACCTGATAGTTGATTTCTTGACAAATTCAATATCGTCAAGACCTTCATTTTCTCAATCTCAGATGAAAGAGAGCCGCTTAAAAAATTGGATGAGAAGTCAACCTCCAAGAGATCTGTAAGCCTCCATAAGCTCAATGGAATCACAGAAGTTAATTGATTGAAGCCTAAGTTGAGAACTTTTAGCGAAGTCATATTATCTATGCATCTAGGAATGTGTCCAGATAGATCATTACCAACTAAAGATAATTCAAACAAGCTCCTTAGATAACATAGTTCTGGTGGTATGGTTCCATTTAGTCTATTACCGTCAAGGCCCAAACTTTGAAGCATGCGCAAACTTCCTATTGTGGTTGGAACAAGTCCTCTCAATTCGTTGATGGATAAGGTCAAAGCAGTCAAACCACTTAAATTCCTGATCTCTATTGGAATGCTACCCTTAAGTTTGCAATCATATAGGTAAAGTGTTTGAAGAGAAATAGAGAGGTTTCCAATGGACTTGGGAAGGAAGCCATTCAAGTGATTTTTGCTCAAATCTAAATAAACAAGATTTATACAATTGGACAAATAGGAGAAAATAGTCAATTCTGGAGATTCAACTCTCAAATTATTGAATTGTAGGTCGAGCACCTGGAGGAATCTTAATTTTCCAAGCGATTTTGGAATTAAGCCCGAGAATGAGTTCCCAGATAACTCTACTTGAGTGAGCTGAGAAGCATTAGAGATAGAGTTGGGAATTGTTCCGCTCAATTTATTTGCCCCAAGAAAAAGTCGTTGAAGTTTTGGAAGGAAGAGACCCATATTTGATGGAAGATGGCCTGATAGGTTATTTACGCCCATTCCAAGCCATCTTATTGTTGAGATATTGAAGATCCCAAATGGAATTGTGCCAAAAAAACCATTGACTCCAATTTCGAAAACCTCTAGATTTTGCAGATTACTAATTTGATTTGGTATTAAACCTGTCACAATATGAATAGTCATTGGTATTTTCTATTCAAGATGATAAAGAAGATATAATGAACCTAGAATACTCATTAGCAGTAAGAAAATAACCATGACCTCAAATATCATGCATGGGGCTGGCACATTTCAGGTTGAATTGTGGCTCCTCTCCCGGTTCAAATTATACCATGGAGGTGTCACAAATAGTTATGAATGTTTTGTGGCTCCTCATGCGATTTTGTAACTACACTAATCTTCTAGTTTTCAATATATTTTGAACAAAGTATTTTTTACTTCAAATTGAAATTAATTGTTCAATCAGAGATGATCATAGAACATGTATACTAAATCAATAATGGTATCGATGTAATTGACTCATATGAGACGATATAAACCTACCTTCAAAGTACAATCATAAAGCATGTCTACTAAATCAATAGCCTTATCTATGTAAATTGTTTCAAATAAGACTAAGAATATATACCTTCAAAGTTGTTGTAGGAAAGGTCCAACCCCTTAAGCACGGTTAAGTTTCCTATTTTTGGGGGTAGTCTTCCTGTAAATTTATTAGTCAATAAATATAGAATTCGCTACTGTTAGTATTTGAACAAAAAGGATAACTATATATTGGAGGTTGATGGCCAACTAAACATACCTTCAAAGTTGTTGCCACCAAGGTGTAGGTTTGTAAGCATGGTTACATTCCCAATTTTCGGGAGTTCACCTGACAATTGATTACGAGAAATAGAAAGATACTGTAGATTGGGAAGATGATCAAACATATGTGTAGATAGTCCACCATATAGCATATTCTCGCCGAGTTCAATGATTTGTAGTGAAGATATGTTGAAGAAAATGGAGGACATGGGTCCTGAAAGCATGTTCGCTCCAAGATAAATTTTTTGCAAGGAAGATATCTTGAAGATAGAGGAAGGTATGGTGCCTGAAAGTTGATTGAATCCAAGACTAATAACTTGCAATGAAGATATGTTAGACAGAGATGGTGGAATAGTACCTATGAAATTGTTATGGTTAAGATACAATATTCTAAGTTTAGTTAGCAATCCCATCTGTGATGGAATTGCTCCTTTGAATTCATTGTATCCAAAGTCAAAGAATTTCAACCGAGTAAGATGAGACAACTCAATTGGGATTGAGCCATGAAAACTATTGTTTTCGATGCTTAGGCTCACAAGAAATGAAAGGTTTCCAATATGTGGAGGAATGGTTCCTACAAGGCCCATGAAAGAGAGGTTTAAGACCATGACTCGGTTATGCCTAGAACCACAGATGACACCTACCCAATTGCAAACGGAAGTATTAGTAGACCAGTTTTTTGTCAAATGATTTTGGGGATCAAAAGAAATATGAGCTTTCAAGGCAAGAAGAGCAGATTGATCCGTGGTAATGTTGGGAGTTGCTGCCAAGGCAATACTAAACCCGCACACAAAATAAAGCATCAGGAAACTTGTTGGAGCAGCCATGTGAAGTGTACGTCGGTTTTGGCACTCAAATTGAGGACTAACAAGTGAGACTGATGTTTAAAAGAGATTGCAGCCAAAGAGGGAGGGAGGGAGAGGGTGGTTTGCGTGTTGTTGTGATCATTGACTTGTGCGGTAAAATTAACGTGGAAAGACTGCCAATTGCATGCGTTGAAATTATTGTCTAGATTGATCAAGACTCATTCTCAGGTAAGGCCTTCGCAATATCAAATTATGCAGATATCAACATTAAGGATGCAATTACTGCTGTTTTTGACCAAAATCTACAAATTGCTCCTCACGTTTCTAAATAGTTTGAAAAAAAAAAAAAAAAACAGAGCATCGCGGGGAAACGTTCGATCTCCAACTCAGAGACATTACATTTATGTCTTTCAAATTTGACCTGCTTTAATATATATAATGAATTATTAAAATTATAAATTAACACCTCAATTAATAATTTGTAATCTTTAAAATTTGGAAAAATTACGTCATATGTGTCATTTTTATGGATTTTAACGAACAAATTTGAACTCAGTGAAAATTTCTAAACTTTAGTAGTTATGGATATCATTACCAGTTTTACTAGTTTAGAGAACTAAATATTAAAAAAGACCATCAAATTAGCTATTAAATGCAATTTCGTTGAGGAATCAAAGCAACAACAAAAATAAAATAAAAAAAGAAAGAGAAAAAAGTAGAAAACTAGACATAATTTTGCATAATCTAATATAACAACATATATAGAAGAATATTGTCAACAAAGAAAATCACTCAATTGTTATATGTTATATTGTATCTGCCTTATGATGAAGAGAAATGTATATATTCCATGCAACGTCAATTGTGATATTGTTCATATCTTCGAAGGAAATCTGGAAAACTTTTTTCCAAACTCCAATCAGGCTTGTACTCTACAACCAAGCGTCTAAAATATCAAGATTGCAGAAAGTTAATGATGAGAAATTAGATGATTAGATATTATTTATTATATCTCAATTGTAAACTTATCATTTAATGTCACATCATGGGATGATAAGAAGATGATGAGAATTGGGATGATGAATAGATTTTTTTCTTTTATATATGAGTACGTGGCTCTACAACCACACATGGGGATCCCAATCGATTGGGCTCGGGACAGTGCATTTTTTTTTTTTTTGCTTTTTTTTTCATGTACTTTTTTCTTTTAAATATATTTTTAAAAAATTTACAATATCATTAAAAAATACTTTCTTAATCATTAAAAAAAAAAACCACTGTCGGGATCCCCATGTGTGGCTTTAGCATTTCTGTTTATATATTTAAGATGTCATCATTTTTTTTAAGTTTAAAAAAGCCCTAAAAGATTGATAAAAACAAAAGAAAAATATTTTGTATTTGAATGATATTTCAGAAATAATGAAATTATGAAAACTTTTGAGAAGTTATAAGAATTTTGGTGGTGTCCAAATAAGGCATTAA
The DNA here is from genome assembly GCA_003123785.1 of Pterocarya stenoptera. NCBI lineage: Eukaryota > Viridiplantae > Streptophyta > Magnoliopsida > Fagales > Juglandaceae > Pterocarya > Pterocarya stenoptera. The sequence goes on from QEOT01002105.1 coordinate 404,093, forward strand.
TGTTTAATTTTTTTTTTTACTTCATGGTTAATGAAGTATTTTTTAAAGATTTATATTTTTTTATTTTTAAAAATAATAAAAGATTTTTAGTTGAATATTTTAAATCATGTCATAAAATTATAAAAAGGAATCCTACTCTGATCACGACGACTTGTGTCTCGTCCTTAATGGAGGTTGCAAAAGACATGCCCATTAATTAAAAGTTGTGGTAGATTTTGAGTGGAATATCTACATTTTCTAACCCCGGCACGGCAACCTTAAAGTCGAGTTAACTCGGTCTTGTTAGTTGAAAACTGCATGTTTCCACTTGTACGATGATGACCCTGCTATAGGGCAAAGAACCTATTGGCCGTCGCTTTATTTTATCCCCTTCGTGTAGTATACGCACTCAAAAAAGTCTATAATTTAAAAAACCTGTTATAATTACAAAGAGATTAAACAAAAATAATGTCATAAATTAACGTGACTTTATATGATCTATTAGATCTATTTTATAATTCATAAATTCATAAAATTATAAAATATTTATTATAATTTAATTGTAGGCTTTTCAGCTTCAAAAGTTATGATGTTTCGTAGGCACTACAAGGGGAATCCCCTTTCCCAGCGATTAATTTCACTGGGAAAAAATGATATTTCGCCGCCTATGACCATTGGCAGCGATTTATTAATCGCTGGTGAATCGCCGGTATTAAACCTCTGCTTACGATCTACGGCAACGCAAACAAAAAATCGCGCCATAGGCCTTCTTTCCCGGCGATTTTAGCTCGCTGCAATTAATCAATATATCGCCGCATTTGCTGTATCTGATTCAGCTGGTAATCGTTGCGAAAGAGTATTCCCAGCGATTTAAGTCCATTGCTAAAAGATAAAAATCGTCGGAAATGTCCTTTACAGCGATTATAAAAAATCGCTGCAATTGAATTCTCCTCTTTTCCAGCGAGTAAAAAATCGTTGGAAAATTGCTATAGCAGCGATTATACACTCGCTGCTATAGAGGTTTCATTCCCTTACTCTATGGCAGCGATTTCATAATCGCTGCAATAGACTGTTTCCCAGCGATTTCAGACTCGCTGCCATAGAGGTTTCGCTGTCTTAGTCTATGGCAGCGATTAGAGCATCGCTGCTATATAGTTTTTCCCAGCGATTTTAGACTCGCTGGGAAAAAGTATATGGTTCTGTGACTCAGTTGCGGCGATTGTAATTCACGGGGAAAACCTATCTAGCAGCGATTTCGTAATCGCTGCCATAGAATTTTTGGTTATTTTCATTATTTGCGGCGAGTTTGAAATCGCCGGGAAAAGTCAATCTAATTTGCTCCAGACTCTGCTTCTACGGGCCTCCTTTTTGGTTCCTAAAAACAACATTCAAGTAACTCGGCTGTCA
>QEOT01002106.1:16767-41907 GCA_003123785.1 Pterocarya stenoptera
GGGGGGGGGGGGGGGGGTCTGTCTTCCAAATACCACGGGAATGGACTTGCATTATGTGTATTCATGGATTGGTAGTAGCAGATGGTGAGCTTCTCTAACGAAATACCCCATTACAATCAATTCAGTGCATAGAATCAAAAGCAAAAAAGGGGCAATGGATCCAAAACATTGGTCCGGGCCCATGTTCCTCGATTAGATAGAGGAAATGACCCCAAAAGGTGGTTATGGAAGCTAAACCACAAAAGGTTTGCAACACTGCTGATGCAATGCGCAGGCCAAACCCAATGCTACAAATGAAGAGGAACTGACAAAACATAGATATGCTTCAAGAAAACAAAGCAACTCTTCCATGAATCTTAAAGAGCATGCTCTAAGATACCAGAAATAGGGCTTGGACGGCACTCGCCAGGGGTGTCAGTGGAGTTGTGGTCTAGTGTCGAGGAATGATAAATTGGAGAATTTCTAGGCCAGAGGTGGGGCTTGTGTCAGTGAAGTTGTGGATGACAGCAAATCTAGGGAATTTTAGAACAAAAAATAGGAAAATAGAGGATAAAAAGTGCCAAAAAAGTTGTAAAGGAACCAGAGAACATGTCAGAGACCACTAGCAAATCAGAAAACCAAAAGAAGCATTGATTGAGATGCAATGGACCAGCGCTTGGACACTACGCGCGCCGGTGAGGATTCTTGTGGGCCAAATGCCAATGATATAGAGGCTACAAAGATTGCTCAGTTAGGAGCTTGAGGAGTGTAGTCCATTGCTAGGGTGCGTGTATGCTACAAATGGGTAGGGAGCGATAGATCTAGCATCTAAAGAATTTTAATTTTTTTATATGTAAGATAAATTTTATTAATAAGAAGGGATATTATCCTAGTATATACATTACTCACTCAACTTGCAAAAGGAAAAAGTGCTATGAAGTCTTGAAAACTAGAAATGGAAAAGAGAACGCCCCTCGCCATCGGGGGGGGGGGGGGGGGGGGTTTTNACTAGTGAAAGGTCAGGTTTCGCTCCTGTGAGCCCACCAATGATGGAATTCTCTAATTTTATCTTTGATGGACTTGCCGATGATTGGAGGATCATTAATTTGGTCCAACAACCGTGATGTTCCAGCTTGGTCAAGATTGGACCGATTCTTGATCTCCTCTGAGTGGGAGGAACACTTTCCTAATGCTAATCAGTAATGCTTGGATAGATTGTGCTCTAACCACTTTCCCATCCTCCTAGACTATAGGTTGTAGAGGGCGGTAGAGGATAGTTCAAGTTTGAAAATATTTAGCTTAAATCAGAAGTGTTTATGGAAAAAGTTCAGCAATACTGGAGAGCATACCACTTCCAAGAGTTTGCTAGTTTTGTTTTGGCACAAAAACTTAAGGTGCAAAAGGCTCATTAAGGGACTAGAACAAGGTGTTCGGAGACATTGGGATGAAGAAGAAACCCCTCTTTCAAGAACTAAGAGATTTGGAGATTACTGAAGAAGAGAGTTTAATGAACGTGGAAGAGAAGTCAAGAAAGATTGAGCTGGAAAAAAAATTCTTCTAGAGGAGATAAGTTGGAGACAAAATTCAAGGGCATTGTGGTTGAGAGGGGGGGATAGATGCACAAAGTATTTCCATCATCTAGCAAATTCACATAAAAGGAATAATTCAATTAACTCTTTACTCGTTGATGGGAACATTGCTTCTGTCCCATTGGTTGTGAGAGATCACATTGTGCAATTCTGAGTTGTGCAATTCTTTGCATCAATTAAAGAAGATGATGCCTCATGGCTGGAAATACCTTTGAAGGAAAATGTTGTTAGGGAAGTGGTGAAAGCACTAAATAGCAACAAGGCAAAGGCTCAAACATATATTCAATGGAGGGCTATTGTAGTTATTTAGCACGGAAGTGTTCTAATAACAGGGGTTGTTATGTAGAGGTAGCTGAATACAGGGAGGGGGGAAGGAGAAATTTCATCTTCATTCCGGAAGGCAAGGAGGGGAGAGGATGGAAAAGAATGAAGGAGGGTTTGGGGGAGATTGTGTAGGAGGGGAGTTTGAGGGGTGGACAATCCAGTGGAGCCCATCGGAGGCCCCAGTTGGAGGCGGCGCACTTGTATAAGGAGGCACTGTTTTGTTCGAGACCACGGCGTGAGGTGAACGGAGAAGGAGGTGGGGGCTGGACCACTGAAAATATCATGCCTCGAGCCCCCTTCGGTGTACGAAAGCCTGCCTTTGGCAAAGAGGAGGAGCAGGAACTACGTTGGTTGGTGGAGGATTTGTAGGGCCACATCAGAAACTTGCAGAGAGAAAGGGAGGAGTTATGCAGAGTGGTCGGGTGAAATAAGAAATGTAATATTTGTAGGGGGAAGGGGTTGAAGGGGTCGGGCTTGGTTGTGGAGCCTAAAAAGCCCATTCAGCCCAGAAAGTCTAACCATCGGCAAATGAGTGTTGGGTTGAGGTGGAGGAGAGTTGTTTTTTTTTTTTTTTTTGATAGGTGGAGGAGAGTTCTTGGGCCAAAAGAAAGGGGCCAAGTTAATGGGTCTTAGCCCAGTGGCCCAAAGGAAGGAAATGAGGATGCGCCACAGCCCAGGGCCCAGAAGCCACTCAAAGACAGCCCTAGGGCTTCTCCTGCTGCTGCATCTAGTGCGCAGCCTACGCTGCGACAGTCGCCGTCATAGGGGGAGATGCCGACAGAACCTAGAAATCACCAACGAGGACAGTAGCACTCTCCAACGACGGCTCGCAGTTGTGGGGTGCTCGGAAGGCAGTGGTTGATCTTGCAAGTTTTCTATGACATGCATGGGAGTGTTGTCTCAGTCGTCCTCGGGCCAGACAGTGCCGATGAAGGGTAAGAGGTGCCCTTGTCTCTGACGAACCCCTCAGAGCATCTACCTAAGGACACTGAGAAGGATGAGGAGTATTCTAACTATGAAGCAGACGGGTAACTTTCCGATACTGTTGATGGGGTGTCTTCTGATGAATAAAATGATCAGGCCATAGTAGATATGGTAGATGCTACGGTGGTGGAGACTCGAGGTACTCCGATGGATAGCGAGGGTGAACCAGTCCCTCTAAATTTTATGTTTCCCATGCATATTGGTGTTTCAGATTGGGTTTTTGGGAAGGTTAATGAAATCCAGAAAGTTGTGGGATTGGAGTATGAAGGCTACGAAGATCAGTTCATGGCCTTGCTTACGGCCATTGAGGTGGGGCACAAGCAACATAGGAAGTTTGGTTCGAGAAAATAGTGGGAGCTCAAAGGTTGATGTGGTCGCTGAACACTGAGGGTAGCTCCAGTAGGGGCAGGTCAAAAGGGAAGGGGCTGGCCTTTTCCCCATGAAACCCAAAATTGTGTCGTGAAATGTCTGCGGGCTCAATGAGGCCAACAAACGTCTTCAGATAAGAAACTTGCTTCGTGAGTGGAAGGCGGACATCGTTTGTCTACAAGAGACCAAGTTGAAGCTGATCAATAGGAGAATTGTGAGAAGCCTAAGGAGTTGTGCACACATGGATTGGGTTTATATGGCCTCCAATGCGGGCGTCAGGAGGTGTCTACGATCCAAACTTAGACAGTAATAGAGTATTGTTGTGGGAAGAATTAGCCGGAGTCCACAGCTGGTGGAACCCCCCATGGTGCATAGGGGGGGATTTTAACCTCACTAGATTTCCGAGCGAGTCTTCCGGAAATAGAAGAGGGCAGCCAGCTATTGTAGAATTCTTTGCATGCATCTCTGATTTGAATTTGATAGATTTGCCTCTTGCCGGGGCCCCGCCATGTGGGCTAACAATCAGACTTGATCTCAGTTGGATCGTTTATTGATTTCGCCAGAGTGGGAAAGCCACTATCCAGATGTGTGGCAAAAGTGCATGCCTCGTATTGGGTCAAATCATTGGCCTATTTTGCTAGACTGTGGTGGCATCCGAGGAGGTCGAAGTTTCAGGGTACCCCTAGTTTCATCCTTGCTGGTAAATTGAGAATGTTGAAAAAAGATTTGAAGTTGTGGAAATCAAGAAAGGAAAGTTGAGGGAGATTCAGGAACTTGAAAGGCTCTGAGAGACCAGACCCTTTACCTCGGTTGAGGGAGATTCAGGAACTTGTTGGATCCGAAGCTAGAGAGAATTATCTTATCTGAAGAGACTTCTTGGAGGCAAAAGTTAAGAGCATTGTGGCTCACGGAAGGAGACCAAAGCACAAATTTCTTCCATTGAGTAGCAAATTCCCACAGGAAAAACAATAACATAGAGATGCTGAAAATTGAAGGTGTCGAGTGTAGAGAAGAATAGGCTATTCATGACCATGTAGTTGGCTTTTATGAGCAACTTCTAACTGAACCCCTGAGTTGGCAGCTGTCTCTTGATGGCTTGGCATTTGACTCTATTGGTCCAAGTGATGTGTTGTGGTTGGAGAGGGCCTTTGAGGAAGAGGAGGTTGCTGAAGTAGTGAGGAAAATGGCTAAGGACAAGGCACCAGGGCCAGATGGGTTCTCTATGGGCTTCTTCCAAGATGGTTGGGACGTTGTGAAGGAAGATATTATGAAGGTGTTTCAAGAACCCTTCGTAGTTGAAAAATTCGAGAGAGGCCTAAATACCACATTCCTTGCGTTGATCCCAAAGAAGGTGGGGGCAAACGAGGTAAAGGAGTTCCGTCCTATTAGCTTGGTGAGTGGAGTTTACAAGATCATTTCCAAACTGTTAGCAAACCGGCGAAGTGCGGTGATGGGGAAGATTATCACCAAGCCCCTAAACGCCTTTGTAAAAAGTAGGCAAATCCTAGATGCAATACTTATTGCTAATGAATGTTTAGATAGCATAATGAAGGGAGGCACAACAGGGATCATCAACAAGCTAGATATAGAGAAGGCGTACAATCATGTCAACTGGGATTTCCTTCTCTACCTTCTTGGGAGATGTGGTTTTGGAGAGAGGTGGAGAACATGGATTCGTTGGTGTATTTCAACTGCAAAATTCTCCGTTTTGATGAATGGCAGCCCAACAGGTTTCTTTCATAGTTCGCGAGGTCTGAGACAAGGCAATCCGTTGTCGCCTTTGTTGTTTGTTATTGTGATGGAAGGGTTAGGCAGGATGATTTTGGCCTTGGCGCATAATGGCTTTGTGGAGGGCTTCTCGATTGGAACCCCGGATAGGGGGATCATTAACTCACTCATTGTTTGCAGATGATACTCTTGTGTTTTGCGAACCAGAACAAAGTCAAGTGCATGCGTTGAAGGCATTGTTGTTGTGCTTCAAAGCAGTTNTTAGCGCTGGCCAGCTGGCCAAACATTGGAGGTATGCATCAGATTAAAGCGATTTGGAAGATGATTCCAATATGTATCTATCACGCGGTGCCTGTGGCAGAAACGTAATGCGCGGTCGTTTGAAGACACGAAGAGAACGTTAGAGGAACTATTAGCATCTTTTTATAGCACTCTTTGTACTTGGGCCATTGCTATTGATTTCAATGGCACGGCCCTTCATGATTTTCTTCTCTCTCTTGCGCCCTTTTAGTCAGGGCTCCCTATTGTATATACTAGGCTAGGCCTATTCTTTAAGCAATATAGTTTTCTTACTTATCAAAAAATATATATATATATTTATATTCGATGGCCTTTTTCCAAGCTTGTTGGGATGTGGTGAAGGAAGATATTATGAAGGTCATTCATGAGTTCCACAAAAAAAGCAAGTTTGNGCAGCGCTGGCCAGCTGGCCAAACATTGGAGGTATGCATCAGATTAAAGCGATTTGGAAGATGATTCCAATATGTATCTATCACGCGGTGCCTGTGGCAGAAACGTAATGCGCGGTCGTTTGAAGACACGAAGAGAACGTTAGAGGAACTATTAGCATCTTTTTATAGCACTCTTTGTACTTGGGCCATTGCTATTGATTTCAATGGCACGGCCCTTCATGATTTTCTTCTCTCTCTTGCGCCCTTTTAGTCAGGGCTCCCTATTGTATATACTAGGCTAGGCCTATTCTTTAAGCAATATAGTTTTCTTACTTATCAAAAAATATATATATATTTATATTCGATGGCCTTTTTCCAAGCTTGTTGGGATGTGGTGAAGGAAGATATTATGAAGGTCATTCATGAGTTCCACAAAAAAAGCAAGTTTGAAAAGAGCCTTAATGCTACCTTCATATCACTTATCCCAAAGAAGCTAGGAGGGACTGAGGTAAAGGATTTCCGTCCCACTCTTGTGGGAGGTATTTATAAGATTATTGCTAAAGTCATTGCTAATATATTAAAACAAGTGCTACCCAAGATCATCCACAGCTCTCAAAATTCATTTGTCATTGGAGGGAAAATTCTAGACTCAGGAGTGCAAGCGAATGCTTGGACAGCAGGTTGAGATCTGGCCAGCCAGGTGTCAATTGTAAGTTGGATATTGAAAAGGCTTATGATCTTGTCAATTGGGACTTCATCTTCTAAAACATTGAATCTCCTCAGTTCATTTTCAGTATTGGCGAACGCACCCCATAGGTTTCTTTAGTAATTCCAGAGGCATTCAGCAAGTAGATCCTTTGTGCCCTTTACTTTTGTTATTGTCATAGAGGCTCTTGGTAGAATGAGATTGGCTATGGAGCATATGGGATTACTGTCGGGTTTTCCTGTGGGCTTGAGGGATGGATCCAGCCCCAACATAACTCGCTTGCCATTTGCTGACGACACACTTCTATTCTAAGAAGAATGTTTTACGATGTGTGCAAAATGTTTTATCAGTGTTTTTCAAAGATAGAATGTTTATAGCTCTTTTCATTGTATGATGTGCTACTTAGTATTTGATTCAATTTGCTTATACATTTTAAAATGCCTTGTGTTGATTACATAGGCAGTTAGCGATTTATTTAGAAGAATTATATGACATATGGTTTTCCTTAAGTTCAGATATGTTGAATTTAGTAGATCTATTATTTTGACATGAATGAAGTGATTGATAGTGTGATTTATAGAACTTTTATTACTTGGTGCCAAGGAAAGTATAGGAGTAACATTCTTAACCCTATCGGGATCGGGAATAGATGTTACACTGCAACAAAATTTACAGATCATTACCAATCTCTGCATACTCCATTGGTGAGAGGGCAAAATATTAAAGAGGTGTATTAAACATAATTTGTGTAACAACCTGACCCAAATATTATTAAGGATAGAATGTGAATAATTTTTGTTTTATTATCATTATAGACATTCTATTATTGTTATTATTACTATTATATTTTTATCAAATTTTAATCATTAATAAGTTGTTCATTTTAATTCGGCTTGTTTTTCTTATTATTGTTAAAAATTAAGTTAAATGGTTTACACATCCATCACTCTCCCCCTTCTCTCAGATGATTCTTCGGTGAGTGAGCCGTTACATCGGCCGTAACTGAAGTAATTGGAACGTGTTGAGCTTGTTTAAAACTCTCCCCCTCCTTCAGAAATCTTCCCAAAAACTGCAGCAGTTTATCGTTATCCTCGCAGGAAGCACTCCTCGGCACCACAAGGCAGTTCACCGTGAAAACCCAACCCAACGTAAGCACAGCCCCTATACCTACGCAAACCACCGTAAACAAATCAGAGCACCAAGAGATCACCACACACAGCAGTGCAGTAGCCTTTCAGCCCATGCACGGCAGCCCAACCACCACCTGTCATTCTCTGTTTGGCGATAACAAGAACAAAGCATGCCGCCATCACTCAACCAACAAGAGAGGAAGCTAGCTCCGCCCTGCACTGCCTTACACCATTGCGACTCCTTCCCTTCCCACGGCAAGCTGCTGCCAGAGCCTCCACACACCCTGCTGCTGCTCCAAGCCGAAGTACTATTAAATGACGACAGCCACCATGGGCCATCGAACACCGAAAGAACCATGTGTGTGAACCCAAGGTAACCACCCCCATATCATCGGAAACCACCCAGAAAGCCCTCAGATCCGCCAGACACAACTTTCCCTCGGCGAGTCTCCGTTGCGAACCATCATCTACTTTTCCCATCGCTTAGTTTTAATTGAATAAATATGTTAACCCAGAAACTCGATTTTACAGAAAATATTTATGGGTTTTGAATTAAATTACTAATTATCAAATTATGATGAAACTATAGTATTAGTTTAAGTATTTTAATATTAAGTATTATTAAGTCTAATCATGAACCGAGTATTCTCCACTGTTATTTTACAGAACTAAATATATTTCCTACTGAATTATAACTTAAAATATGTTATTAGTTTTAAATAATTATATTAGTATTCAATGATTTTGAATGAAATAAAATATTTATTAGATTATTCTCCATGGTATGTATTAATTAAGTAGAATATTACGACACATTTTTCTAGAAACGTTAGTAATGATTCGTATTTCGTATAGGTAAAGAACTACGAAGTAAGATTCAGGAAGCAGTGCAATGATAAGTAGCTTGAACATAAATTAGGATTAGCACATGTTAGTTAGTTTAGATAAATTATTATTAAAGCCAGTTCTTTGATAGCCACTTTTTATGTACCATGCATGTCACAATTTATGCAAGCATGCCATTCATCATAGCATAAGATTATGTTAATTTTCCGCATCAAGTTCAGATTCAACATTTTACAGTTATTTATATTAGTATATTTGTCATGCATCTCACGTCGAATAAGACACATAAGCTTTCTTAAGTTCAAGTGCAAGATAAGATCATATCAATTTAATCAGATGAACATTCAGATGTATGGTACCAATGTAGTTTCAGGGTGAATGTGCAAGCCACGGACTCAAGCGTAGTCCACCATAGTATGCTAGAATACTACTCAGTGTGTTAGCCAGTCAGATCAGTCAACTAATTCAGATAAATCAAGACAAGTCATGCATAGCATAAGTATGAGTATGAACAATCATGATTTTTTATTATCAACAAATGAAAAATTTTATGAAAACCCTTATGTTTATTATGTTTACATTGTGATGTGGGTTTCTTACTGAGTTTTCGATTTATTTTAGTTTTATTTCATATATTTAACCACCTAGGTGAGGATGATAATGATTACGAGCAGGTAGAACAGGCTTAGATAGAGCAATTTGATTTAGTTTCAGGCTTCGTATATTTATTCTATTAAGTTGTGTAATTTCTTGCCTGGCTAGTTTTACGTAAGCACGTGACATTCCTAACCTTAGGGAAGGGGTGTTACATTATGTTTTAATGCAAAAATGCTAAGCAAGCATAAGTTATGTCTGACTTTTTGATGTAAACAATAAATGAGACCTTCCAAAATATATATAGATGGAAGCTATATATTTCCAAAAGGAAGTAAATGAATCACGGGTCCTTTTTACCAATAGTTGATTGTTCTAACTTCTAGAGCTGCTAAAGTTACCATACATACAGCAATGCCTTCAATTGCTTGTCGATAACAATTATAACCTAGCCATTTCGGCAATTTGTCTATTACCATAAAATCATTCAAATCAGGTTTTCTCCTACTTAGACAGAGGAATAATTATAGATGCATCTCCCAAGGAATTGTACACAAAGTTTTCATCATATGGACTGAGCACGAATCAATGCCATGTATAATGATCAAATTGAGATCACCACGCATCCAAAGAGATAATCCACTTGAAAATAGATTGATATTTTAGAAAAAGTCATTAATATGAATTCTACCATACCATCTAGAACATTTTGAATTCTTTCCTAAGCTGTACATCTGAAGCAGACAGATAATTGCAGCTAGCAATTTAGTTATTATTTAATGGTAGTTAATACTCTAACAAGAGGTGACATAGAAAAGCAAATACAAGCTACGTTTTTAATTCTTCTCACCAATAAAAATTTTGGACATCACAAATTATCCCAACGTGCAAAATAGCAGCTCAATGTGGATATAATATCCGCAAAAGCACACATAATACATACAAAGCATTTTCTCGGATAGGATAGGAGCAATTAAACCCAATGAATTTTCTACAGAATAGAACCTGTCCAAAAAAACCAAGAACCATACTCTAAAAAAACCTGAAAGAAAAATAAAAACCCGTACCTGAGAATCCTCACTGCCACTGGCAATAAAAGCTTGGGCAAGTCCACCAAAGCAAGATCTGATCACAAACCGGGTGCGTTTGAGACCTTTGTACTTGGCAACAAGCTTGAGGTCACCATCAATGTTCCAGAGATGGATTTCTTGGTCCAGAAGATTAACCAGCAAAAACCTATTATCCCTCGATAGTGAAAATGAGGTTACTGTTTGATCCTCTTCAATTAATCTTTCGGTGTTTGTTTCTCTGTTAAGTAAGAGTATTGCATTGTCTCTACAAATACTTATAATCTGTTTTCCATCATTCGTTATTTCCAAATCAGATATCCTAAGAGTTCGTTGCCCTTTCCAACACTGCAGCTCTCTCCCATCTAATTGCCACATGCAAATACTCTTGTCATTGACACCAGAGAATATCCATTTGCCATCTGGAAACCATCCACAGGACACAAGGCCAATGTCAGCTTTCTCATAAACATGTCGGCACTCACCAGAAGAAACATCCCAGCGCCTGATAACCTCCTCCAGTCCACAGGTAAGGAGTTCATGATCATCAGGACTCCACGAAGCAGCACAGACAGGTTTCTGGTGGCCAGATAATCTATGCTTTAAAGACACTACACCATTGACATCAACCTGCACAAACCGGGAAAAAAACAAATCAGAACTAAAAAAAAAGGTGAAAGAATCACGCGTTGATATGAGATATATGCACTAGGCACTAGGCACAGTCAAGCCAAATTCTGTTGCAAAGTGCTGAATGAAGTAATGCGCACATTTTTTTTTATAAGGAAAAAGTATTTATTAAACCACGTAATTAGGTAAGGCCCAAGTACATAGAAAGTATACAGGAGATGAACCTAATTACAAGCTAAGCGCTGTGAAAAATAGCATAATAGTCATTAAAACTCGTCCCATTCAATACAATAGGTGAAGCCCAAAACAACAATATATGAAAGAAAAAAGTCCCTAAATCCTTCCGATGAGCATTCCCTATTGTCGAAACAGCAACCGTTCCTCCATACAGGGCCAACCTATCTCATATATTTAATAGGGTGATGCTACATGCACAAAAGCTTCTATCGATTTTTTCCATCGAATGGTGTAATTTATTTTTTCTTTTTTTTTTCAAACATTTTTTAAACTCTTTTAAACATTTTTCAAACAAAGAAATCAGTCATTACAAAACACTATAAATAATTAAAAAAGAAAATCAGTACAAAATATGCGTACAAAATTTCAGTGGCACTATCATTTCTCTATTTAATATGGCCCACGGGCTGTGGCCCGAGTCTTGCTTTGCCTTCCCTCTAGTTTGGTTCACGGCTTGAAGTACACTGGAATGGCCAACTGCACTTTCATCCATGCTGACTGGCCCTTCTGTTCCCAAACCACGCATAAATTTTCCTTTAACCAGTCCATGGCCCAAGCCCAAGCCCGCCACCTAATTCTCCTCAACGCACCATATAAGGCATTCCATTCTCTCCTACAATGTGTCTAACTATTTTTTAATGTCCGTAACAGTACGATACATGCCTTCCTCTGCTAGGCCAACTGTCAATGATATCTATATATGGCAGTAAATATATATGGCTGTAAATAGCAGTAGTTGTATATATGTGTATAGGCGCCAACTTAAGTTTTATTTCCTTTCTTGTATTGCTTTATTCTTTCCTATTTTACAGATGATTAGTAGGCTGTAATTAGGGCTTGGCAGTTGACATAATATACGGAAACTCTCATTTGAGAGGCATTCAAGCAAACTTGACATGGTATCAGAGCCCTAGAATTTTCTGGGCAATTTTTTTCTCGGCAGATTACTTCCTTTGCTTGTGTCGGCACTGTCTGTTTTCAGACTAGTGCTTTCTGGGTCCATCGGCACAGACTAGTGTTTTATCTTGGTTCTTTGGCTTGTGTCGGCACTCTCTACCTTCACTTTCTGGGTTAATTTTTTCTGGGCAACTCTGTAGACAGTTGTCGGCACTCTCTGTTTTTCCGAGCAGTGTTTTTTTTTTGGCCTTTTTGGAGCTTTCGGTTAGTGGGTCAGTGGCTACTGGAAATTTCGGCAGTTTCTGTTTCGTTGTAGAGGTTTTTTTTTTTGCCTCTTTTGGTGCACTCTTCTCTGGCTCTCTATGTAGGCTTTTGCAGAGAGATTTTCTCAGGTTTTCGGTGCATTTCTGGCAGTGATTTTGGCATTTTCTGGTAGTATATCAGGTCAGTGTTCTTTGAGTTGTCTATCGGCAACGAATTTTTTTTTTTTTTTCACTCCGTTTGATTTTGTGGTCATTATGTCAGGTAAAAATTCAATCATTCGATTTAATGGAAAGAACTATGGAAGCTGGGAATTTCAGTTTCGAATGTTTGTGAAAGGAAAGGAATTATGGGGTCACTTGGATGGGTCTTCTGTGGCCCCTACTGATCTCAAAGAACTTAGTTCTTGGTCCAGCAAGGATGCCAAGATTGTTTCTTGGCTATTAAGTTCTGTTGAACCACATATGGTCAACAATCTTCGATCATTTACTACTGCTAAGGAGATGTGGGACTATTTTAGGCGCGTATATTATTAAGACAATACCGCACGCAAATTTCAAGTTGAGTTAGAGATTTCCAACTATAGACAAGGTAATCTCTCTATTGAACAGTTCTATGCTGGATTCTTGAATTTATGGAGTGAATATTCCGGTATAGTGTATTCTAAAGTTCCTAAGGAAGCCCTAGAAGCATTCCAAGTTGTTCATGCTGAGAGTCAAAGAGATCAATTCTTGATGAAACTAAGACCTGAGTTTGAGACTTCACGAGCTGGTTTGATAAACCGTAATCCTGTTCCTTCCCTGGATGTGTGCTTGGGGGAATTATTGAGAGAAGAGCAGCGTCTTGCTACTCAACATGGACTCACTCAAGAAACTATGACACCTGAGATGGTTAATGTGACATATGCTGCTCAAGGGAAAGGAAGATCCAAGACACAAATACAATGCTATAGTTGCAAGGAATTTGGGCATATTGCAAAGCATTGTAGTAGAAAATTCTGCAATTATTGCAAAAAGGAGGGCCATATTATTAAAGATTGTCGCATGTGACCTCAAAATCGACAGGGCCAAGGATTTCATACTGCTGCCCAGGCCAATTTAGCTGCTGTCCCTTTTGTTTCTGCTCCAGGGCAGCCACCTACAACTAGTTCTTCATCGACTCTTACACCCGAGATGGTCCAACAAATGATTGTTTCCGCTTTCTCTGCGCTTGGTCTTCAAGGTAAGGGAAATTTCCTCACCTCTCCTTGGTTGGTTGATTCTGCAGCTTCCAATCATATGACTGGAAATGCCGATGTTTTACATAATGTTCATAAATATAAGGGTGACCAGCACATTCAAATAGCCAATGGTAATACTCTTCCTATCACTGCAATTGGAACTCTGGGGTCCTCTTTCAACAATGTATTTGTGTCACCAGAATTATCGACGAATTTAATTTCTGTTGGACAACTTGTAGATAATAATTGTGAGATTCATTTTTATCGTAATGGTTGTTGTGTGCAAGATCAAGTGTCAGGGAACGTGATTGCTAAAGGGCCTAAAGTGGGACGCCTATTTCCTCTTCATTTTTCCATTTCTAGTTTTGATTCACTTGCTTGTACTGCTGTTATTAATAATAGTGATGTTTGGCATAAAAAATTGGGGCATCCCAACTCTTCTGTTTTGAATCATCTTATGAAACAAGGTCATTTGGGGAATAAAAATTATGTTTCTATTGTGTCTTCTGATTGTAGCTCTTATAAACTTGGTAAAAGCAAATCTTTACCTTTTCCTTTACATGGCAATTGTGCTTCTACATGTTTTGAGATATTTCATACTGATGTCTGGGGAGTGAGTCCTGTTCTTTCACATGCTCAATACAAGTATTTTGTGACCTTCATTGATGACTATAGCCGTTTCACTTGGATATATTTTCTTCGATCAAAAGCTTATGTATTTTCCACTTTTCAAGCTTTTGTTGTATTTGTTGAGACTCAATTTTCTGCTTGTATTAAAACACTTCGTTCTGACTCTGGGGAGGAATATATGTCTCATGATTTTCAGGATTTTCTCAAAACTAAGGGTATTCTCTCCCAACGCTCATGTCCTTACACCCCTCAGTAGAATGGGATCGCTGAGCATAAGAATCATCATCTTTTGGATGTTGTTCGTACTTTGTTGATTAAATCTTCTTTGCCTCCTCGTTTTTGGGTAGAAGCCTTATCTACAGCTGTGTATTTGATTAATCATTTACCCTCTCCAAATTTACAATTTGACTCTCCATATTCTCGTCTGTTTGGTGTTGTTCCTGAGTATAATTCTCTTCATATATTTGATTGTGTTTTTTTTGTTCACTTGCCATCCACTGAACGTCACAAGCTTTCTGCTCAGGCTGCTCGGTGTGCTTTTCTTGGGTATAGTAATGTTCACAAAGGGTTTGTGTGTTATGATGCGGATGCTCACAAACTTCGTGTCTCTCGAAATGTGGTTTTCTTTGAAAATCAATATTTCTTCCAGTCTTGCGTTTCACATGATTCTACTTCTGCTCAGTTGCCTATTTTTGATGATGTGTCTTGTACTCTTGAACGTTTTAAGCCAAGGCTTGTGTATCAAAGACGTCTTCCACAGTCTCTGCTACCCCTTCCTGTCACAGAACCGACATCTGATCCCATCCCAACTGAACCTCGACGATCATCTCGAGTTTCACGTCCCCCGGACAGGTATGGGTTCGTACATACTGCCCATCAGGCTACTCTTGATACTACTTCTGTGCCCAAGTCTTATTCTCAGGCTGCTGCTCAAGCTTGTTGGAGGCAAGCTATGCAAGATGAACTTCAAGCTCTTCAAGATAACCACACTTGGGACATCGTCCCATGTCCTGATGGAGTAAAACTCATTGGCTACAAATGGGTGTACACTATTAAACTCCGGCCTAATGGTACTATTGACAGATATAAGGCTCGTTTAGTGGCTCTTGGAAATTGTCAGGAGTATGGCCTTGATTATGAAGAGACCTTTGCACCCGTTGCCAAGATGACTACTGTACATACTCTTCTCGCCATTGCTGCTTCCAAAGGTTAGTCTCTTAGGCAGATGGATGTGAAAAATGCGTTCTTACATGGGGATTTGAAGGAAGAAATCTATATGTCTCCTCCTGGTATGTTCAGTTCATCCTCCACTGAGGTTTGTCAGTTGAAGCGGTCTTTGTATGGCTTAAAGCAGGCACCACGTGCATGGTTTGAGAAGTTTCGCACCACTCTTCTTGATTTTCATTTTACTCAGAGTCAGTTTGATTCTTCTCTCTTTATTCAGCGAACTGCCCTTGGACTTGTTCTTTTAGTATATGTCGATGATATAGTTATCACAGGCTCTGATTCTCACTTGATTGAGCGACTACAGCAGCATCTCAAAACTACCTTTTATATGAAAGATCTTGGCCCACTTCAATATTTTCTTGGTTTCGAGGTACATTCTTGTCCCAATGGTATGCTTTTGCATCAGCACAAGTATACCCAAGAGATTCTCACCTTGGCTGGGCTTCAATCTGAAAACTCAGTTCTTACACCTCTGGAGGTCAATTTAAAGCTTTGTCGGGATGAGGGCGACTTATTATCTGATCCATCTCTATATCGGCAGTTAGTAGGGAGTTTAAATTACTTGACTATTACCCGACCTGATGTTTCCTTTGATGTCCAGCAAGTTAGTCAGTTTATGCAGGCTCCTCGTCAATCTCATCTAGCAGCAATACAACGGATCATTCGTTATCTCAAAGGTACATCTGGTAGAGGGTTATTCTTTTCTACTAAGAATTCCTTACAATTAACGGGTTACAGTGATACTGATTGGGCTGGTTGTGTGGATACTCGTCGTTCAGTTACTTGTTGGTGTATGTTTCTTGGTAATACTCTCATTTCTTGGAAAAGTAAGAAGCAAGATCGAGTATCCAAATCTTCTACCGAATCTGAGTATCGTGCTATGTCATCAGCATGTTCCGAGATTGTGTGGCTTCGGGGTTTAATGAGTGAACTTGGTGTTCCACAACTTACTCCTACTCCTCTTCATGCGGATAACACCAGTGCTATTCAGCTTGCTGCCAATCCTGTGTTCCATGAGCTTACCAAGCACATTGAAGTAGATTGTCATTCCATTCGTGAAGCATTTGATCATCATGTGATTACACTTCCTCACATTTCCACCGAACACCAAATTGCTGACGTCTTTACCAAGGCTATGTCTCGCCACTGTCATCAATTCATGATTGACAAATTGATGCTTCTTGATCGACCCGCATCAATTTGAGGGGGGATGTCAATGATATCTATATATGGCAGTAAATATATATGGCTGTAAATAGCAGTAGTTGTATATATGTGTATAGGCGCCAACTTAAGTTTTATTTCCTTTCTTGTATTGCTTTATTCTTTCCTATTTTACAGATGATTAGTAGGCTGTAATTAGGGCTTGGCAGTTGATATAATATACGGAAACTCTCATTTGAGAGGCATTCAAGCAAACTTGACACCAACAACACACCTGCCACCACCATCTTGCCTTGGTATGCCTATTGCACCAGCGGCACAACCAACCCTCCCTAAACCAGCAGCTCCACTTAGGCTTTATGACATGTCAGACCATCCTTCTGGCCTGTTATGTGCATGGGACAGCACCGGTGCCTGCGGCTGTTGGAGAACCTCCATGTAAGAACATGCGTGAGGTTGGTTCATAGCCACCATCGCCACCACCGGCAGTGTATGAACATGTCCACCCTCTCTTCCTGCCTCCCTCAATGCATCCACCAACTTCCTCCATCCCTTTCCGTCCCCTCCTCTGGAATGAAGATGAAATTTAGTCAACCGCCTCCTCCATACTCCACTAATACCATGTAATAGCCACTGGAATTAGAACATCTTTGCATGATGAAACCTCTATCTCCCTTCAAACAATCCTCCAATGCTTTGGTAAACCAAAACACCGTGGCCCTAGACTCATTCTTTTCACAACTCTCCAGCTCCTCTCAGTAATGTCCAAATATCTTTCATCCCTTGTTACCTCTAATACTTTTGATTCGATTACTACTAGTTTCGGGAAACACATATTCCACT
This sequence comes from Pterocarya stenoptera, assembly GCA_003123785.1. Classification (NCBI taxonomy): domain Eukaryota; kingdom Viridiplantae; phylum Streptophyta; class Magnoliopsida; order Fagales; family Juglandaceae; genus Pterocarya; species Pterocarya stenoptera. The sequence goes on from QEOT01002106.1 coordinate 33,863, forward strand.
CCAAAGAACAGGTAAATTCTCACCATCAAACGCCCTCAGCCACCATTGAACATTCAGTGTACCAATAGAAGTCCCTTATCTCTCTCTATGTAAGTATAAATGTGATCATTGTGGTGGTATTAATCATGTCACGCCACATTTTTGGGTGAAGTATGGCTACTCAAATTATGTGCATAAGTCATTGAAGAAACTACTAAGTCACAACCTATTTCTCCTTCCTCTAGGAACATACCTTTCGATTCTGATTCCCATCTTGCACTCACCACTCAATTTGATGAGCTTAATGTCTAAGCACTACATTTCCGTCCTCCACTACTACATTAAGGATAGGTTTGGAAAACACATCTCACACAAAATTCTTATCTCATCATTACAATTTTTTCAAATCTCCATATAAAATATAATAAACAATTCAACTTTTTCAAATTCCAATACAATTTTTTCAAATCCCAATTTAACTTTTTCAAATTTCAAAACTAAAAAATAATATTTTAAACTTTAAAATAAAACACAAAATTCTCATCTCACCCCCCAAACCTATCCTAAATGATTCAGTGATGTTACATGTGTAGCCAATTCATCCATGTCTTGGATCATTTACTCTAGTGCTAGCATACATACGATTGGTATATCATTTCTGACGCTGGATAGAATAGCAATGCAGGCTAGTTTCAACAGATAATTCACAGAAATGAAGAGGAGAATCATCCAAAAACACAAAGAAAACGCCTTAGATCCTCTTGCATCAATTTCTCTTCTCATCTGATTCCTATTGAACACCAAATTAAAGTAGTTGATGGTCATTCTCAGCCTACTGCTGAAAAAGGTTTCCTTCATCCTACCAATTTTTTATCCTTACCATCTTGTCTTTCTTTTTATGATGAATGAGAAATTACCAGCTTCTCTTTCTATTCTAGATTCTCCCGTTAATTGGTTTTGTTAGTAAATTAACTACAAGTCTATGAAATTCATTTTCCTTCCACTTCTTTCAGGATCTCAAGACCAAGAAGAAGATTCATTTGGTGAATGAAGATGACTTATATTATCTAGATCTAGATCTTGATGGCTCTCTTTCTCTCATTCATCGATTTTGAGTATTGCCCTATCTCCCTTCTAGAAGCACCTTCATTTGGGTCACCCGTCCTTAACCAAACTCAAGTTAGTATTACATTGAGCCATGTGTCCGGTCTAGAGTGCGGAGCATGTCAATTAGGGGAACATCTCTGCAGTTCCTTCGCAAGTAATAGTCATAGTTGTCAGTCTGAGTCTTTTAATGTAGTCCACACAGACATGGGGTCGTTCCCACATTTCAATTTTAAATAGATTTATTTATTTTGCCATTTTGTTGACGAATCCTTCTCGAATGATAAGAATGTTTTAAATGAAAGAAAAAATCTGAGTCACACAAATTTTTCTAAATTATAACATGAAACTCTTGTTCTATCTAGTATGAAACATTTTTGTGATGATCACAATATTATTCATCAGAACTAGTGCTCACACTTCTCAGCAAAATGGTGTTGTTGAGCGCAACCATGTAATTTTGTTAAATGGTGCTTGCACATTGATGTTTAATATGCGAATACTTCAAACATTTTTTAGGGTAACACTATCCATACTGCTTGGAAAAATTGTCTTGATGGTCCACAGATTCACAGCATAATAATGTGCCCTACTTTCTTAAATTGTCCACAGTTAGATTTTTCCCATGGGAAGCCGTCCAAGTTTCAAACCAAAAAAAAAAGCAACTTTGGATGGCACCTTAGTCCTCCAAATGCACTTCCATGGGAAAGGATTATGGATTTGACCTAACACCACCTTATACAAAGATCAAACTGTGAACTTCTTGTTCCCAGCATGAATCCAAAGCAACTTGTGCATCTCTCCACTACCTATGCTCGTATCAACCATTCACCAAATCCGAGAATCAAGTAGTGGATACACAATGAATGATCTGGAAGCACCACCTGTCCCCAAAAGCACACCTCCCATGTAAATAAAAAAGAAAATCCTAATTCAAATGGTCTTAAGCCTTCTCCATATCCAACTTGCATGGAATGCCTGCCACTCTAGCTCTGATTCTACTCTCCAAACATTCATCAGCGACAAGCACCAAATCCAAAATTTATCTCCCCTTGACGAAGGCGTTTTTAGGCTTTGAGATAATCTTCTCTATCACCGTGCTCATGCGATTGGAAAGAATTTTGGATATGATATTGTACACCCCATTCACAAGGCTAATGGGGCGATGATCCTTCACATCCGAGGCCCCAACCCTCTTCGGGATGAGAGCAATGAAGGCTTTTCTCAAACTTCTTGAAAGAATAAAATTCATGAAAAATCTTCATGACATCCTCCATAACAATGTCCCAACAAGCCTAAAAGAATGCCATGGAGAAGCTATCTATTCCATGAGCTTTATCTTTAGTCATCCCTCTTATCACCTAACAAACCTCATCCTCTTCAAATGGTCTTTCCATCCAATTTTCACTTGTAAGATGACTGGACGTGAAAGTTAAACTATCAAGTTTAGGCCTCCAAGCGAATTGCTCCATAAGGAGTCCTTCATAATAGTGAACAATACGACCATTGATCTCAAAGTGGTCCAAAAGAATAGATTCATTAGTGTGGAGCATCTCAATGGCATTGTTCCCCTTTGTGAATTATCACACAATGAAAACATTAGTAGAAATATCCCTCTTCCTTAATCCAAAGAGCCTAAGATTTTTGCCTCCACAAAATCTCCTCCAACAAGAGCATTTCTCAAGTTTGGCAGCCACACAACTCTCCCTCAACATCTCATCCGAAAGAATCCCAAACTCCTCCCTACCATCTAAACCCTGCAACTCCTCAAGCAGGGATTCCTTCTAACAATTAACATTCCCAAAAACTTCCAAATTCCACTTCTTCAAGTCATTCATCAAAGCTTTAAGCTTTCTAGCCAATATGAACCTTGGGGAACTGAAAATTTGATGAGATGACCACCACTGTCTCGCCATGTCCACTAGTCCATCAACTTCTAACCATGTAAAATATCTAATGTGTCCACAAACATGATTTCCAACAAGAAGCTCTGCAATAGCCATCGGGACGAGAGGAATTGTCATTCAAGAGAAAATTGTTTAGTGCACCCCAGCAGATTAGAACAAGATTGTTGAAAGGGTTTTTAGGGGCTTCCCCAGCTATGAGAGGCTCCTGAAGCTGACTATCAATATTCCAAAGCCAAATTCTGAAAGTCAATTGCTACATAGATTGCGGCTTAAACTTAACCATAACCTTTAAGCTTTAATCAGAAAAAGCAATAAACTAAAAGCTTTGCTTAACACATAGATTTTCAAAGTTCAGGTGGAACCATTAAATCAGAATTCCGAAAGTAAATACATCAGTATCTTGATTTCAAACTGCAAGGATACAGCAGTGCAGTTTTAAGCTCCATCCAAAAGAATTAGTAGTGCTTCTTCTCAATAAATGAACACCCGGGCATCTTTGCAACAAATCAATCCACAGTAGAATCTCAATTTCAGGCAACAAATAAAATTGGAGTAAGTATGATTTGGAACTATTAAAAGTGAATTAGTAGTTGTGATCACATCTTTGCTAGGGAAACATTGTCTTACTCTTGTTTAGGATTTGGTAAAGTTGTAACAACCCTTTTTGGAGTTAATAAATCAAATTTCAGACAATGCTAGTGCCTTTTTTCTCTCTAGTTATCGCTATTAAATTCTTTTATTCTCAAAATCATATTCTGATTCTATCAAGAAAGTCTATGCCTTTTTTCTCCTGACTTGTAATTAGGTGTTCTCTGTTGTATACTTCTTGTGTACCCGGCTATGGCTATTTACTCTTTTTAATAAAAGTTCACCATACTAAAAAATAGTCCACGTGGGAGGTGGTTTCTTGAAGGAATTGGGTTGCAGGAAGCTCTTGCGGCAGGTGAAATGGGTATTTCAGGGTTTGTTTCTATGACCAGAAAATACTATTCAGTCCACGAAGTGCTAGGAACAACCACCCAAACCCTTCCCTACACAATATGAAATGCCAATTTCACTAAAAGTTTTAAGCCGTTTAACCTCCAAAACCGTAGCCCTAGCTATCTAAAAATCAATCAAGTTACTTTCCAGCAATTGTTTTTTAAGTATGTTACTTTCCAGAAATTCGGCAATATTTTTCATAGCCCTGGAACATCCAGAGGATATATACGCAACAAATTGATTGCTGAGTGATCATTTGATGAAAAATAGTAGAATTCTGACTTTTTGCTGGAGGTAGATATACAAACAATCATAGAAGGCACAAAGAAAGCTATTAAATTTAACAAATTTAGACTCACAAAAAGAGTTCATCATACAGTCAAATCTAAATCAATTGAATGAACGAAAGGAGGAGAAAACAGCAAAGAAGGGGCATTAGAAACAGTATGGAGCATTTGCAGGTCAATATCAAGCTTACCTCCCATATGATTGCTGAACGATCATTTGATGATGAAGCTAAATATTTCCCATTATGTGAAAACTGCAAGAACCAGACTTCATCCCTGTGTTCTTGTAATATCTATTCAAATATGAATAAAAAGAATCATTTAAGTGAAAGAACGAATGAAGTGGAAACTAAATTCACAATAGCAACTATAAAAGAAGCAAAGACATAATAAGCCTAAGGTTAATAAGATTGTCCAGAATAGAAACAAAGCAACTAAGTTAGGAAAGAAAACTCAATAACTACAATTTTTAGAAATTAACCAAAAAAGGGGTCACTGTAGGCTTAACTTGAATCAACACCCTTATTACATTCCTGAAAGGACATTACTTATACAGAAGACATTCATGGTCTTTTCTCACGCACAACGGAACTTCTCTTGTTTCACTTTTTATCTCTAGGGTTCACAAAGAGAAAGATACCAATAGATACAAGTAGACGTGCTTATGAATTTTTCTAAACATTAAGTGCAATTCCCACCATCAAATGATGTAAAATGTATCCAAAGACTATAAATGTTTTAGAATAAATGAACCAGGATGTTATTGTTAATTGGGATGCAGGACAACTTAAGGAAGGATAAGCTTATGGTACATCTTGCAAAGTAATAGTGAAGGGAGGTGCTCGATGGAGTCTATGGCAGAGTCTGGGGCTGAAAGTCACATCGATTCCTGAAACCGCAAGGCTGATACCTATGTTCTGGTGTGAGGTTTCAGTGCTGGCCTTATAGTCATTAAATATACTATGATCATCAAATTAGAGCTGTACTTTTAGTAATTAAGAACGAGGGCTGCTTGTTGATTGATTAAGAAAACACAGTGGTACCGTGATTTAAAGAGAAAGGTATGAGAGGAAAATAAATGTCAAAGAATCCAGAAGAAAACCACACCCACAACTAAACATAAACCCCTCATATTTATTTCTTTCTTACAAATGTCATCCAAATGAGAGAGAGAGAGAAAGAGAGAGAGAGAGAGAGAGAGAGAGAGAGAGAGAGAGAGAGGGAGGCAGGGAGGGGGAGAGAGCCCAATAAAATTTAGGCAGGGCAAATGCCTCCAGATTTGATATAAAGGGCAAAAGAAGCACACGTTCAACATGCCTTAGATTGGCAAGTCTATACAAGTGTATAACTAGAGCTTCTACATATCTCTTTAAGCTTTCAGGAATTTTAGGATTATTTCCACTTAATTAAAATAAAAGGTCATTCTCAATTCAGAATCTCCAACTTGAAAGCACAACCATCACATGCAGTCAGTCCTGTAGTCTTGTTTAATTTGCATTTCAAACCGATTAGCAAGAAAATGGATCCAACACATAGAGGTGCCACTCGCATAAGCAACTATCATAGTTTATACGTTAAAGACGATAGGACTCAATAAATTAAAACCAATAATATAGACAGTTTTAATGGAAAGAAAAAAAAAAGTAGGAAAAGCTACTGATGACATTTTGTCTGCTTCAAGCATGGGGTAAATAAATTTTGTTCAGTGCAGTGGAGTGTGGGTTTGCCCACTCTAAGCTAAGGGAGCACGTTGAGCTAAACTGTGTTCGTTAACTGTGTCTACTTTCAACCAAATCTATAACTGATGCCCAAACCAAGGTCAAAGAACTACCCCTGTGCCGCAAGCCCATGCGCATGCCCTTGCACCGCACACCCATGCACCGCACGCCCAACATGCCAGCGAGGTTAGTGGCATGCCTCAGTAGGCATGCCATCCAACGCACAAGCTAGACCCAGTAGCATGCCATCCAGCACATGGCTCCAGCCCATGCCTTGCAACATCAACACCCAGGCCACCTTGTTGGGACCCCATCAAAAACCCCATCTAAAACCGCCCTAGGACAAGGTCCTAAGCATGCATGGACAACAAAGGTCGGGCCACTCACGGGGTCAAGGCCAACCTTGGAGGACTTTCCTAGAGGTTTAGTGTTTGCCCTAAGAAGATTGCATGAATGGCACGGGTCAATTAGAACATGGCTCACATTTTCCTACTTGACCGTGCCATGGTTCAGCCTTGACAGCCCATTGACACTGCTGCTGACATGCCCTGACAGCCCCACGGGCCATGCCTTGACACTACTACTGACATGCCATGGCTCGCCCATCAGCATGCCCAGCAGCCCACTAGCACGCCCAGCAGGCAGCCCCAGCGCCCACCAGCCTGGCCAGCAGCATCAGCCGCCCACCAGCACCACAGGCATGCCATGGCCCCTGCCATGGCACGCCCAGGACAGCCCCACAGACATGCCATGGTCTCTGCCATGGCGGCCACCTGACAGCACCATTGACATGCCATGGGCCCAGCCATGGCACGCACTTGACAGCACCACAGGCATGCCATGGCCCCTGCCAAGGCACGCCCAGCTCAGCACCACAGCCATGCCGCAGGCATGCCATGGCCCCAGCCATGACATGCCCTTGACAGCCCATGGTGCGGCTATTGATCGTGCGCAGCCCAGCGCACAGCCCCGCATGCGCACGCCTATGCGCATGCCCCTGCGTGCGCCCCAGCACGCAGCCCTGCGCTGCACATCCATGCGCGCAGGCCAGCGCACACCCCTGTGCCGCGTGCCCCAGCGCGCGGCCCTGCGCCGCACACCCATGTGTGTGCCCTTGCGCCCCACGCTTGCTCATGCGCCCCAGCGCATGCCTCAGGCCCGCATGTCCCTGCATGCGCCCATGCGTACGCCCCAACGCCGCATGGCCCTGTGCACGCCCATGCGTGCACCCATCCGAGCGCCCCCGCGCCCCATGCCCACGCGTGCGCCTCAGCACCACATGCCCATGCGTGCGCCTCAGCCCCGCATGCCTAAGCGTGCGCCCATGCGTGCGCCTCAGCACCGCATGCCCATGCATGCGCCCATGCGTGCGCCCCAACGCCGCATGGCCCTGCGCACGCCCATGCGTGCGCACCTGCGCCACACGCCCATCCGAGTGCCCCCGCGCCGCACGCCCCTGCGTGCGCCCCAGCACGCGGCCCTGCGCTGCACATCCATGCGTGCAGGCCAGCGCACGCCCCTGTGCCGCGTGGCCCTGCACACGCCCATGCTTGCGCCCCTGCGCAAGCCCTTGTGCCGCACGCCCATGCGCCGCGCGCCCATGCGCCGCACGCCCATGCTTGCGCCCCTGCGCAAGCCCATGTGCCGCACGCCCATGCGCCGCGCGCCCATGTGCCGCACGCCCATGCTTGCGCCCCTGCGCAAGCCCATGTGCCGCACGCCCATGCGCCGCACGCCCATGTGCAGCACGCCCATGCTTGCGCCCCTGCGCAAGCCCTTGTGCCGCATGCCCATGCGCCGCAAGCCCATGCCTGCGCCCCTGTGCGGCACGGCCCTGCCTGCGCCCGTGCGCCGCATGCCATGCCCCTGCCTGGGCCACGCCAGACCAGCACATGGCCTGGCCATCAGCACGCCAGCACGCCCACGCCCTGCGCGCGCACGCCTGCGTGCACAGCCATGCCATGCACACAGCAGCCCACGCCCAGCCCATGCCTGGGCCATGCAAGCCACTCGCCAGCAGCGTGCCAGCCATGCAGCCATGCCATCAGCAAGCCATGCCAGCCATGCCA
>QEOT01002106.1:43331-77841 GCA_003123785.1 Pterocarya stenoptera
CATCCTACACTCCAACCCTAAGCCAACTCATCCCAATCTCGAAATTCCCCTTAGCCACCATCTAAACCATAGCCCATCTTCATCATTTCAACCCTAATCATCATCCAAAAGGGCCCAACATCAAGGGCAACCCATAAGCCGTTCCACATTGCATCACATACGCATATTCACCACTTAGATCACCCGAACTCATCATCATCATCATTACCATCACTAAACACCATACCTCCATTAACCTAGGGACCCATCATTGCCGACATACGTGCCATTATGGGCCAAAGACCAAGCAAGAAGACTTGATACTCGGTCACCATCACTACCAAGGCAAGCTCGAGGACTTAGTGTTTAGGGACTTGACCGGGGTCCCTAACACACCTGCCTAGGCCATGCAACACCAACGCATAGCATCTACCATGCACGACACCATGAAGTGCCCACCAACAAGCCCATGCACGGCACCCGGCCATGCCCACCAACAGACCATGCACGACACCATGCCATGCCCCACCAGCCATGAGCCAGACCAGCCCAGCCAAGCCGTGGGCCATGAACCACACTAGCCCATCCATGGGCCAATACATGCCACGGGCCACAATGGCCCTTGCAAGACTATCTTATTGCTTTCTTTTATTTTTTATTTTAATATTTTCCAAATGACCTTTTGGGGGTTTCTACTTTGTAGTCACTATAAATAGGACTCTTAGTCATTTAACTTATATCTTTTGACAATTCCCTTTGTGGACGGCTTATTGTTCTTGAGATCATTTTCAGTGCTTAGCACTTGGGCTCTTTGGGGTGCAATTCGTGAATCCCTAAGAGAGAATCACACCTTGCAATTTGTGAACAGGTGTGATTCAAGTTATCCAATCTTATGAGTATTATTCAATCATTCTCTTGTCTTCCATTATCCTTCCATTGATCATCTTATTTTACTTGCATTGTTCTTATTTTTTCTTGTGCTTTCTCACCAAACAAACACCACCAATCCATCCTTTCCCACGGCCAAGCCATGATCCATAATTCCACTTTCCATATTTAGCATTCCTCCATCCTCCATAAACCCTAGCCGAAACCACCAAGTCCCACTAAGGTAATTCCTACATTTTAGGAATCATTGACTTCATCCAAATCCAATCCCTTAATTTAAGGAATTGACATCCCATCATCAGTCCCTTAAATCACTCCATCCCTACAACATCTCAAGTCAACCAAAACCTTCCATAATAGCCAAAACCGAATCCCTATCCTTCCTAACTAGATTCCTATCACTTAGGAATCTTTCCTTCTTCATCTCCAATCCGTCCAACCCTATCCAAACCCCAAAGCTCACCAACCCTAATCCCATTACCCTAAACCATGGCAACCCTAGTTGCCCTAGCACATGAAACCATAACCTCACTTCACTCATCCAACCCTAGCCCACATCTTTTCGGCACCATCCTCAAGAACAAGCACAAGCCGTGCTACATTGCATTGCATTCATCAAACACTTAGATCACCCAATCGCATCATCATCATCATCACTTCCATCACTCAAACACTAAAACTTCATCACCCTAGGGACCCTCCATTGCCGCAAAAGTTGAAGGCCAAGCAAGTAGGCAAGGCCCACTCAGTCATTACCACCATCAAGGCTAGCTCGTGAACCTTAGTGTTTAGGGACTAGACCGAGGTCCCTAACAGAGTGCAAGAAGTTTCATTGCACAAAGGTGCTCAAATGCTAATGGTTCATTCATGGCGTTAGTAGAGTACGGTGGGTGTGGAAGGCAAAATTTTATACTCATAAAGGAAGATATGGAGGAGGATGGCAACTACATTGAGGGTGGCCATATTGAGGAAGGGGATCTTGTTTTGTAACACTAGTGGACAATCACAGAGACAGTCGAGGGTGGGGACCCAAACACAAAGTCTGTCGTACAGGGAGGCCCTGATGCAGACGACGGAGCCGGTGCAGTCCCAAGAGCAATATATGCGTGTAGTGGCTGGTGGTGGTACAAAACAACAAGCCACCGTACGACACATTCAAGGTCAGGGGACCAAAATGGTGCTTCACACCACTGGTACAGTTTGTGTACACTAGAAGGGTGGCGGTGGTAGGCCTATTGTCACTCTGGCAGCCCATGGCATGAACAGTACCTTGAAGGACATGCAATCCCAACTAACAGCTCTGCAGGAGAAAGTGGTTGCTCTAATACGCTGCATTGAGTAGGATAAGATTGTGGGCCTAGGCTACGCAGCTAAAAGTTTTTTTGGACCTAATAAGTAAATGGATGTGGGCAGTTACTCTAGGTTTCAACCCGTGGGACTTAATAAGGACCCAATGGACCTAGGACAATCCACTAGGCCTCGGCCCATAGGGCTATCAAAAGGGAGTGGAATGGTAGGTAATATTGTGGGCCGATCATCTCGGCTTCAGCCCGTTGGGAAGAATAGAGTGAAGGCCAAGGTTGGTATTCAGCCCATGTGGAGAGTTAGAGGCGGGGGCATGGTTGGGCCTTCCACTAGCAAGAGTCTACTGACCTCGCCGAAAAAGGTCTCGACAGACATGACTCTGACCATGGATCCTTCAATGGTAGCCTAGACGACAAACTTGATATAGGGGGAGTCGACGGCAGTAGAACCAGAATTGGATCTCGTTGATGCCATACCGTCAGACGTTGGATCCCAGGTCAATATAGCATCTTCAATTGGGTTTTACACAAAGTGAAGGAAATCCTACATTGTGTGGGAATTGAATGTGAGGGTTTTGAGGAACAATTCATGGCTTTGCTTACAGCCGTTGGAGTTGGACATGTTCAGCAAAAGAAATCAGGTTCTAAAAAACAAAGGGAGTTCAAGAGATTAACTTGCTCTCTAAACTATGAGGGCAGTTCAAGCAAAGAAAGATCCAAAGGAAAGGGGATAGCATCGTCTTTATGAAGCCCAAAATTATTTCTTGGAATGTCTGAGGGCTAATAGAGGCTAATAAGCGTCTTCAATTAAAAAACTTACTTCGTGAGTGGAAGGCGGACATTGTTTGTTTACATGAAACTAAGCTGAAATATATTACAAGAAGAAGTGCTCGAAGTTTATGGAGTTGTACATATGTGGATTGGAGTTATTTAGCATCTGATTGGGCATTAGGAGGTATATTAGTTATGTGGGATAGAAGGGTGGTAGAGAAAATGAAGGAATTCATTGGGCAATACACAGTGGCATATTCAGAACATGGAAGACAATTTTTTATGGGTGTTTGCTGGCATTTATGGGCCGAACTAAGATAGCAATAGAAGACTTCTATGGGATGAAATAGCAGAAGTTCATAGTTGGTAGGACATACCATGGCACATAGGTGGTGATTTTAATGTTACAAGGTTCTCATGTGAACAGTCAGGAGAAAATAGGCTGCAACCAACAATGATGGAATTCTCAATGTGCATTTTTCGACTTGGGATTCATGGATTTCCTCTCATTTGCGAAGCATACATGTGGTCCAATCACATACATGGTCTAGACTGGACAAATTTTTAGTCTCATCGGAGTGGGAAAGTCATTATCTAGACCTATATCAAAAAAGGCTGCCTCGCCTTTGTTCAAATCACTTTCCTATCTTGCTAGATTGTGATGATATTCAAGGAGGATGTCGGTATTTTAAATTCAAAAATATGTGGCTGAAAACTGAAGGTTTTGTGGACAGGGTTACACACTGTGGTCCTAGTTTCAGTTTTGCAAATAAGCTGAAAGCTTTGAAACAAGATCTAAAACTTTGGAATGCTCAATCCTTTGGTGATATTGGTGACTGTAAGAAGTCTATGTTGGAGGAGATACAAGAGTTAGAAAAGATACAAAAGGGTCGGATTCTTTCCTTGGAAGAGTTATCTCAAAAGGTAGAGTTAGTATCAAAATTAGCGAGGGTTATCTTATTGGAGATCTCTTGGCAGTAAAAGTCAAGAGTACTGTGGTTAAAAGAAGGAGATGAAGTACGAAGTTCTTCCATAGAGTGGCCAACTCTCATGGGAGAACTAATACCATTGAGATACTGAATATAAATAGTGTGGCTTGTACAGAGGCTCCTGTAAATCGAGAGCATGTTGCTTATTTTTTCGAACACTTACTGAACATGTGGGATGGCGGCCAAAACTTGATGGACTAGCCTTTGAGTCCATAGAGCCGCAGAATGTTTCTTGGTTGGAGAGACTCTTTGAGGAGATGGAGGTTCATGGCGTGGTGAGGAAAATGCTTATAAATAAAGCACCTGGTCCTAATGGATTCTCTATGGGATTTTTCCAAACATGTTGAGCCGTGGTGAAGGAGGATTTAATGAAGAAGTTTTAGGAATTTTTTTGGTTGGAGAATTTGAAAAAAAACCTAAATTCCACTTTTATTGTACTTATTCCTAAAACGATTGTGGCAATAGAAGTGAAATATTATTGACCTATTAATCTTGTGAATGTGTATAAGATCTTATCCAAGGTGCTTGCAAACCACCTAGGGGAGGTCTTGGGAAAGATCATTTTGAAACCCCAAAATGCATTTGTAAGGGATAGGCAAATTCTGGACTCAGTTCTCATCACCAATGAATGCCTAGACAATCGATTAAAATCTGGCAATAAGGGGACCGTATGTAAGTTGGATATGGGGAAGGCTTATGATTATGTGAATTAATTCTTAGGTTTAGTTTGGATGTTGAGATAAGAATTTTTAGTTTCAGATGAAAGTTAAAAATTGAATAAAATGTTCTTTTTTAATATTGTTATTGTTTTGGAATTTGAAAAAGTTGAATTGGGATTTGAAAAAGTTGAATTATTTATTATATTTTGTATGAGGATTTAAAAAAATTGTAATGATGAGATGAGATGAAAATTTTGTATTTTATCTTTGGTTCCAAACCTAACCTTAATATACTTGCTTGGGAGGTGTGGATTTGGGGAGAGATGGTGCTCGTGGATCAGATGGTGCATCTCAACGGTAAAATTTTCAGTGCTTGTAAATGGCAGTCTAATTGACTTCTTTAATAGCTCACCAGACCTAAGACAAGGGGGTCCTTTGTCCCCACTTTTGTTTGTCATTGTTATGATCTCGACCTTAGTTAACAGTGGTTTTGTGGCTGGATTCTCGGTTGGTAACCCCAATTAAGGCATTCTTAACATCCTCAGTTATTGTTTGCAGATGACACTGATTTTTTGTGAGGGAGAACAAAACCAAACGTAGGCATTAAGGGCTCTCTTACTTTGTTTTGAAGTGACATCAGGTCTGAAAGTGAACTTTGACAACTCAAAATTGGTGCCAGTTGGTAATGTGCGCAACATCTGGCAGTTGGCTAACATTCTTGGATGTGAGGTTTCCTCTCTTCCCATGAATTTCCTTGGTCTTCCATTGGGAGCAACATCAAGGGCTAAATCAATTTGGGATACAATGATTAAGAAGATTGAACATAGATTGGCTGGTTGGAAGTGATTGTACTTGTCAAAAGGTGGTAGGATCACCTTAATCAAAAGCACTTTGTCTAATTTACCAACGTCTTTCTTATCTTTATTCCCAATTATAGCAAGTGTGGCAACTCGAATTGAGAAACTACATCATGATTTCCTTTGGAGTGGCATAGGGGATGAATTTAAATCCCACCTGGTCAAGTGGGATAAGATATGCTCCCCAATCTCTTTTGGTGGGTTGGGAATCAGAAATCTGAGGATCTTTAATAGGGCTTTACTTGGGAAATGGTGTGGATATAACGCCCTTAAGGACTTATTCCCCTCAGTTTTCAGGATTGCATGTGAAAAAAAGCCTCAATGGCTGATGTTATAATGATATCTGGGGATCAAGTCCAATAGAACATGAAGTTTAGTAGGGCTGCCCAAGACCAGGAAGTTGGTAGCCTTGAAGGTTTTTTTCGTCTTCTGTACTCCATAAGACCAAGCATTCAAGGAGCTAATAGGTTATGGTGGATACCCGAAGGTAAAGGCACATTCTCGTTTCGTTTTTTCTATAAGTCTCACACAATCGCAAGACAATCAATTTCCATGGAGAAGGATTTGGCAAAATAAGGACATTCCTAAAGCAGCATTTTTTGCTTGGTCAACTTCCTGGATAAGATTTTAATTTAAGGAAGCGCGGGGTGATTATACTAGACTGGTACTGTATGTGCAAGAAAAGTCGTGTGAGACTATGGATCATCTTCTACTGCATTGTGAGGTTGCTAAAGCAATATGGGATGATGTGTTCTGCAGGTTAGATCTAGCTTGGGTTATGCCCGCCATAATGGTTGCATTCTTGGCTAGTTTGACAAATCTAGGAGGTGCTCCACAATCACAGCTGTGTGAAAAATGGTGCCTATATGTATCCTGCAGTGCTTATGGCAAGAGCGAATGATCAGACATTCAAAGACAAGGAACTCTCCCTAGAGGAACTTAGATCACTCTTTGCTAGAACATTATTTTTATGGGCCATAGCTATAGATTTTAATGGCCTTGGTTTTCATCCATGACTTTCTTGTTTCCTTTCTTCTTCCTAGATAGGCGTTACCTCGTATATACCATCTTGTGTACTTGGACTATGCCTATTCTTATTAATACAATTGTTTACTTATAAATAAATAAAAAACTTAGTATTAGAAGACTTTATAGCATTGTCTATTAGTTAGAACCCTCCTTTCGTCTTCACCATTTCAGCCATCCTAGCCAAACCAAGAACTTCAAGCAATAGATATAAAGGCCTCGTTTGATTACACAAATCATCTCATCTCATCTAATCATTACAACTTTCCCAAATCCCACACAAAATACAATAAACAGTTCAACTTTTTCAAATCCCAAAACAAAAATTATATTTAAAAATTATATTCTGACAATATTTTATTCAACTTTCATCTCATCTCATCTCATCTGTGTAACAAACGAGGCCTAAAATTTCCTGTTTTGGCAGTTATAGCACTTTCAGATATGATATAATTGTCACTTTCTTTATTCATGTCTTGCCTTTTTGGTTTATTTAGAAGTATGTTTGTTTGAGGAAGGAGTTCAATGTCATGAGAACACCTCAAACAAGAAGCAACTGGAAATTCTGCAGCAACCCGATAAGATCAAGCATACACTTCTATTTTCAGCTTGATTTTAGTTGATCTTTACATTTCCTCTGCCCAGCCTTTATGTTACAGGAATTGATTTGTACTACTTTAGGAATGTTTTCCTTTATATCTAGATTGTATATAGCAGATAAGTAGGCTGTAATTAGGTTGTAAATAACGGGGAAAATACTTACCTTGTGTAGTGTTTAGGCGCTGGAAATCAGGCAATCACTATGTAAATCTCTTCTATATAATGTAAGCAAACCCTATGGAAAGGGCATTCAGACCAATTGACATGGTACCAGAGCCCCTACTCTGATTATCGTTTCTCTGTGGCCTTAATCTTTGAGAGTTTTTATTCTGAGTTGCGCCGAGAGGAAATTTTTTTTCTCTTTGTTCTCGCATGTTGGTGAGGTTCTGAGATTCTGAGTGTTTTCTTGCACGTCTGTGGAGTTCCGGCTTGTGAGCTCCTTCCCGTGGTGGTTCTCGTCGTTATTGGGTGTTGCGAGTGCTGTCCCTGTGCCAGTCGGCACTGTCTGTGGTGATTGATGGCGTCTGTGGGTGGCTGTGTGGTGGTCGACCGTGTCTGTGGGTAGCTAAGTGGTGGTCGGCAGCTTCTGTGGTGGCCGGCAGCTTCTGTGGTGGCCGGCAGCTTCGACTCCCCCTGGTGTGGCTGACGACGGTACATTTTTTTTCTGGGCAAGTCTATCTTGTGGGTTTTCTTGTCGTGATTGTTTGGGTTTGTTATTGAATCTTTCGTGGGAGAGTATTCTCTTAGTTCTGAGGCAGGTATCTCTCGTGGGTCTTATTATTTTGGCTTTCTCTGTTTGAGTTGCCGATTATTCTGTTGTTGCTTGTTGTGATCGTCTGAAATTTTCTGGTTGGGCTTATTGCTATTTTAAGTGATTTTCATTATGTCTCTTGATAATTCCATTATTCGATTTACTGGAAAGAAATTTTCTACGTGGGCATTTCAATTTAAAATGTTCTTGAAAGGGAAAGAATTATCAAATCATATTGATAGTTCTGTTCGAGTTCCCACTGATGAAAAAAGAATTTGCCCAATGGGAGGTCAAGGATGCTAAGGTGATCACTTGGCTATTGGAAACGATAGAGCCTCATCTTGTCACCAATCTTCGGTGTTTTACTACGGCTCAAGCTATATGGGACTACTTGCATCGTATTTATCACCAAGACCACAGCGCTCGGAAATTCCAATTGGAATTGGAAATTAGCAATTACACTCAAGGTAATTTGACTATTGAGCAATTTTATTCTGGTTTTATTAATCTTTGGAGCGAGTATTCTGCCATTGCTCATGCTAAGGTTCCCACCGCGGCACTCGCGACTCTTGAAGCGGTTCATGCTAAGAGTCAACGCGATCAATTCTTGATGAAACTTCGACCTGAATTTGAGTCCGTTCGTGCCGGCTTATTGAACCGTAATCCGGTTCCTTCCTTGGATATTTGCTTGGGAGAGTTGCTGCATGAAGAACAGCGGTTATCTACTCAAATGGGCATGACTTCTGAGGAGGTCTTTTCTGAGGCTGTGAATGTAGCCTATGCAGCACAAGGGAGAGGGAGGAATAAGTTACAATGTTTTAGTTGCAAGGAGTTTGGTCATATTGCTCGCAACTATCCGAAGAAAATTTGTAACTACTGCAGGAAAGAGGGCCATATCATCAAAGATTGTAGGGTGCAGCCTCAGAATCGCCAATCTCACGCCTTTCAAGCTGCTGTTCAGTCCTCATCTTCTTCTGCGCCCCCCATTTTAAGCTCTGATACATCTGTTCTCACACCTGCCATGGTCCAACACATGATTGTGTCTGCTTTTATGGCTTTAGGCCTACAAGGTACAGATCCTAATTCCACTTCTTCTTGGATTGTTGATTCGGGTGCATCTAATCGTATGACTGGTAGTACAATGGATCTCCATGGTGTTCGTAAGTATGGAGGCACGCAAACTATTCAGATTGCTGATGGCAATATACTTCCTATTACTGCTGTTGGTGCTTTGGACTCTTCATTTCGAAATATTTTTGTCTCTCCTGGATTATCTACCAATTTGATTTTTGTTGGACAATTGGTGGATAATAATTGTGATGTTCATTTCTCTCATGGTGGTTATCTTGTGCAGGATCAGGTGTCAGGGATGGTAATCGCGAATGGGCCTAAAGTGGGACGTCTATTTCCTTTACAGTTTTCTATTCCTAATGTTATTTCCTTTGCTTGTACGACCACTGCCAATAATAATGAAGTCTGGCATAAGAAATTAAGTCATCCTAATTCTGTTGTCTTGACTCATCTTTTGAAACATGGATTTTTGGGTAATAAAGATTCATTTTCCTCTTCTGTATCTTTTGATTGTGCTACTTGTCGTCTTGGTAAAAATAAAACATTACCTTTTCCTGCGCATGGTAGTCGTGCTTCTACTTGCTTTGAGATTGTACATACTGATGTTTGGGGTGTTAGTCCTATTATTTCTCATGGTCAGTATCGTTCTTTTGTGACGTTTATCGATGATTATAGTTGATTTACTTGGATCTATTTTCTCCGTTCTAAAGCTAACGTGTTATCTATTTTTCAAAAATTTGTTGCGCTTGTCAAGACACAGTTCAGTACTTGTATCAAAACCTTACGCTCCGACTCAAGGGGGAACACATGTTTCATTCCTTTCAGACTTATCTTCAGCAAAAAGGGATCATTTCTCAGCGTTTTTGTCCTTATACCCCTCAACAAAATGGAGTCGCTGAGCGTAAGAATCGTCACCTCTTAGATGTCGTTCATACTTTGCTGATTGAGTCATCTGTACCTTCTAAGTTCTGGGTAGAAGCTTTATCTACTGCTGTTTATTTGATCAATCGTTTGCCTACTGCCACTCTAAATTATGATTCTCCCTATCTTCGATTATTTGGCATATCTTCAATCTTTTCATACTTTTGGGTTTGTTTGTTTTGTTCATCTGCCACCTGTTAATCATCACAAGCTTGCTGCCCAGTCTGTTACATGTGCTTTTATGGGATATAGCCCTACTCAGAAAGGATTTGTTTGTTATGATGCTCATGCGAACAAATTCCGAATCTCCCGGAATGTGATTTTCTTTGAAAATCAATATTTCTTTCAGTCTCAGGTTATTTCTAATCCTCCTATTACTCTTCTACCTGCTTTTGATGATGGGTCTTCTTCTATTGAGCGATTTAAACCAGGTATGGTGTATCATAGACGTCCTCCTTCAATGCCTCTTTTAGACACTGATCCGTCATCTGATTCTACGCTTCCTATACCTCGGCGCTCCACCCAGGTTACACATCCACCAGATAGGTATGGTTTTTCTCATACCTCACTTACTGTCACTCTCGATACTGTTTATGTTCCTCACTCTTATACTCAGGCAGCCACCCAAGCATGTTGGCAGCAGGCCATGCAAGAAGAAATCTAAGCTCTTCAAGACAATCACACTTGGGATCTTGTGACTTGTCCTTCTGGTGTCAAACCTATTGGTTGTAAATGGGTATACTCAGTCAAGTTTCGGTCTGATGGCTCACTGGACCGATATAAGGCCCGTCTCGTGGCCTTTGGGAACCGACAGGAGTATTGTATTGATTATGAAGAGACATTTGCACCTGTTGCCAAAATGACTACTGTACAGACTATCTTAGCACTTGCTGCATCACAAGGGTGGTCTCTCCGGCAGATGGACGTGAAGAATGTTTTTCTACATGGGGACTTGAAAGAAGAAATCTATATGTCTCCACCTCCTGGCATGTTTACTACACCTTCTTCAGAGGTTTGTCGGCTACGCCGATCTTTGTACGGATTGAAACAGGCTCCGTGTGCATAGTTTGATAAATTTCGCTCTACTCTGCTTGCTTTTCACTTTACTCATAGTCAGTTTGATTCCTCTTTGTTTCTTTGCAAGACTTCTGCAGGAATTGTATTGCTTCTAGTATATGTTGACGACATTGTGATTACTGGCTCTGATATTGAGTTACTTAAGCAATTACAATAGCATCTCAAGGCCTCTTTTCACATGAAAGATCTTGGTCCCTTGCAGTACTTTCTAGGCCTTGAGGTGCAGATTACTCCGACTGGTACATTGTTACACCAGCACAAATACACGGAGGAAGTAATTTCATTAGCTGGTCTCCAATTGGGTAATTCTGTTCTTACTCCCTTGGAGGTCAATCTTAAGCTTCGTCAGGAGGAAGGCGAGCTTCTATCAGATCCATCCTTGTATCGGCAACTCGTTGGGAGTTTGAACTACTTGACGATTACTCGTCCTGACATTTCTTTTGCTGTGCAGCAGGTTAGTCAATTTATGCAGGCCCCTCGACACCTTCACCTAGATGCTGTCTGCCGCATTATCCGATATCTGAAGGGCACCTCTACACGTGGGTTGTTCTTTCCTAAGGAATCTTCCTTACAATTGGTGGGGTATAGTGACGCTGATTGGGCCGAATGTGCAGATACTCGTCGCTCTGTTACTGGCTGGTGCATGTTTCAAGGCAATGCACTCATTTTTTGGAAGAGTAAGAAGCAAGACAGAGTTTCCAAGTCCTCCATAGAGTCTGAATATCGTGCTATGTCTTCAGCCTGCTCTGAGATCACATGGCTTCGTGGGTTATTGGGTGAACTTAGTTTTCCTCAACTTCATTCCACTCCTCTTCATGCTAATAATACCAGTGCTATTCAGATCGCCGCTAATCCTGTCTTCCATGAGCATACAAAACATATCGAAGTCAATTGTCATTCTATACGTGAATCCTTTGACAGACATGTGATTACACTTCCTTCACATTTCCACCGAATATCAAACTGCAGACATCTTCACTAAAGCTCTTTCTCAGTACCGGCATCAGTTCTTGGTTGACAAATTGATGCTTCTTGATCTACCAGCATCAATTTGAGGGAGGATGTTACGGGATTTGATTTGTACTACTTTAGGAATGTTTTCCTTTATATCTAGATTGTATATAGCAGATAAGTAGGCTGTAATTAGGTTGTAAATAATGGGGAAAATACTTATGTAACAACCCAATCCTAAGATTAGACCATAAGATGAGTTTTATGTATGTTTCATATGACTATAAATATTCTATTATTATTATTATGTATTAATCTTAGTAGAATTAAATTATATCTACATATGATTTTAAGCATCTAGAGACACGTCTTTCCAAGAAAGTTAGTGACGATTAGTACTTCGTATAGGTCTCGAGCTACGACGTGAGATCGTGGAAGCAACGCCAAGAGGTAAATAGTATGGTCATATAAATGCATGCGTACTGTGAATATTATTGTTTTGTGTGAAAATATGATGTGTTTATGATGGTTATCTACGCTACGCTAAGAGACAAGCCAAGGTTAGATTCCTTTCACGATCTTTGAGGAAATATGCGACCATGCGTGAATGAATGAATTTGTTGTCGATGGATTGATAGTTACTAAAAACACATGGAAGCCATGTGATATTCATGTAGTAATTTAAGTCAAGGATGCCATGAAATAGAATAGCCAGATCATGTATGCCATATTCATGTAGTACTCGGATCATGTATGCTATGTTCATGTAGAACTTAGATTATGAATGCCATGGAATGTCATAAAATGTTCAGATCACGTTGTAGCATGTATGCCATGTTCATGTAGAACTTAGATTATGTATGCCATGGAATGTCACGAAATGTTCAGATCATGTTATATCATGTCACGTTATGCTATGCCACATACAAGAAAAGGCCATGTTATGCTACACCATGTACAAGAACATGTCATGTTATGTTATATCATGAACAAGAATATGCCATGTCAAGACAGTTCATGAAGTCTAATGAATTCTCATGCATTAAGAAAGATAAGAAGTATTAAGACAGTTCCGCGGACTCAAGCGTGGTTAAGCACAAGTAAAGTGAAACACGGACCCATGCGTGTTTCACTCAATGATTATTCAGTTAGGTGAAACACGGACTCAAGCGTGTTTCACTCCATGTTATTCAGTTAAGTGAATCACGGACCCAAGCGTAATTCACTCCAGTTAAGTGAAACACGGACCCAAGCGTGTTTCACTTCATGCGTGATTCACTCCAGTTAAGTGAAACACGGACTCAAGCGTGTTTTCACTCCATGTATTCAGTTAAGTGAATCACGGACCCAAGCGTGATTCACTCCAGTTAAGTGAAACATGTCCCAAGCTTGTTTCACTTCATGTTATTCAGTTAAGTGATTCACGGATCCAAGCGTGTTTCACTCCAGATTATGCAAGTTAAGTGAAACACGGACTCAAGCGTGTTTCACTCTATGTTTTGCAAGTTAGGTGAAACACGAACCCAAGCGTGTTTCACTTCATGTAAGACAAGATAAACAAATAATTATGCATTCACGTTACAGTTTGCCATGATTATATATGTTTCCGCTCATGTTAATGATGAATACGTATGCTATGTGACTCTGTGACGATATATGCATATATGTAAAGTTGATTTTCAGAAAGTTATGTACGCGTATGATTGTGAATCTGTGATGCTGAATGCATGTTGTGAAGAGTCTTCATAAATCAAGTCTATGCTAGGCTAAGATGTATTTTTACGATATGATGTGCTACTTACTGAGTATTCGACTCATTTTTGTTTGTGTTCCTGTTTTCTTCTATGTCCAATTTCCACAGATGGTGATTATGATGATGGAGAGCTGGATGGTCAGGAATAGATCTAGTGTAAAGACTTAGAAAGGAATAAATGATATTCACACAAGAACTAGATGTAGGGTTAGTTTATGTTCTTTTACTTTACGTTCAGCTTTGAAACAGTTACGTTCAATTCAGTTTTTTGATGCTTTTCAATAAAATGAGGTAATTCAGGAAATGAATCTCTTTACCGGGCATTATGTTATGAATGTTAGTAACATCTCTACCTTACGGGAATGGGGTGTTACAACTTACCTTGTATGGTGTTTAGGCGCTGGAAATCAGGCAATCACTATGTAAATCTCTTCTATATAATGTAAGCAAACCCTATGGAAAGGGCATTCAGACCAATTGACACTTTAGTCACCCTGTAGTATTCTTTTTCCCCTCCTTAACTCCAACCTTTAAGCCACCTTCAGCCACTTGTTTCATATTGTTATAGGACACCTCAATAAGCCACCATAGCAACCACCAAAGCAACAAATAGAATCACTCTTTTAATTCTGTCCAAAACTGAAACATAGCAGCAGAATTTCTGCAACATGTTCTCCTCCTCTGAATTTCTGCAATAGTTTCCTTCCTACAAGTTTCTATTGGGTTGACTTTTTAGCTTGTTTATCTCCAATTTAATCACTTCTAAACCCTTGCTTGTGCAATTAGGAAGGTATTAGAAAGATGGAAGATTTGAAAACAATAAAATACAGAAGCTGTTGGCTACCCTACTAGTGCAGAAAAGTCAGCAACTTTAACTCTCATTTCATCTTAAATTTCGGCCCCTTAGCTTACCTTTATTTCATCTCTTCAACTCAGCCTCAACATGTGACATTAGGAGTACCAAATGACCTTAAAATCAAAGACCAAAACCAGCAGCAGAAGAAGAAAATTATAGTACAGCAACAACTGCAACCGCATTAGAAAAATAGCAACAGATGCAGCAGTTTGTTCCAACTCCTTAACCATTCGAATTCCTCTTCCACAAAGCCACAAATGACTAACCACCCTAGGTCCCATGCAGAACCATCAATCAGCATCAATAGATGTACCAAGCAGCAGCTGCAACACACCAATCAACGGCAATCACAAGTCTAAATCTGTGTCACAACCGAAACAGCAGTTGGCTGTGCAGCAGTCTATTCTAGCCCTCTACCAACCAATCTCCCTTCCCTCAAGCAATAGCTGGTTGCTCCATCCAAGGTACCTTGTAAAAGCACCAAGCAGCAGCCACAAAAGCTTAAGCTTCAAGTAGCAACAGAATCGATGCAAACTGTAGATAACAGCAACACCTTTTTTGCATCTCTCAGGTTCCCTCATTTTCCAGCTGCTCTCTCTCGTCTTGTGGTTCTTTTATGCTTAGCCTCTTGATTTACCCATTTTCCTCTTCTTCCCTTCATCCATTTAGCCATTTGCACAACAGTATCACCAACTACTGGTAGAAACCAAAACCAGCAGCTCAAAGTAACCATGACAGCTACAACCAGCAGTAGTTTTCAGCCCTCTAGTTCCTCAATGGTTGTTTTAATTTCTACCCTTTATTACTGTTTTTTAGCCTCTAGTGTGTGTGTCCTAACTTCATAAACCAAGTAGCATTACCTACTTTCCAACATACTTAGCTATAGCAATTTTGAATTCCAATTAGCAGTCTAAACAATAGCCAAGTGTCCCAACTTCTCAGGTTACCCTCTTAAGCCCCTTTCTACTTTCTTAAGCAGTACAAACATCACACTTACAGCTTCCTTTCCTCTGTTTTGACTCCTCCACAGTCGAGCCAAGTTTGTTGCACCAAGAAGAAGGTATGGCACAGAGGAATCAGAACATGGAAAATCAGCAAGTACGGTCAACCATTTCAACAGCAAGTTCAAACATTCCCCCCCCCCCCCCCCCCAAACACATTTAGTCACTCCTCTGCACAAATGATTCTTATAGCTTTATTACCATCAAACAGCCACCAGTAGCCTCATTTCAGGCCACTGCACAATGACAAATCACCATGAACAGCAACTGCTAAATACTTTGGGCCATTTACACAGCCACTTTTCAACACTCAGATTCTAGCCTCTCCCTTGGTATAACTTCTATTCCCTTCTCTTCATTTTACACATATTAAAATTATGGTTAGATGGTTGTGAATGGAGCTTGATTATGTACGATGTTGAAGTGTGGGATCAATGTATGTATGCTGGAGGGTCTTGGATTATAACAATGTGGGTTGAATGATACATATATGGAGGAAGGGTGTTGAGCATTTTGTAGATGAATTGAATGGATGCAAACGGTGACGGGCCAAGAAGTTGGATGCTATTTGTTGCAAAGGTGACCTCAAGGGGTCACAAGTTATGGCTTTGTGTTAGAGGACATGGTTGTAATTAGTTTAGTTTAAGAATGTATAATGGTCTTGTGTTTGTGTATGTATAGTCGGTTACTTGTAAATGAACAATACAATTC
Organism: Pterocarya stenoptera; assembly: GCA_003123785.1. Taxonomy (NCBI): domain Eukaryota; kingdom Viridiplantae; phylum Streptophyta; class Magnoliopsida; order Fagales; family Juglandaceae; genus Pterocarya; species Pterocarya stenoptera. The sequence continues at coordinate 59,497 of QEOT01002106.1, forward strand.
ATTCTCTCTCAACATATTCGACTACATGGTATCAGAGCGAACTGTAGTCAGTGGTGGTTGTGCGACGGAGCTAGTGGTGGTTGTGGGTATACGACGGAGTTAGTGGTGGTTGTGCGACGGAGGTGTGGTATCACCGTTGTTGTCTGTGGTGGTTAGTGGCCGTTGTTTATGGTGGCGCCCGGAGCTATTTCTAGCTTTTCCGGTGACCTCAGGTGTCATCTCCGGTAGTGGGCACCAGAATCGAGACCGCCGGCGTTTTCTGTGCACACCGGTGAGTCTCCCGTCGTCATACGCTGCCGGAATCACTGTGTATCGCCAGCGAGCTCGACGTCTCGGAGTGCTTGGTTACAGGTATTGACTATCCTATCCTGGAATACTTATGCCCCTAATCTGGAGTGAGTTCTTATCTCTATCCGGAATAAGATTCGTTTGGTAACAGGTATAAGGTAAACTTATTCCTGTTTAGGATAAGTTATCCTCGTTTAAGGATAACTTATTCCAGTTTAGGATTAGTGTTTGAAGCCGGTACCGGCGATACCCGAAACACGTCCGATACAGGCCGGTACAACCCGATTCAGATCCGGTTCAACCCGAAACATAGCGGTTCAGACCCGATACAGGCCGATTCTGAACCGTTACTTGCTTGTTTCGGCCGATACAGACCTGTTTTGACCAATACAGATCCGAAATTTGGGGTTTTAATCTGTTTTCCGACCGGTACAGGCTTGTTTTGTGTAGATTCTTGTTTCCAAGTTGAATTTTTGTGCTATTTTTCCTCATGACAACTAAGTTTGAGTCAATGTCTCTTGCACCAAACATTAGTATGCCTATGACTTCGGTGAAATTGAATGGAAAAAATTATATGTTGTGGTCAAAATCGGTTGAAATGTTTCTGAAAGGCAAGGGTCTTCGACGTACTCATTTGGTTGATCCAATGCCTAAGTCAGCTAGTTCTACATTTGCTCAATGGGAGCAAGAAGATGCTCAAATACTATCCCTAATGTTGACAAGTATTGAGCCTAGTATTTGCAATAGTTTAATACATTTTGACACAGCTCAAGAGGTGTGGAAGCATCTCCAGCAGATGTATTCGGGTGCTGGGAACATAATCCATATTTATGAGTTGTGTCGGCAATTCTTTGGGTTGGAACAAGGTGGTTTGGGCCTGGAAGAATATTATTCTCAAGTGGTAGGCATATGTGAAGAACTCAAAATGTATCAACCTATCACTTCAGATGTTTCAAGTATGCTCAAACAACGGGAAGATTTTAATGTTGTTCGGTTTCTGGTTGGCTTAAAGCCTGAGTATGAATCAGTGCGCTCTCAAATTCTAGCAAGTCCACAGCTTCCCTCATTTCCTGATGTGTTCTCCCGACTCCAGCGAGCCACATTATCTGGACAAGGATCTCAGTTTTCTTCAGATCAGAGTAGTGAGAGAACCGCTTTAGCAACCTCCTATGTTGCTCCTGGTGGGCGTGGGGGCCAGAGTGGTAGAAGTGTACGTGGGGGCCGTGATGCTAGAGGTAATCGCACCCGAGGTCGTGAATCTCGTAAGTGCACTCATTGTGGTCACACTAACCACTCAGTGGATTATTGTTGGGATCTCCATGGTAGACCATCGGGTCCGCTAATCAAGCTATTTGCCAAAATAGCTTGAACCTAACTCCAGAAATGATTAGCATATCGAAGAATGAATATGATCAGCTTTTGGGTCAAACACGAGCGACTTCATCTTCCATAGCTACTCGTGCTGATTCAAGTACAGCGTCCGCATGTCTTATCTCATCTACTCAAGATCCATGGATCATCGATTCAGGAGCTAACGAACATTTGACTGGTTTGTCTTATTCCTTATCTAAGTTAGATACTTTGACATCTCCAAAGAGTGTTACTCTTGCTAATGGCTCTCTTGCTAAAGTTACAGGCATTGGATCCACTAAGCTCACCGATTCTATATCATTGTCATCTGTTCTATATGCTCCTAGCTTTCCTTTTAGTTTGTTGTCCATTAGTAAAATTACTCAAACTCTTCAATGTTCTGTGACATTTTATCCCTCTGTGTGTATCTTTCAGGATCTCAAGACGGGGAAGAAGATTGGTATGGGGCATGAAGCTGGTGGCCTGTATTACCTTGATGGCAAACAGTCACCTACTCGAGCCCTCACATCCTCGTCATCTGCTTTTGAATGGCATTGTCGCCTTGGACACCCATCGCTTTCTCTTTTGAAACGTCAAGTTAGGAACATTGAAAATGTATCTTCCTTTCCTTGTGAAGCATGTCAACTTAGCAAACACCATCGTGTGTCTTTTGTACCTCGAGTTGATAATCGAGCATCTACTTCTTTAGAATTGGTTCATTCTTATATATGGGGACCAATCAACATTGTATCAAACAAATTTCAGTATTTTGTTACATTTGTTGATGACTATTCTCGTATGACATGGTTGTTTCTGATGAAGGCAAGATATGAACTTCTTTCCATATTCAAAGTCTTTTGGAAAGAAATTAAGACTCAATTTAGACAAAAAGTTCAAGTGTTGTGTTCTGACAATGCTAAAGAATATCAATCGAGTGCCTTTGCTACTTACTTAAGTAATAAAGGAATTGTTCATCAAATTTCATGCGCTTATACACCCCAACAGAATGGGGTGGCTGAACGCAAAAATCGTCATTTGTTAGATATAACCTGAGCACTCTTACTGCACATGTATGTTCCTCAATGTTTTTGGAGTGATGGCGTTCTTACTGCGCGTCACCTTATACCTTCATCAGTCATCGATGGTTCCTCTCCCTTTTCCATCTTGTTCCCTTCCTCTCCACCATTTTCTCTCCCTCCAAAAATCTTTGGGTGTATTTACTATGTTCATAACCTTGGTCCAGGCTTTGATAAGCTTGATCCACGTACTACCAAATGTTTCTTTGTTGGTTATTCCCGGACTCAAAAAGGATATCGCTGTTATAGTCCTACTCTTAGACGCTACTTCACTAGTGCTGATGTCACCTTCTTTGAGTCCATACCCTATTTCTCGGCAACATCTTCAACTGTTGAGTGTGATCCTCTACCATTACCTACTCTTACTCTTTCTCCTGCACACTCACCCACTCTTACCCAATCCTCCTCTGTTCCTTCTGTTGTTCCTTTGCAAGTGTACTCGCGTCGCGTGCGGCCTCCGGTTCCCATGCCCCCACCAACCTCGTCTCCATCTTCAGATCCTGAGTCACCTAGTACTTCAGACTCTCCACCTATTGCTCNGGCCTCCAGTTCCCATGCCCCCACCAACCTCGTCTCCATCTTCAGATCCTGAGTCACCTAGTACTTCAGACTCTCCACCTATTGCTCTTCGAAAAGGTACTCGTTCTTGTGTTACTCGACATCCGATTACCCAATATGTCTCTTGTCATGCCTTATCTCCATCTTTTTCATGCTTTACTTCTCAACTTTCAAAATTTTCTGTTCCTAAGACAGTTCAGGATGCTTTATCTGATTCGGAATGGAGGATAGCTATGAAAAATGAAATGGATGCTCTTCATAATAATGGGACATGGGATCTTGTTCCTCTACCACCTGGTAAACATTCTGTTGGTTGTAGATGGGTATATACAATCAAATTCCATTCTGATGGTTCTGTTGAACGTCTAAAAGCCTGCTTGGTTGCTAAGGGTTACACTCAAACTTATGGTATTGATTATGAAGAGACTTTTTCCCCAGTTGCCAAAATTTCTTCTATTCGAGTATTGATCTCTCTTGCTGCTAACTTGGATTGGCCCGTATTTCAGTTAGATGTTAAAATACATTCCTACATGGCGACTTAAATGAGGAAGTGTATATGGAGCAACCACTTGGGTTTGTTGCTCATGGGGAGTATCGAGGTACTGTGTGCAAGTTAAAAAAGGCATTATATGGTTTGAAACAATCTCCTCGAGCATGGTTTGAGTGGTTCTCTAATGCTATATTAGCATTTGGTCTGCATAGATGCCAAACAGACCACTCAGTATTTCACCTACACAGTGATGCAGGTCATATCTTGTTGGTTATATATGTTGATGACATTGTAATTACTGGGAGTGACTCAACTGGAATTGCTAGGCTGAAGCAATTTTTTCATGATCAGTTTCAGACAAAAGACTTGGGCAAACTCAGGTACTTTCTTGGAATTGAAGTTGGTAGATCAAAAAAAGGCATTAACCTATCTCAGAGAAATTATGTACTTGATCGTTTGGAAGAAACTGGCATGTTAGGTTCACGACCTATTGACGAGTATGGACCCAAATCGTAAACTCTTGAAAGATGAAGGGGAGTTGATTGGAGATCTAGGTCGGTATCCAAGACTTGTTAGAAAATTGAATTATCTTACTATCACTAGACCTGATATCTCTTATGCAGTGAGTGTAGTGAGCCAATTTCTACAAAAGCTCAGGGTCTCACATTGGGATGCTATAATCCATATTCTTCGTTATCTTAAACGAGCTCCTGGTCTTGGACTATTATATAGACCGAATGGACACCTTAGAATTGAAGCTTTTTCAGACGCTGATTGGGCTGGATCTCCTTCAGATAGAAGATAGACTACTGGATATTGTACCTTTGTAGGAGGTAACTTGGTTTCATGGAAGAGTAAGAAACAAACAGTAGTAGCTCGGTCTAATACAGAAGCCGAATACAGAGCAATGGCTCACACGACTAGCGAGATGACATGGTTGCAACACTTTTTTCATGAGATTGAGTTTCCAGCTCCTATCCCTCTTCAGTTACTTTGTGATAACCAAGCTGCAGTGCATATTGCGTCTAATCCTGTATTCCATTAGAGGACTAAACACATTGAGATTAATTGTCACTTCATTCAAGATAAGATACTAAGTGGTGACATTTCTACACCCTTTGTGAAGTCTGCTGATCAACTTGCAGATATGTTTACCAAACCACTGTGTTGTAGTCAGTTAAAGCTTATTTGTTCCAAGCTAGGTTTATATGATATATATGCCCCAGCTTGAGGGAGAGTGTTAGAGGACATGGTTGTAATTAGTTTAGTTTAAGAATGTATAATGGTCTTGTGTATGTGTATGTATAGTCGGTTACTTCTAAATGAACAATACAATTCATTCTCTCTCAATATATTCGACTACAAAAATTAAGAAAATGGTGGTAAGAGAATGTACGTAGGATGGATTGGATAATTGAATGGGTCAAAGTGAATAAAGTTTAAGTCAATGGTAGTTTTATGAAATTTTTAAGATTAAGTTGCATATACACTTGAAAAGTAAATGATGTAAAGCTATCTATGAATGTAGGTTGCTATTTGACACACACATAAATGGATTGCATGAAATGAAAATGGCATGGAGTCCAGGTAAGTATTATGTTTATACTATTTAGAGTTTTCTAAATGATATGAAATGCTTTTATGAGAAAATTTCTTTTTATGCGATGGAAGAAAATGAAATATTTTTCTTAGAAATGAAATGATGCTTTTTGAATCTATGCTAAGGTAAAGATGCTTTACAGTATATGTATGTACTTTCTTTGGCAACCCCTTTTTACTCATCTCTATGGTAATTGTATGCATGATGAAATGAATGTTATATGAAGTAATTATTGTCTTTATGATCCATAAAATGAATGATGATTTTTTTTTACCAGTAAACAAAATTTAATTGATCATAAGAATAGGCAAAAGCCTGGTAAACGGGACATATACAAGAGCGTCACCTTAGCGAAATGATGATGTTTTATGCTCAATGTTATGAAATGATGTTTTATGAAACCGAGGAATGAAAAAAAATGAAAAGGAAATTACTGAAAGGAATAAATAAAATAAAATAAAATAAATGCAAGAAAATAAATGTTTTAATGTATGATGCTCTGTAACGGCCAATACCTGAATGAATGACGGTATCAATGAATTTGGTGAAATGGATTTTGACCGCTAAAGCTAACACAAGGGGCATAACAGTGTGTCATTCAATGAGAAGTGATAATAGTTAAATTGAATGTTGTGAAATTGTTCAACTCTTTGTGAAGGAATGCACAAGGCATGGGAAATTTATTTGTGAGGAAGGAAAACCTTCTTAAAGAAAAACTCACCTTGTAATGTTTACCAAGTGAATAAATGTTTTATGTAATGTATGGAGAGAAATGAAGAATGTATGAATGAAATTCTATGTCCTATGTTTACAATATGATGTAACACTTACTAAGTATTCGGCTCATTTTGTTTTTATGTATGCCCCACCCAAGAATGAAATGAGGACGAAGAGTCTGGACGGACATGGCCCATGGAAAAGTGGATAGAAGCCCAGGGATGTTTTATATAATGTATAAATTCATGTTTTGTAAAAGGACTCTGTAATTTAATTTAATGAGTTCCATTGCAAACACTCTTTTGATTTTCAAAGCAGGTTTAGTTTTTAATCATGGAATCTTTTATATCCTGGGGAGGAACGGAAAAGCTTTAAAAAGTTAATTCCCGTCTCATTTTCAAAAACTATTTCTTAAAGTCTCACCATAAGGGCAGGCATTACATTAACTACCCATAGCTGTAACATTCTCTAAACCCCATTTGTACGGAATCATCAGACATGCTGGAGGTTATATACAACTGCCCTTTTCAATCCTTCCAGGCTTTATAATTTTACTAATGTTGTTCCTTCCCAGATTTATCCTTCAAATGCTTATATATCCAATATAATGTTTTCATTGGTTCCCTAATTTATCGCTAGACACAAAAACTAGGGATTGAACACTACAGCCCTTCATATCTTATAAGGGAACCAGGTTGTAACATTAACATGTTCCAGATCCTGACCAGCCCTTCCAAACAGACATGTAGGTCTTTCAGAGGATTACAGTGCACCTACTGTATGAAAAAACCAGTGATCCATGTGGTTTTAAGAAAATTTCCGGAAACTCATTACCTGAAACTCCACTGAACCTCGCCAGATTCAACACCTCCTCTTAGTTACTAGAAAAGTGCCTCTTTCGACATGTATCCAAAATCAAATGTCCTCCCAATTTATGAAAGGAGGAAAATCTCTCAAACACTTGAAATTAGATGGATGATAAGTGAAACCACTGAATCAAGTAAACTTAATCTAAACTAACATGAACAGTAGCTCGTCTCCTTCACATGCAATCCACAAAACTATGCTTGGCCAAATATATGCAAATTCCACACAAGTTTTACCCAAATTGAAGAGCTCCAATGAGGAAACGGATATCCCACATATATTAGATTCCAGGTCATTATCTCATCTACCACAAGATCTTTCACTTAGAAGCTTCCCATTCTTCAAATCAGATGTGCCAACCCACCTCAGCATACTCAATGTTCAACTACTTCTGATCAGTCAAATTCTGTGCAGCTATGGTCAGCCACTATTTTAACAATGAGTCAAACACTTATCATAAGTATTATGATCCAAGAAGTCTATTGGTCATTTGCCGTCTTCAAATCTTACTTGAAACCCCTTTCTTTCTATTCCAATCCAAATGAAATCAAAACAAAAAAAATATAGCAAAAACAAAAAACAAATAGCAAGAAAAAAATATATCTATCCTTTTTTAATAAGTAAAAAATATATATATCCCTTAAAAAATGCTTCAAGCAATAGCTATAATAAAAAAAAAAAAAAAGGCTTCAAGTAATAACCCCAACATTGCAAAAACCCAACAGAATAAGTACTCAACCTGAGTAAAAGGCTTCAATTGCTAAATGAGAAAATTATAGTTGTAACCAGTACTAATGGTAGACACATGCAGAAACATAAGTTTTCCTGATCCATAATATATGCATTAGAAAGAAGATAAAGACCTAAACAATACCACTAATACTGTTCACCACTGATAAGCAGATTACAACCACAAAAAGAAGCTTCCAGTGCATCGTGTTACAGTAAAAGGAGAATAAAGTGGAAATGTGTAAAAACTATTTGTGAAGCTTACAAACATTATCAGAAAGGTATTCTCTAACCTGCAACGTTTGGGAGGGAATCTGATCTCTTCCACACAGATGATCAGTGTACAATGACACTTCATTATCCAAAGAGTTGTGGAAAATGCAAGCATCTTGTTGCAAAAGAAGCGCCTGTTCAACTAAATGTTCCAACCTGTCTTCAGGAATCATAACTGTTGGGGGAAGCAGTTTCTGCAACTCCAGCAGTAGCTTTGATCGAGACTTTGACCTCACAGTGTCTTGACTGCAAGACCCAACTAGATTACACTGTGAAGGAGCAACTATGCAGGAAGAAAGTTCACGAACTCTCTTATTAATGCATAGAGGTGAAATCTGAGTCCTCAATGTCTTCAACGCATCCATGACCTTTTCTGCATCCAAAAGTTCAAAAAACTTCTGCTCCAGAATCAGAAGAGAGGCTGATAGAACAATCCTTTCATCTGATAGTCCAATTTTGAGCAATGTAGAAACACTTTCATCCCAATTTCCATCAAGTATTTGCTGCATAAACACATTTATCACAGAGGAGTGTAATGGTATTCCCGATTCTTCCTCTAGGTGCGCACCACTCTTCTTATAGCCAAGAGAGTACAACGCACTGGCTATTATACGAACAAATTCCACTCTTTTAATAATTCCTTTTGAACCAACAACCTCTTTGTCCCCTTCAGATGCTAGGGGTCGAGCCATCAAATCACTCGAAGCAGCAGATACAGGCTCAATAAAAGATGAACCGTTTGAAAGACCTCTCAATTCTTCAAAAGACACTTTCGTGCGTTTTGTGGCTGGTTCTTCATCCTCAACGCCTCCCATGAAATGTGCACCTCAGCCCATATATTACTACAACCAGAAAGACAATAAAGAATCTAATTTGAAACCCATCACCAGTAAATCACAAGAATAACTCCCTGGAAAATTTGTCAAACTATCAGTTATAAATTCTAAAGCTGAATGTAACAATACGGAAAGCAACAGCGAAGACTCTAATCATTATCACCACAAATGAATCAAAAAACTTTAGACATATTATTTATAATAGAAACTTTGGAAAGTACATTCCTCTACCTTTGTGTGTTTCTAAAGATCAAATAATTGAAAGTTTGGATGTACACACTTACCACAATTCTATGTGAGTTTCACGGGTTGTTTGGATATCATCCCAATAGCGTATAATTTTTTTTTTTTTATAGGTAATAAGGGATTTTATTGACAAGTAAATAGGCATAGCCCAAATACACGGAAAGTATACAAGAGAGAACACCTAAATACAAACTAAGAACTAGAATAAGCTAAGAGCAAATCATGAACGTTATCTCCATTTAATACAAGAAACTTAGCCCAAGTNATTTTTTTTTATAGGTAATAAGGGATTTTATTGACAAGTAAATAGGCATAGCCCAAATACAAGGAAAGTATACAAGAGAGAACACCTAAATACAAACTAAGAACTAGAATAAGCTAAGAGCAAATCATGAACGTTATCTCCATTTAATACAAGAAACTTAGCCCAAGTACAAAAAGTACTATAGAAAAACTCTCCAAGTTCTCCCCTCGAGTGTTCTCTATCTTCTAAGCATCGCCTATTCCTTTCCAACCATAAGCACCACATCAAACATGAAGGAATAATCTTCCATGTCACAACAATATGATGGCTCCCCTTAAATCCTTGCCAACATCCTAAAAGATCCACCACTTGCTTGGGCAACCCAAGCAAAACCTGTCCTACCAAAAATCTCATCCATAAAAGTCTTAGCCACCTCACAAGTAGAAATAAATGGTCAACAGATTCACCATTTTTTTTTACACAAGCAGCACCAATCCACAACAAAAAAACCATCTTTTTAAAATTATCCGTGGTCAAGATTTTTCCAAGAGACATCAACCAACAAAAATATGCAACCTTACTAGGAATCTTTGATCTCCAAATGCTCTGCCAAGGGAATTTGTTGGCACAATGACAAGTTAACGCCTTATAAAAGGAGCTAACTGAAAATCTGGAATTTCCAGCGTGTATCCACTGCAGACTATCTTCCCTTCCCTGCACAATAATCTTCATGTGGTGTAATCTTCCAAAAAAATCAGAAACAATGTTCAATTCCCAGTCATGTCTAATGAAATTTACATTCCATTGGAGATTATTGTTTAACAAAATAAAGGAGTCAGCCACCGCAGCTTCTTGATCACTAGCAATTCTGACTAGAGAAGGATAAACATTCTTGAGAGCCGTATCCCCACACTAAGTATCATGCCAAAAACTAATCCTTGTCCCATCACCCACCTTATATTTAATATGATTGACAAATTCCCCCCCACCAACCCGAATGAACTTCCACAAACCTACCCCATACACTCCTCTAACTTCCTTAGAACACCAACTCCCCCACAACCTTCCCATATTTGACATCAATAATATTTCTCTAAAATGCATCCCTCTCAAGGTGATATCGCCATAGCCATTTCCTGAGTAAAGCTTTGTTGAAAAGCCTCAAATTTTGAATCTCCAAATGTAACAACCCGCTCCCAAATAAAATCATTTTTATAATTTTCGGGAAACCGGTGTGCTACTAAACTTAAACTTAAAAACTTTTCTTCTAACGAAGCGCCAGATATGAAAGATTCCATAAATAAGTCAATCTTTATTAAATGCTTAAAATTCAAAAGACAGTTCGCAGAAGCACTTATTTAAAATCAATAAAGTCTCTTGTGCTTATCAAAATAACTTATTAAACTAGAAATAATAAAACTGAGCATGACACAAATAGTCTAGGCCTCTGCCTTGCCTCTCTGGGCTAAGTCCTATCCTATAATCCCATCTCAAGGATCATCACCTAAGGTGATTAAAACATACAAAAATTGGTTGAATACTCAATAAGCAACACATCCTACAGTAAACATAATAAACATAAGGTTTCTTGAAAAATATGCATACTCATAAATACATACATAAATAACATGAACATGAACTTATCTTTCACATGTCATAGGCCAATACCCACCGTTGACCCTCATGAGTTAGGGTTAGCGAATCTAAGTAGATTCCAATTCCGCCCGTGGCCACTGGTTGTGAAATCCATACGTAAGGAAGACACATTGGGTACACTACTAGCATGTACAATCTGGCAATGCAATATACCCATAACATATGGTACCGTCTTCATATCATAACATAGGCCGTTACATATCTTATCATTCATAATTCATCATAATCATACTTGCATATTTGTCATATCATAGATTTCAAATGAAAATGCATTCTTTCATAAAATGTTGTGATACATGTTTCCTCACATAAAATTATGATTTTTCATAAATCTTTCGATCTATAACTCCTTTTATAAAATCATGAATTTTCATAAATATTTGAATGCATAATCTTCACATAAATCATGGCTCTTCACAAATATTTTAATGCATAACTCTCACATAAAATCATAACTTTTCATAAAACTTTTGATACATAATTCTTTACGTAAAATCATGGATTTTCATAATTTTATCATGACTTAGATGCATAAAAAGGGGCTTCCAATGGAGGTATACATGCATAATACTTTTATAAAAGGCAAGCCGTTTACCTTACATACGTGTAAGGATATGATCATGCTACTTACCTCGCAGCGTTAATACAATATTTCCGGCATAAAATCGATTATGTGAACTAGAAAGAGAGAAAAAACATGAGGGATGCTGGTGGACTAGAGGTAGTCTGCGTGATTTTGGGTAAGTAGAAATTACACTGGAGCTTGAAGAGGAATGAGATACACGTAAAGTATAAGGGGCTGATGGTATATATAAGGAGTATGTTTAAGAGTTTTAATGTGAAGATGATTTGTAGAATTGTAAGAAAATTGTATTGGGTCATGAATCCTAGTGGAAGGTGGAGACATGCATGGCTTAGAGTTTGAGAAGGCAGTCGGTTAAAGAGTTTTAACGTGAAGACAACCTGTAGAGTTGTATCCCTGTTGGAATAGGATGCCAACGAGTTCGACCAAGGTCACGATTATTCAAGAACAAATTTGAATTTAAAAACTTGATGTAGTAGTTTGTTCAATGTAGGATTTGCAGTGACTGAGATTGTGTAGGGGACTTCAATCAGTGATGATTTTAAATTGAAATAAATATCTAACTTAAATTCTAAAAAGAGTCTAACTCGTTCAATAAATAAAAAATAGGATTTAACCTAGTTATTGAGCCTAATTAAAACTCCTAATTAACCTCAATAATTTATCTCTCGTGGACTTATCCAATATGGCCCATTAAATATAATTTAGGCCCAGCAAAAATTATCAATATTTCAACCTTAAAATTATTGGGCTAGGTCGTTTCACCAAACCTTCACAAGAAACCGGTGAGCATACCTTGATCCAACTTACCATGTGAAACTTTCTTTCCTCTCCAAGACCAACCCACAAAAAATTTCAGAAAATCCTCCCAATTTTATTAGCCACCCCTGCAGGCAAAGGAAAAAGATGAAGGAAATACGTAGGAAGCTTATAATGTTACAATTGGAGACCCTTGGAATCATTATAACGGGCAAAAACTTCTCATTCCCAAGCAATGTAGGATCTCATAAACCACCCACTTATACTCAATGTGGGAGGTTTTACAACCCCCCCCCCCCCCCAAATCGTTGACATCCTCATCAAGCCATTTCATCATATAGGTGTTACAACTCTAGTCCCACAAGTCTAGTTGGGATTGTCTCTAATACCATTTATAATGACCCAAAGAAATTTCAAGCTACATTTAGGCCTATACTCCAAAAAAAACTAGTTAACATGGGATCCCTCCTTTGGAGTCATTAGAATTTTCTCTCTCATAGACAAGCTACATTTTGATAAGTTACATTTCTAATAGAATTCTTATCATATACATTTTTACCACTACATTGCAAAATTCTAGAAGACTAGGCAATGTTCATTTTTTGGTAAGTAAAAAGATTTGGAGATATTTATGCACACCATAAGTACATATAATCCATGATATCATTACACATTCAAAGCAGGCTGTTTTCTTATTTCTTTTGGTTTGCTTATACTTCCATACTTTTTTTTTATAGGTAAACTTATACTTCCATACTTCTACAGTTACTGCTTCATGTTTGAAAAATTAATTCCAATTAGGTGGCAGCATTTCCAAAGCTTGCCAAATTTTGTAACCTTTGCTTTTTGCCAGAGGCAAATGGACAGAGGGAAACCATATCTACACAACAATTTAATTTTCGTTGAAAAGTCTGATCCAATTATGCAAGTTACAGGTAAGGGTCAACCAATTGTTCAAACACCAATTTAAGCTGTGTTCTATCTCATAGAGAGCAAAAGTTTAATGAAATATCATTTTACAAGCTCAATCACGTTGGCTCACAATACAAACTCTATAATCAATGAAAGAAAGTTACATTACATGACTTCAACAATACATTTTATCAAGTCAACTCGAGGATTTTAGGGGCATTTAACACAAACTCTCATTTGGATAAATCTAAATTCTGTATGTTTACCAGTAAAATGGCCCATAAAATAGATGATCCATGTTCCAATAAATTAAAAAACATATTTATAAAAGAACAAAACGAGTTTAAGCAAACACATTGCACTAAATTAAAATGTACTTGACCACACAGAAAGAAAATAGTTACTGTTAATGTCTTCCTGAGATCCAAATAGTTCTCAAGAAAGGGAAAGAAACTAAATAGATCGCAATATGCATGCTTCTTAGCAATATTAATTAAAACCCACTACAAATATATCAATAGAAAGGGAAAGGGAAATCCTACCATACGAAGCAATCAAACCCCATAAGAATAAGTAATCTACAATAAATTTAAGCAATAAACAAAATCCCAAAACAAACTCGTGCATTAAAAAAAGAGAAAAAAATCCAAGAACGAATAGAAGAGTACAAATTACCCAACTTTAGACGCAATTATGCAGTAAGATAACAAAACTTGAATACCCAGAAAGCGATTTAGTGTGGGAGCCAATTCGGATGAACAGAAAATGAACCCAGGACAAGAAAACAGACTGATTATCAGTAAAGAGTAGAGGTAACACCAAAGGATCGAACACCCAAAACAAAGGACTTTCTTTTTCTTACTTGTCGGCACATAACAGTAATAAAAGAGGAGGGCAAGCGCAGGATTGGAGTGGAGACAGAAAATTTGTGAAATTTGCGTACAGAAAGTAGAATTTACGGCTAAAAGGTATTCGTACCCCTTCAGAAGGAAGGTGTTTGGATTCTTTGGAACCTTTGCGGGTAGAAGGAACACACCCAGTTCCCTTTGTGTAGAGGTAACCAACTAAATGAGGTTGAGGGGAGAGAGAGAGAGAGAGAGATGGGTTTGTGAGTCTTGCTTCTAGTGGGGCTGTCCATGGGCTTGCCATAACCTGAACCTCGGTGGCTGGGTAGTTCGATTGGTCCAAATTTGGGCGGTCGAGTCCAACTTCAATGTTTAAAAATAAAAACAAAAACATAAATCATAAAAACAGAAACAAACAAATACAAAATAGGATCAAATTAATTAATAGATATATTTACAATCGTAAATTATACAAAATAAGATTAATATCATGGTTTTGATATTTGAAATCTTCAGTTATAATATTTAGATCCATATTTTGTAAATTTTATTTTTTATAATAACAACACTATCTATATTTTCTTATGTGTACCAATCGTTGCCTTTGTCACGCATCACCCCTTACCATATTTCATCTAATTAAATTCTGACAAGTGTCTCTTTTGATGGCTTATGTGCGCTGTGTAAAAATTTCCAAGCTACTGATGCCATATTATAAAAGGCATTCCCTATGGCTTAATTAGGCCAAAAGAAAAGGACGTGTGTAAATCAAATAACACGACATATGGGTTTTTCCCTCCAAATTGAAATGCATACCCAAACAAGACACTGAAGGGTCAAGAACCAAAACACCTCCTTTTTTAAATCATTTTTTGGTCACATATGCCTGAGTAAACAGGTATATCACAAATTGTTAAAAGAAACCACAATTCCATGAAACATGAAACAGATATGTCTTCACATGAAGTATTAAACCATATCTCCTTGTCCCGACATCACTTGTTTCCTCAGATATGCTCAAACTCTAGCTACATTAGATACTAGAAATCACTTGCACCGATCCCCATTGCCCCATTCCATTCAGTTTGTGTCAAATCGGCGTTGATATTGTGAAATCAAAGTGCCATGATCAAGGTCTCTACTCTTGTTGCCATGCGTTCAAGCAGAATGAACACCGACTAGTCATCGCTCTGGCAAGGTAGGATACCTTTTTCTTTTCTTTTCTTTTTTTTCTCGTCAGGTAGGATACCTATTGTTTGCTTGTGTGTTTGTGGGTATTTGGTTTTTTATTTATAATTGCGCGTTAATTTTGAATTCTTCTTCAATTTGAACAAAGGATAATGGAAAGGTAATTCGTATGCTTGGTGAACTTGTCTTGGACAATAAGTATTGTTGTTCTCACGACGTATTTGATGACAATGAGGGCATCCCAATTAAAGTGTCATCCATGAATAGTTTACAGCTATTATTGTAGGGCTATTGTTTTTGTGATATAATTGTATAATCTGAAAACTGTAAATGATGTTTGCAGTAGTGATTTATATGATAATTGAGGATGAAATGGAATTTAAAAAAATACTTTTCCCCCAATCTTTGTTTGTCTTTTGGGATGTAACAAAACTTACCAAATTGCGTTTCCCCTTTTCATTTTATACTAATACAGTTACATGTTGAAGTAGTGATTACGTCCAAAAAATAACGCAGTAGTTATAGCATAGCTTTGAGGTGTCGATTCCACAGAGAAACAAATTAAAAGAATAGTAGAAGGAACAAAAAAATTAAGAAAAAATATCAAATGATTAATAGAGAACAAAAATTAATTTTAAATGTAAATTAAAGTCAGGCAAAGTGACTAATGGAAAAAGTACTCAAATTTGGCAAACAGTAGAGCATCAGAAATCCCTTGCACAAATCTGGTATTTTAATTATTCTTAATTCATTGGATAACTCAATTGGGAACTCAATTCCAAAAATTTCCAATCGGGAGATATAAATTTATAAACCAAGATTAAACCAAATGTAACCCTATGAAGAATCATTCACCACTTTTAAATACGTAAATTATTATCACTATTGAGAAAATCCAATGACGACAATATACTCAAGAAGCAATATTGCAGCAAAGAATTAAATCAATATAGATAAATAATTGATCCAAACATAATCAAAGAGTTAATCCATTCAATAGAAAAGGTATGACTGAATCCATAAACAGAATAAATTCTATGATTATTCGGAGAAGAGAACATCAACGATGAATTGAGAATGATAAAACAAAAGAGTTTTAGTAATTGAAAATCAAATACATAAATCAAAAATAAATTAAAAATATCATTTAATATGCAAGTTCATCCCTAGCCCTACTTAAGAATTTAGTTACTCATAAATATAATTGACAACAAAAATCTCAAGAGAAAAGTAAAGCAAACGGCTGCCATGACAATTAATTTTCTCCCTTCTTTTTTCAGCCTCCACTTGATATACTTATATAGGGTAAGAAAGAAACCCTAATATCTTCATGATTCCCGCCTNTTAACTTTTCAAATCATCGAATAATGCCTATTTTTCTCTTTCTTTCTTTTTTTTGTTCTTTTTTTTCATTTTTTTTTAAAACTTGGTGAACAATTATGTATGTTACCCTGGTATTTTGCTATTTTTACCCGGTCTTAGTATTTTTGCCTTTAAAACTCACTCACTTGAACACTTTGTAACTCATGTTCTTCCCCTTTCTCTCTTTCCTTTTTTTTTTAAAAATTGAGAAGAAAAACAAATTCCACATCTAGTACACACTTGGAAGAAATAAGGGAAGGAAAAAGTTGTGTATAGGTTATACTCCAATTTGGAGAGGTATGGATGATATGGGCATATGAAAAGAAAACGTTACATGTGTTTATTGGCTCAAAGTTAGCTGCTAAGGGTCTATGATGGAAAGGGTTAGCTTGAAAGGTTCAAACGTTGATCCTAAGTTGACCTTCGTCATATCCAAGTTTATCCACCATCTTACCACAAACCATGTAATAATATTCTCAAAAGAAGTGTCCAATTCAACAGATCAATGAACGCTTATTACAATTTACTGCATTTGTAGGCTCTCAATCCTCTCCAAAACTCACATGAATACTTAAGCAAAATAGTTCTCTAGTTACATGTGTCAAACCACCATCTTACCACAAAATTTAGATGAGTCCATTAGGGGTTCTGTGAATGCTTTAGTAAAAAATGATTATGATGGGTTTAGTGAATTCACAAAGATAGCTATGAATTAGAATGAGTATACATGTGAAAATGATGCACGTGTGATGTAAATTAAAAAAAAATTGACACATGAAAATATGCCACAGAGTTTCAACGAGCATTTTAAACACTGAATTTGCACCACTACCCCCAACTTAAATGAAACATTATCCTCAATGTTTAAGAATCAAATTTGAATGGGGAGTAACTAAAAATGATATAATACACTTGATGAGTGTCGTGAGTTAGCTTGCTAAGCACCAAAGATAATAATTTGAAATGACAAATTGAAATTAATCTGCAAACAAAAATAAAGAAAACAGCAGCAAACAAAAAGAAAAAGAAAGAAAATAAGAGAAAAAAAAATCAAAGAAAAAAAAATACTTACGTGGTGTGGTCAAGGTTGATAGACCGGATCCACAAGTGGAATGTCTTCCACTTCCGGAACTTGCCTATCAATTAGTACTTTAAGGCATTGACCATTTACTGTAAAAATCCGACGATCCTTAGGATCCTCTATTTCTATCGTCCCATTTGTAAAAACATTCTTGACTATAAAAGGGCCGGTCCACCTATACCGAAGTTTTCCTAGGTGCTTATGAAGTCTAAAATCATAGAAAAACACTCTATCATTAGGTTTAAATGTTTTTCTCAAAATATTTTTATCATGAAATGCTTTTATTTTAACCTTATAGATTTTAGAGTTCTCATAAGCATCATTTCTCAACTCCTCTAACTCGGTCAACTGAATTTTCTTAAGCTTACCCGAGTTTAATTTCGAAGAAGTACTTACAGGAAAAATGTCACCTAGGTCGAGAAATGCATGCTTAAGACTTGAGGACAGTGGCTTCAATTCCAATATGGGACTATCTGATATGAACCCGTAGGAGGGAATCCCTTGAACCCATAATCAATTTGAAAACTCACCCACGAAAGCCAAATTCAAGTCAATGGATGGAGAATCTAGACCCGAAAAGAACTCGTTTCAAGAACCTAAATTATATTAAAATTTAGACCCGTTAAAGAACCCGTCTCAAGAACCCAGATTACAATGAGGAACGCCACAAAAGTTGTGATTTACC
>QEOT01002106.1:86155-113402 GCA_003123785.1 Pterocarya stenoptera
GTTCACTGTAGCCGAAACACTGTTCACGCGGCACTATTCATCCAGGGATATTTTTGGAACAAAGGGGTTTTATTTGGGCTAGGGTTTCAATTAGGTTTTCATTAAATACTCTTGTAGCCTCATTTTGAAGATTAGTTTATGAAATTTGATGATTTATTCATTGTGAGTTGAGTTTTACTCCTCTTGTTCTTAATTGAACTTTTGAACTTATCAAAGGTAAATCACAACCTTTGTGGCGTTCCTCCTTGTAATCTGGGTTCTTGAGACGGGTTCTTCAACGGGTCTAGATTTTAATATAGTCTAGGTTCTTGAAACGGGTTCTCATCGGGTTTAGATTCTCCATCCATTGACTTGATTTTGGCTTTCTTGGGTGAGTTTTCAATTTGATTGTGGGTTCAAGGGATTCCCTTCCTGCGGGTTCATATCATGTTCTCTCTCCGCTGCTCTGTATCATTCATCCTAATTTGTGTATTGAGAGCACGCCTAGCAACAAGAGATTTCATATACTCTTTATTCTTATACCCAATCTCAATACTAGGCTCACGTCACCTATTATATCTCCCACCTTGCAACTTTCTGATCAAAACTTCTCGTTGATCCATCCTATCCCCCACTTCACCCAACACCAAGTTCAACCGCTCAAACTATTGTTGCATGGCTTGCAACACAAAGGATGAGTTATCTACCATCTCCTTTGGTGATTAGTCACTCTTACGAGGCATCTTAATGTGCTGCACAAAAAGAATGTTAGTGAAAAACCTCACACACTCCCTTACGTGTTTACTCTCGAATAATGGCACTCCATTCGTGTTTCACTCTTAATTGACTTTTTCCCGATAATAGTCTCACACTCTCTTGCCTTTTACCTCAATAGTTTTCTCGCTCAAGTTCTTTTAGAACTAGTTGAACTAAATCAAGACAATACAATTTTGTATTATTCCAACCAGCAATATAGATGCAAGAAACTAGAACAACAAAGTCAAAATGAATAAAATGACACGAGACTCAATGAATTTATATGAGGGAAAGAATAATGATAAAACAAGATACCCACTAGAAAGATATTTTCAGCCCCTTTGATGATAAAGCTCAATCAACAAATGTCTTTCTTTCTCTTTGCTGTAGCTATATAGCAACATATGAGAGTGCTACCCTTTTTTTTTCTTTTTTTTTTTTGAATTTTTTTCGAATTTTTTTTCTTTTTTTTTCTTTTGCTTTCTTTTCTTTTCTTTTCTTTTCTTTTCTTTCTCTAATTCAATCACAAACAGCAATATTCAATTGAAAATCAAACAACTGAATTCAAACATACAAGAATTGACAATGAAATAGAAGAGAATAATCAATGGAATGACACTCCGAGCAATTGACAAACTTAGAGATGCAAGAAATCCTAGAATTTTGAAACCCTAGGAGATGTAAATTTCTGCGAAATCTAAAACCCTAAGAATTTTGGCAGCGTACTTTTTGTTTGTATCTTTTTTTTTTTTTTCCAACCCTAGAACAATGAAGCCCTAGAATTAAATTTAAAGATACAAGAATTAAAAAATAGAATCAGACCTGATTGGAAACCGAGCTCTGAATACCAAATGATATGAACTCGCAGGAGGAAATTCTTTGAACCTACAATCAATTTGAAAACTCACCCAAGAAAGCCAAATTCAAGTCAATGGATGGAGAATCTAGAGCTGAAGAGAACTCGTTTCAATAACCTAGATTATATTAAAATCTAGACCCGTTGAAGAACTCGTATCAATAACCCAGATTACAAGTAGGAACGCCACAAAGGTTGTGATTTACCTTTGATAAGTTCAAAAGTTCAATTAAGAATAAGAGGAGTAAAACTCAACTCACAATGAATAAATCATCAAATTTCATAAACTGATTAAAATGAGGCTACAAAGAGTATTTAAACCTAAACCTAATTGAAACCTTAACCCAAAATAAATCCCTTTGTTCCAAAAATATCCCTGGATGAATAGTGTGCTGCTACAGTGTTTCGGCTCCAGTGAACAGTACGGCCCTACAGTGTTTCGGACGTGAACAGTGCCGCGCTACAGTACCTCTCTTCCAGACCCTAGTTTCTAAAATTGCAACTTTCCAAATAAGCCCCTGGCCAAAACACAAGGCCATCCCAAAACCCCTAATTCATAAAAAGAAGACATATGTGAGCCAAACATCATAAAACCCAATTATTCTAAACTAATAAAGTAATTCATTTAAATGATTTAAACAATTTGAAATCTTTCAAGTACCTAAGGCCTTTAAGATATGTTATTGCCCTCTTCCATAGCTTATATCAAATGAATCAAAATTTGGATGTTCCTCCTTGATGAGTGTACGAAAGTACACTCTAAATACCCTATTATTGGACTATAATGCTAAAATATGAATAGAAATTATAGGAATTAATGTGTATTCTTGAATTGAGTTTCTATTTATTTTGAGATACTCCTAAGCAGATTTTTATGTTTAATTTCAGGGATTATAAAAGAGTAAGTCAAAACCCAGTCAAATTCAAAAGACTTTCAAATGGGCAAGAGTTGGAACAATCTAAGAACTTTCAATGAGTGTAGGACTCTTCAAATAAGGATAATGATGGGGTTTAAGAGTAATTCGGATCAAGAGAAATAGTCAGAGTCCAACATGCTATAGGAGATTGTCTGGATATACTTTAGTATTTCAAACGTAACTTTCTACTCACATATCAGATTAATTCGATTCCAGATGCGTTGGAGAGTTAACTTAAAGCGCTACGACTTTGTCCTAATAAAAATTTCCAAATTCAAATTCCTGAAGTGCGTAAGTGGCTGCCAAGATAAGTCCTAAGATTTAGGCGATTTTTCTGGGCAGGAATCATGAAGATATTAGGGTTTCTTTCCTACCCTATATAAGGATATCATTAGGAGGCTAAAAAGGGAGGAGGAGGGGAGGAATTTAATTGTCATGTCCACCGTTTGTTTTACCTTTCTCTTGAGATTTTTGTTGTCCATTATATTTATGGGTAACTAAATTCTCAAGTAGGGCTAGGGATGAACTTGCACATTAGATGGTATTTGTAATTTACTTTTGATTTATGTATTTGATTTTCAATTACTAAAACTCTTTTGTTTTATCATTCTCAATTCATCGTTGATGTTCTCTTCTCCGAATAATCATAGAATTTATTCTGTTTATGGATTCAGTCATGCTTTTTCTATTGAATGGATTAGCTCTTTGATTATATTTGGATCAATTATTTATCTATATTGATTTAATTCCTTGTTGCAATATCGCTTCCTGAGTATATTATCGTCGTTGGATTTTCTCAATAGTGATAATAATTTACGTATTTTAAAAGTGATGAATGATTCTTCATATGGTTACATTTGGTTTAATCTTGGTTTATAAATCTATATCTGCCGATTGAGAATTTTGGGAATTGAGTTCCCAGTTGAGTTATTCAATGAATTAAGAGTAATTAAAATACTAGATTTGCGCAAGGGATTCCCGACGCTCTACTGTTTGTCAAATTGAGTACTTTTTCCGTTGATCACTTTGCTTCGCTTTAATTTGCATTTAAAATTAATCTTTGTTCTTTCTACTATTCTTTTAATTTGTCTCTCTGTGGAATCGACACCCCAAAGCTGTGATATAACCACCGCGTTATTCTTTGGGCGTAATCAAATTTTGGCGCCGTTGCCGGGGAGACGGTAAAAGAATTGCTAGATTGTTTTCAGCAGTTTGTAAAGGGCGGTAATTTCGTTCCTTCTTTTTGCTTGCTGCATTTTTTTTTTATTATTATTTTGTTACCTTGCATGCATAGATATAGAGACGCTTTGGGTAGATTTGCTTATAGGCCTGTGTTAGAGTCAGGATCAAACTTTTAAATCCTTTATTTGACAATCCATCTAGTCCTAAAGAAATGAGTGAATACGAAGATGAACCCACTAGAACTCTTTAGGATTACCTCCACCCTACACGCACAGTCATACCATCATGCATCATGTTTCCAGCTAATACTCGCCAACTGGATTTTAAAACAGGGATGATACAGTTACTCCCTACTTTTCATGGTTTGGAAAATGAAAATCCATATGTGCACATTAGGGAATTTGAGGAAGTAGTTGCGACTTTTCATAGTCATAATGCAACTGATGACATTGTGAGACTTAAGTTCTTTCTTTCTCTTTGAAGGATAGGGCTAAGAGTTGGCTATACTCACTGAGACCCCGATTTATTCGGTCATGAAGTGAGATGACTCAAGTCTTCTTTAATAAATAATTTCCCCAACATAAGACTAACGCTTTAAAAAGGCAAATCTCCACCTTTGCACAAAAGGATAGTGAGACTTTGTATCAGTCTTGGGAGAGATTTAAGGAGTTGTTGAGTATGTGGCCTCACCATGGGTATGAGAATTGGCGCTTAGTGAGCTATTTTTATGAGGGACTTACATATAGAGAGCGCCAATTTGTGGAGATGATGTGTAATGGTGAGTTCTTACAGAAAGATCCTGATGAGGCCATAGAATACAAT
The DNA here is from genome assembly GCA_003123785.1 of Pterocarya stenoptera. NCBI lineage: Eukaryota > Viridiplantae > Streptophyta > Magnoliopsida > Fagales > Juglandaceae > Pterocarya > Pterocarya stenoptera. The sequence continues at coordinate 90,668 of QEOT01002106.1, forward strand.
GAGCTTGCTGAAAAAGCTCATACTTGGATTGGACCTAGTGCTACTGAGAGCACAAATAGGTCATGACCTGCAGGAAACCCAAATGGTAGTGGAATTTACCATTTTAGGGAAGATGATAACTTAAAGGCAAAGGTTGAGATACTCACTAGGGAGCTAGAGGTATTAAAGACTAAGGACTTGAAACCAACACATGTGGCTAATCATGCAGAGTCTTTTGGACCATGTTTTGTGTGTGGCGGGGTAGATCACACACTTGCTGAGATGAGAGGGGTGTACGAGGAACAATGTAATGCCTTGGGTATGTACAAGAAGCCTTTTACACCTTACTCTGATACCTATAATTCAAAGTGGCACAATCACCCCAATTTTAGCTGGAAGTCTGAAAACCAGAAGCCTGCACAACCTCCTAGATCATATCCTGCACCATATCATGCACATTTATCTTCTAGGAGTCCTTTAGAAGACACTTTGCATGCTTTTATTGAAACACAGGGTAAGACTAACCAAAAGTTTGAATCTTTGATTACGCAGGTTATGGAAGAAAATAAGGAGATAAAGAGCCAAGTGTCCAAATTGATAAGTTCATTGAATGTGAATGAGCGAGGTAAGTTCTCTTCTCAAGCTCAGTCCTCACATCACGGTCAACATATGGCGAAAGAAAATTTGAAGGAGGTGAATGCCATTCTGACACGAAGTGGTAAGTCATTGCACATTCCAACAACGAACAAATCAGAGGATGTGGAAAAGGATCAAGATAGTAGTGATGCCGAGCTGCCTAAGGAACCTGAGGTAACAAAGAGTCCTGTCAAGGTACCATTCCCTCAAGCTTTAAAATCAAGCAAGCGAACTCTAGATCCAAACAATGAAATCCTAGAGAATCTAAGGCAGGTAAAAATCAATCTTCCCCTTTTACATGTGATTAAAGGAGTGCCTACTTATGCAAAAGTTCTCAAGGATTTGTATACAGTTAAGAGGAAGCACCATGTGACGAAGACTGCATTCCTAACAGAGCAAGTGAGTGTCCTAACTGAGCAGCGGATTCCTCCCAAGTACAAGGATCCTGGTTGTCCAACCATTGCATGCAACATTGGAGATCATGAGTTTGGGCAAACCTTGTTAGATTTAGGAGCTAGCGTGAATCTAATGCCTTATTCAATTTATTTACAGCTTGGTTTGGGTGAAATTAAGCCCACTTCTGTTGTGCTTCAATTGGCTGACCGTTCAGTTAAGAAACCAAAAGGGATAATTGAGGATGTTTTAATCCAAATTGACAAGTTTTACTACCCTGTTGATTTTTTAATTTTGGATACTCAATCGGTTGTTGAGTCTGATTCTAAGATTCCTCTCATATTAGGTAGACCTTTCCTTGCTACGGCTATGGCTAATGCACTTATAAACTGCAGGAATGGGTTGATGAAACTATCTTTTGGAAACATGACCATGGAGGTCAACATATTCCACATCAGTAAGCAGCTTGGAGAGGATGATGAGTGTCAACAAACATACATGATTGATGCACTCATAGACAAGGGAATTCATACAACTCATAATTCTGATTCCCTTGAATGTTTCCTTATTAATTCTGAGTTAGATACTATGAATGATTCATCTGATGTTGTTGATGTTTGTACTATTTTTGATGCACTACAGGATTATGGCCCACATATTTTGCGACTGAAATTTGAGGAGCTGTATAAGAAAAGTGAAAAGCAGATTCCTTCAAGCTTGGAGAGTCTTAAATTGGAATTAAAACCACATCCCTCAGGTTTAAAGCATGCATTTCTCGACCTAGGTGACACTTCTCCTGTTAGTATTTCTTCGAAATTGAATGCGGGTAAGCTTAAGAAATTTCAATTGATCGAGTTAGAGGAGTTGAGAAATAATGCTTATGAGAACTCTAGAATCTATAAGGCTAAAATGAAAGTGTTTCATGATAAAACTATTTTGAGAAAAACGTTTAAGCCTAATGATAGAGTGTTCTTATATGATTCTAGAGTCCATAAGCACTCAGGAAAACTTCGTTCTAGGTGGACCGGCCCTTTTATAGTTAAGAATGTTTTTACAAATGGGGCGGTAGAAATAGGAGATCCTAAAGATGGTCGGATCTTTAAAATAAATGGTCAACGCCTTAAAGCATTAATTGATAGGCAAGTTCCGGAAGTGGAAGACATTCCACTTGTGGATCCGGTTTATCAACCTTGACCACACGATGAAGGTATGTTTTCTTTTTCTCTTTATTTGTTTTGTTTGTTTTGATTTCTCTTATTCTCTCTCTTTTCCTTTTTGTTTGCTGTTGCTTTCTTTGTTTTTGTTTACAGGTTAGTTTTATTTTGTCATTTCAACATACCATCTTTGGTGCTTAGCAAGCTACTCACGTCACTCATCAGGTGTATTCTACCATTTTTAGTTACTCCCCAGTCAAATTTGATTTTTAAACATTGAGGACAATGTTTCATTTAAGTTGGGGGGTGGTGGTGCAAAGTCAATGTTTAAAATGCTTGTTGGAACTCTGTAGCATATTTTTATGTGCCAATATTTAAAAAAAAAAAAAATTGCATCACACGTGCATCCTTTTCACATGTGTACTCATTCTCATTCATAGTTATCTTCGTGAATTCACCAAACCCACCATAATCATTTTTGCTGAAGCATTCACAGAACCCCTAATGCACTCATCCAAGCTTTATGGTAAGATGGTGGTTTGACACATGTAACTAGAGAACTCTTTTGCTTAAGCATTTATGTGAGTTTTGGAGAGGATTGAGAGTCTACAAATGCAGTAAATTGTGATAAGCGTTTATTGATCTATTGAATTGGACACTTCTTTTGAGAATATCATTACATGATTTGTGGTAAGATAGTGGATAAACTTGGGATATGACGAAGGTCAACTTAGGATCAACGTTCGAGCCTTTCAAGCTAATCCTTTCCATCTTAAACCCTTAGTAGCCAACTTTGAGCCAATAAATACATGTAGCTTTTTGTTTTCATATGCCCACATTGGAGTATAACCTATACACTGATTTTTCCTACTCTTGTTACTTCCAAATGTGTACTAGATGTGGAATTTTTATCTTTTCTATAGAAAAATAAAATGAGAGAGAGAAAGGGGAAGAACATGAGTTACAAGGTGTTCAAGTGAGTGAGTTTCAAAGGTAAAAATACCAAGGTTGGGTAACAAATAGCAAAATACCAGGGTGACATACATAATTATTCACCAAGTAAAAAAAAAAGAAAAAAGAAAAGAAAAAGAAAAAGAGGCATTATTCGATGATTTGAAAAGTTGGAGAGTACATCAGGTGAGAAATGTGGTTATTGAAAGGTTTAATAAGATTCCCTTTGTATGTACTTGGAAGTTTTTGAATCATTTTCATCCTTTTATTTCATATAGCCCCGAACCCAAGCCACGTTACAACCTTTTGTGTTAACCGTTCTGATCCTAAGTAAGGTTTTAGAAAGAGTGGTGGAAGTCTCATTTATTAGTGTTCCTATCATAAGATCAATGTTTGCTTGTTGCTTGTACATAATTGCCTAATTCTCCATGAGAGTGTGTGTACACCCATTGTCAACTCCATAGAGAGAATCCTCACACGAAACACTTTTATACCCGTGAGTTATGGAGTTGAACCTTTCGCTTGAGATGTTCTTAATGTTGCATGTGTCAGAGCTTCTGGTTAGATGGATATAGTTTGGAACACATACACACTCTGTGGATTGCTATAGGTGGATTGCTTGTGATAGGGTTATTGAATTCCTAAGATTGCTTTGATATGTGAATTTGAAAAATGTGACTTGGTGGCCTTTGTGTGTGAGTTTATTTGGTCTATCTCGTCGTTTTGGCATGAAAATTGCTAGGGACTAGTAATGAATAAGTTGGGGATGAACTTGCACATTAGATGGTATTTGTAATTTACTTTTGATTTATGTATTTGATTTTCAATAACTAAAACTCTTTTGTTTTATCATTCTCAATTCATCGTTGATGTTCTCTTCTCCGAATAATCATAGAATTTATTCTATTTATGGATTCATTCATGCTTTTTCTATTGAATGGATTAACTCTTTGATTATGTTTGGATCAATTATTTATCTATATTGATTTAATTCTTTGCTGCAATATCGCTTCCTGAGTATATTATCGTCGTTGGATTTTCTCAATAGTGATAATAATTTACGTATTTTAAAAGTGATGAATGATTCTTCATAGAGTTACATTTGGTTTAATCTTAGTTTATAAATCTATATCTTCCGATTGGTAATTTTGAGAATTGAGTTTTGTGACGCCCCCAATCCCCGCTTGGGATGGAACAAAGACTTAGAGCATCGGGACATGCAAAACAAGGTTACATACCCCCGTTCATGACAGTTAATATGCAATGCATCCTAGTATGCAACTAGCAGTATGCAATAATCGCAGCGGAAATAAAAGGTTAAAATGTAAGATATGCCAGAATAACTAAAAACATCACAACTTCATTAGAAAATCATCATGTTCAAAATACCCATGTAGCATAGACTTATATACAAAACCATCTTATTCTCTTCATGCGTTCTAAAGCATGAAGGACTTGGGCTATATAAACATCAACATTAGATCTAGCTTCCTCATAAAATTTAGCTCCTTCTCAAACATGCGGATCCAGTGCTCCATCCATCTCTTCCTGGTCGATTCCTGACACAACTTCTATCATTCCGAGTGGAATGATAGTGGTCCCATAAAAGGGTGAGATTTACTCGAAATCTCAGTAAATTAAACAACTAACTAGCACAAAGATAAATCAATCATGAAAAATGATAAATATGCAATGCATGAGATGTAGAAAATCAGTATGCATATCTCCCATCCAGATTCTTCAACATCTTTTAAAAAAATATGGAGACTCAGGTTTTTACTCAGTAAGTAATTTCGTCATCATTTTTTAGAAAACATAACTTCTTCATAAAAAATTTCATCATAAACTTTCATCATCATAGACTTACATCATTATCTTAATTAATAACATAACGTGTGGTAACGTCACAGTTCCCCATATGCATTGTGAGTACCTGCCGGTGACCGTAGTACAACTCACGTTGAAACTACGTTGTCTATAGACTCATTCTCAATGCATTGGTAAATATAACATAACATCATAAAATTCATAACGTGTACACCCACCAGCGTTAGGTGTCATAACATGTTGACTTCGCTCCGGCGTTCTTTAAAAAGAACCCATTCGAAGCCTGTTGACTGTTCTTCGTCAACCCAGGGATTACCACTCCATTATTAAATACTCCTGAGTGGACAGAGGAGTTCCACCAGGATAATTCCCCATCCTGGCCTTTGGGGTCGTGACAAAAAGATTTTCGTACTATGTTTTAAAAAATGTTTCTCATGACATGTGTATTTGTAGAAACTATCATGTAAAAATGACATTTATAAATGTAATATGCAAAAATGATAAAAATGTCACATGTCATGTAAGTATGCACTCAATGTATCATATAACATGATAATTTATGCTAAAAAAATGATAATTGAAGTATGGAATGAGTATTTATCAATAATTCATAAATAATCCATCAAGGTGTAAGTTAGAGGCCAACTTACAAACTTCTGGGGAAATTGAAATTAGCGCCGTAACTGCATAAATCATGTGTATACTAAGTTAGGGTTAATACTCTTATGGATAGAGTCAAAATCAAAGGCTTCAAAAATTGGGTATTTACAAGAATACCCCTAGACTTTCAAAAATTGCCATTTAAGCCCTAAATTTTCACTATTTGCAAACGAACTCCAAATTAAACCAAATTTCATGGACTTCATATTTTTGGCATTCTAAAACTATCTATGCACTTGGATTTTCAAAATTCAAAGTGGAACTTGTCCAATTAGTCCCAACCCGTGGCATGCATCCTAGTTGATGCCTATGTGTATTTTCAACTATTGATCCCTATGAAGTCATGCATATGAGATTTTATTTAATCACTAATGATCATTAACATCCTTAGAGACATTATTAAGCCTAGTCCTTGAGTAATCAAGTTCATCCCAACACTTAATCAAAGCTAAGAAATCCTTAATCACCAATATGCTTAAAACCGATTCATGCTTGAAGATCAAAACAAGATAGATTTAAAACCTATCATAGCATACTTCTAACCACAAATTTAACCTTCCATAATCATGATAAGATAATGATAGATCATATAAAATCATACTTAGTACATGCCATAGCTAAATTTCTATTTAAAACATTCAATCATTCAAACCTTCCTTTAATTGACCTGGTTTTGCATTAAGCATCATAACCTTCTCAAAACTCAACTAAATTTCGTACCAACACTTGGAAACAAAGCTTGAAATGCTAGCTAAGATCAAAAGGAAGAAAACTTACAAATTTCGTGGCCTTCCAGGCACTCTAGACTGCTTCACACAAGAACACTCAAGAACTCACCAAAACTCACTCGGTTTGCACTCTTTTGATCTCTAAGAGGGGGAAATGCTCTCAAGGCTCAAGAGGATGCTTGGAGCTGTAGTGTGAGTGAAATGAGAAGGGGAGGGAAGTATTTATAGGAGGCCAAGGGGTGAGGGGTGTTGGCTTGGGTGCTTGGTGATTGAGTGAAGTGGGAGGTGCTCAAATCTGAAAAATTTCCATATTTGCTTGCATGAGCTTAGGTCAGCTTGTGCAGGGGGAATAGTGGCCTAAAACCACCATAATTACCTCTCCACAGTTGCTACATTGATCTTAGAAGGCAGGTCTGGTCGTGGGGCATCATTTGGGTGGCAGAAAAACCATCAAACAACCCTTGAAAACAGGTGGATGGAGGTGGTTTTGTGATGGCAGAAAATCAGTTCGGTTTTGGATGTTTTTGGGCTACAAAAATGAGTCAAAATCCTTCATGATGGTCATGGAACTTCTTGGGGATTGGGTGGAGAAGGAGCTGGCGTGAGGTGGTGGTGCAAACCATGATAGAAGGCTGGTTCAAATTCAATCCAAACGGTTCCTACACAAACTAGACCAAGGTGCACCCGGTTTGGTTCAAAGAATTGGTTTGTGCAAGTAATTTCGTCCAAGGCTCAAATTGAATTTGGGAGGGTCTCATGAGATGTTTAAGGACCATATTACCCTTGAGTACAAACCACAAAAATGTTGGGCCCATGGGCAAAACAGTCCAAGCATTACAAGGGGCAATGCACAAAACCGATTGAAGCATGGTTTGGGCTTGTTATGAAATTTTTCATAATGGCAAATGGGTTGGTTAGCTAGGTAATTAATAGGGTATTAATCAAGGTTTAAGGGATTTTTAATTCAAGAAAATTTGAATTAAAAAGTTAAAGAAAAGATTAAGCACAATTAAGTTTCAAAGCATGGCTTAAAGTGCATGAAACTCAAGCATGAAGGTTAATGACCTTAGCCAATTTTCAAAACTTAATTTGGGTACTTTGGGTATGATTTGGGCTTAAGGAAACCAATGGTATGGTGTATTGGGCCTTTGGTCTTGAATGATGAAATAAACCCAATCATGGCTTTGGGCCTTGTGGGCTTTAAAAGAGCCAAGTGTAAGGAGTTCAAGGCTTAAGGGCTTCTTGGGCTAGAATTAGAGGGGCCCCATTTCCAGATTTTTAGGGTTGAAAAGAAACCTCAATATCAACTAAGATGGGCTTGAAAAGTTTTGACTTGGCCTCATTGGGCCATGGGTCCATTCTATACCAAGTTTGGCCCAAAGGCCTTATGCCTTCCTTATAGTTGGGCCATAACTAGTCTTGAATTCCTTAAGGCTTTGTTCAAAGTTTTCTTGGGCTTGGACCATGAATGCTCTTAAGTCTAAAAAGCCTCACCAAAATTACTAATAGGCTGGCCTCTCTAATCCTTAGCTCATTAAGACTAAGCACCATGATTAACGCTAATTCCACTATCAACCCACAATTAAAAGCCTAATATAGAGTACTTAGGGGGTTAATCAAGGGTTAATTAAGTGGGGTGTTACAAGTTCCTAGTTGAGTTATTCAATGAATTAAGAGTAATTAAAATACTAGATTTGTGCAAGGGATTTCTGACGTTCTACTGTTTGTCAAATTGAGTACTTTTTTCGTTGATCACTTTGCTTCACTTTAATTTACATTTAAAATTAATCTTTGTTCTTTCTACTATTCTTTTAATTTGTCTCTCTGTGGAATCGACACCCCAAAGCTGTGCTATAACCACCGCGTTATTCTTTGGGCGTAATCACTCCTTCAAGTCCATTTTGAATATTGGGCTCTTGCTTGACTCGTCCCAAGTGGATTGCATCAATCGTTGCATTGCTTCTTTGATCTTGTAATTGGCCCATATTGAACTCGTAAAGGATCTTCAAAACTAGATCCATCTTGGAGCCCATCATTCCCCCTCTCCTCAAAAGGATTCGACCTCGAATCTCCACCTGGATCAAAGGGAAAAAGTTTAGTAGTATTGAAAATTACAGAAACATGATATTTACCTAGAAAATTCACTTGATATGCGTTATCATTATTTTGTTCAAGAATTTAGAAAAGTCCATCCAAGCTAGTCCTATCGTCAATAACTAAAAGATATTAAATCTAAAGAAGTAAATGGATTATGTCTATAAATAATTTCAAAATGTGAAAACTTATTAGTAGCATAAATACTCAAATTACATGTAAACTCAATGAATGACAAACAATACTCCAACAATTGTTCATGAAACATATCTAAAGTCTTCCTTACATCAAAATGACCACTCCAATTATATGGAAACTTAATGAATAGCAAGCAATACACGCGCAAACGTTCATGTAAGATGTTAATGAATGACAAATGATACTTCAAAAAATGTTCATGCAACATGTCAACGAATGGCAACCGATACTCCCATAAACATTCACGCAACACATTAATGAATGAAAAATGATTCTCCCACAAACGTTTATACAATATGGCAATGAATGGCAGATAATACTCCCACGCAACACATATAAAGTCTTCTTTGCACCAAAATGACTACTCCAATGATATGCAAACTCAATAAATGGGAAGTAATACTTCCACCCATGGTCACGCCACAAATTTAAAATCATTTTCATACCAAAATGACCCGACAAACCACATCCATGCAGTAGCATCTCACACATAAGACTAGTAGGCTCACAAAGCTTATCATCTCGAAACAATCACCAATCAAATTTATAGAACTTACCATATGATGCTTTCTCACATGTTCCATGCACATTAGCCAAGCCATCATCATTAACATACAATTTCTTATCATATTCAAGTCTTAATAACTTTGTATCCAAAATGATGACAAGGACATACCTTCTTGCTAAAACATCCATCACAAAATTTTCCTTACCTTGTGTGTACTTGATTACATGAGGAAATGTCTCAATGAATTGCACCCACTTGGCATGCATTCTATTCAACTTACATTGTCCCTCCAAATGCGTCAAGGACTCATGTTCTTCCAAGAAAAGTTGGTTTGGAATTGTCACACCTGGCACAAAATGAATATAGTGCTTTATCTCCCTAATAGGTGGCAATCCACAAAACACACCGCAAGGAAACACGACCTCATATCCCTGCAACAAAAAGACAACAACACTAGGCAAAGAGTCGTTAAATTCGTTAGTATAAAAGCTTGCCTTAGCATAAAAACTCTATTTTCTCTTTATTTTTCTCTTACTTTCTTCACTCTCCCTTTTCTTTCCACTCTCATTTTCTTTTTCACTCTCATTTTCTTCATCTTTTTTAGAACTCTCGACCTGATAATTGTTTTTCAACTCATTCTCTTGTGTTCTTGAGATCTTAGCCTCGCCTTCATTTTTTTCCTCTCTCATTTTTCTCTCTCTCTCTCCTTCTCGGCCTCACTATTTCTTTTCTTCTCAATCTCACATTTACTCTTGCTTTGTAGCTCAATCTCACTTTCACTCATGTTTTTTTTTTATCACTATCTCCTTTCAGTTTCAGTTGATTCCCATGGACCTGTGTTGGAGTTAAAGGAACAAATTTGATTGTTTTTCCATCATTTTCAAAACTGTACATGTTCTTTAACCCATCATGGATCACCTTCCTATCATACTGCCACGGCTTCCCCAACAAAATATGGCCAGCATGCATAGGCACTACATCACAAAGTACCATATCCTAGTATTTCCCAATAGAAAAAAAAACTAGCACTTGCTTATTTACCCTAACCTCCCCACAATCACTCAACCACTACAACTTGTATGGTCTAGGGTGTTTCAAGGTAGGTAAACTCAATTTCTCAACTAAAGTAGTGCTAGCCAAATTAATACAACTCTTCCCATCAATGATCATATCACATACCTTGTTATTGATGTGGCATCTAGTTTGAAAAATGTTCTCTCTCCGCTACTCTGTATCATCCATCCAAATTTGTGTATTGAGAGCACGCCTAGCAACAGAGACTTCATATACTCTTCATTCTTATACCCAATCTAAATACTAGGCTCACGTCGCCTCTTACCTCTCCTACCTTGTATATTTCTGATCAGGACTTCTCGTTGATTCATCCTATCTCTCACTTCCCCCAACACCAAATTCAACCGCTTAAACTGTTGTTGCATGCTTTGCAACACAAAGGATGAGTTATCTACCATCCACTTTGGTGATTAGTCACTCCTATAAGATATCATAATGTGCTGCACAAAAAGAATGTTAGTGGAAAACCTCACACACTCCCTTACGAGTTTACTCTCGAATAATGACACTTCACTCGTGTTTCACTCTTAATTGACTTTTTCCCGATAATAATCTCACACTCTCTTGCCTTTTACCTCAATAGTTTTCTCACTCAAGTTCTTTTAGAACTAATTGAACTAAATCAAGACAATACAACCTTGTATAATTTCAACCAGTAATATAGATGCTAGAAACAAGAACAAGAAATAAGAAATGAATAAGATGACACGAGATTCAAGGAATTTATATGAGGGAAAGAGTAATGATAAAAAAAGATACCCACTAGAAAGATGTTTTCATCCCCTTTAATGATAAAGCTCAATCAATAAACATCTTTCTTTCTCTTTTCTGTAACTATGTAGCAACATATGAGAATGCTACCATTTTCTTTTCTTTTCTTTTTTTCTTTCTTTTTTCCAATTTTTTTTTTCTTTTCCTTTCTTTCTCTAATTCAATCACAAACAGCAATATTCAATTGAAAATCAAGCAATTGAATTCAAGCATACAAGAATTGACAATGAAATAGAAGAGAATCAATGGAACGACACTCCAAGCAATTGACAAACTTAGAGATGCAAGAAACCCTCGAATTTTGAAACCCTAGGAGATGCAAATTTCAGCCAAACCCAAAACCCTAAGAATTTTGGCAGCGTACTTTTTGTTTGTATTTTTTTTTTTGCAACCCTAGAACAGTGAAGCCTTAGAATTAAATTTAAAGATGCAAGAATTAAAAGATAGAATCAGACCTGATTAGAAACCGAGCTCTGATACCAAATGATATGAACCTGCAGGAAGGGAATCCCTTGAACCCACAATCAATTTGAAAACTCATCCAAGAAAGCCAAAATCAAGTCAATGGATGCTAGGCCCGAAGAGAACTCGTTTCAAGAACCTAGATTATATTAAAATCTAAACCCGTTGAAGAACCCGTCTCAAGAAGCCAGATTACAAGGAGGAACGCCACAAAGGTTGTGATTTACCTTTGATAAGTTCAAAAGTTCAATTAAGAACAAGAGCAGTAAAACTCAACTCACAATGAATAAATCATCAAATTTCATAAAAACTAATCTTCAAATGAGGCTACAAAGAGTATTTAAAGGAAAACCTAATTGAAACCCTAACCCAAAATATTCTTCCAAAAATAGCCCTGGATGAATAGTGCCGCATGAACAGTACTTCGGCTACAGTAGATGCTACAGTACCTCTCTTCAAAACCCTAGTTCCTAAAATTGCAACTTTCCAAATAAGCCATTGGCCAAAATACAAGGCCTTCCCAAAACTCCTAATTCATAAAAAGAAGACATATGTGAGCCAAACTTCATAAAACTCAATTATTCTAAACTAATAAAATAATTCATTTAAATGATTTAAACAATTTGAAATCCTTCAAGTGCCCAAGGCCTTTAAGATATGTTATTGCCCCCTTCCATAGCTTATATCAAATGAATCAAAATTGGATGTTCATCCTTCAAGTCCATTTTGAATGCTGGGCTCTTGCTTGACTCGTTCCAAGTGGATTGCATCAATCATTGCATTACTTCCTTGATCTTGTAATTGGTTCATATTGAACTGGTAAAGGATCTTTAAAACTAGATCCATCTTGGGGCCCATCATTCCCCCTCTCCTCAAAAGGATTCAACCTCGAATCTTCACCTGGATCAAAGGGAAAAAGTTTAGTAGCATTGAAAATTACAGAAACATGATACTTACCTAGAAGATTCACTTGATATGCGTTATCATTATTTTGTTCAAGAATTTAGAAAAGTCTATCCAAGCTAGTCCTATCTTCAATAAGTAAAGATATTAAATCTAAAAAAGTAAATGGATTATGTCTGTAAATAATTTCAAAATGTGAAAACTTATTAGTAGCATAAATACTCAAATTACATGTAAACTCAATGAATGACAAACAATACTCTAACAATTGTTCATGAAACATATCTAAAGTCTTCCTTACATCAAAATGATCACTCCAACTATATGGAAACTTAATGAATAGCAAGCAATATACGCGCAAACGTTCATGTAAGATGTTAATGAATGACAAATGATACTTCCAAAAACGTTCATGCAACACATGCAACATGTCAACGAATGGCAACTGATACTCCCATAAACGTTCACACAACACATTAATGAATGACAAATGATTCTCCCACCCACAAACGTTTATACAATATGGCAATGAATGGCAGATAATACTCCCACAAACGTTCATGCAACATGTATAAAGTCTTCTTTGCACCAAAATGACTATTCCAATGATATGCAAACTCAATAAATAGGAAGTAATACTTCCACCCATGGTCACGCCACAAATTTAAAATAATTTTCATACCAAAATGACCCGACAAACCACATTCATGCAGTAGCATCTCATACATAAGACTAGTAGGCTCACAAAGCTTATCATCTTGAAACAAACAGCAATCAAATTTATAGAAGTTACCATATCGTGCTTTCTCACATGTTTCATGCACATTAGCCAAGCCATCATCATTAACATACAATTTCTTATCATATTCAAGTCTTAATAACTTTGTATCTAAAAAGATGACAAGGACATACCTTCTTGCTAAAACATCCATCACAAAATTTTCCTTACCTTGTGTGTACTTGATTACATGAGGAAATGTTTTAATAAATTGCACCCACTTGGCATGCATTCTATTCAACTTACATTATCCCTCCAAGTGCGTCAATGACTCATGTTCTTCCAAGAAAGGTCGGGTTGGAATTGTCACACCTGGCACAAAATGAATATAGTGCTCTATCTTCCTAATAGGTGGCAATCTACTAAAGACACCGCTAGGAAACACGACCTCATATCCCTGCAACAAAGAGACAACAACACTAGGCAAAGAGTCGTTAAATTCGTTAGTATAAAAGCTTGCCTTAGCATAAAAACTCTCTTTCCTCTTTGTTTTTCTCTTACTTTCTTCACTCTCTCTTTTCTTTCTACTCTCCTTTTCTTTTTCACTCTCTTTCTTCTTTTCACTCTCTTTTTCTTCATCTTTTTTAGAACTCTCGACCTCACAATTGTTTTTCAACTCATTCTCTCTGTTTCTTGAGATCTTAGCCTCGCATTCATCTTTTTCTTCTCTCATTTCTCTCTCTCTCTCTCTCTCTCTCTCTCTCTCTCTCTCCTTCTCGGCCTCACTATTTCTTTTTTTCTCAATCTCACATTTACTCTTGATTTGTAGCTCAATCTCACTTTCACTCATTTATTTTTATCACTATCACCTTTCAGTTTCAGTTGGTCCCCATGGACCTGTATTGGAGTTAAAGGAGCAAGTTTGATTGTTTTTCCATCATTTTTAAAACTGTAGATGTTCCTTAACCCATCATAGATCACTTTCCTATCATACTGCCATGGCTTCCCCAACAAAATATGGCCAGCATGCATAGGCACTACATCACAAAGCACCATATATTGGTATTTCTCAGTAGAAAAAGAAACTAGCACTTGCTTATTTACCCTAACCTCCCCACAATCACTCAACCATTACAACTTGTATGGTCTAGGGTGTTTCAAGGTAGGTAAACCCAATTTCTCAACTAAAGTAATGCTAGCCAAATTAATACAACTCTTCCCATCAATGATCATATCACATACCTTGTTCTTGATGTGGCTTCTAGTTTGAAAAATGTTCTCTCTCTGCTGCTCTGTATCATCTATCTAAATTTGTGTATTGAGAGCATGCTTAGCAACAAGAGACTTCATATACTCTTCATTCTTATACCCAATCTCAATACAGGCTCACGTCGCTTCTTATCTCTCCTACCTCGTATATTTTAGATCTGGACTTCTCGTTGATGCATCCTATCTCTCACTTCCCCCAACACCAAGTTCAACCGCTCAAACTGTTGTTGCATGTTTTGCAACACAAAGGATGAGTTATCTACCATCCTTGAAGACTGTATGAAAGTACTGATATGAACCTACAGGAAAGGAATCCCTTGAACCCACAATCAAATTGAAAACTCACCCAAGAAAGCCAAAATCAAGTCAATGGATGGAGAATCTAGACCCGATGAGAACCCGTTTCAAGAACCTAAATTATATTAAAATCCAGAACCGTTGAAGAACTCGTCTCAAGAACCCAGATTACAAGGAGGAACGCCACAGAGGTTGTGATTTACCTTTAATAAGTTCAAAAGTTCAATCAAGAACAAAAGGAGTAAACTCAACTCACATATAAATTTAATATTGTCTAACCTTTCAAATAAGGCTACAAAAAGTATTTAAACCAAAGTCTAATTTAAACTCTAGCCAAAATAAAGCCCTTTGTCCCAAAAATACCCCTGATTAACAGTGCATCGCTACAGTACCGTGGCTGCTACAGTAACGCTACAGTAACTCGAGTTTTGAAACTCTAGTTCCTAAAATGTCACTTTCCAAATAAGTCCTTGGCCACAATACAAAGCCTTTCCAAAACCCTAGTTTATAATAAATAAGACATCATCCCCAAGCCCACTTATTCTAAATTAATAAAATAAATCCATTAACCAAGTTAAAACCCTTCAATAATAATAGGGCCTATCTCTAAGTCATGTTTTCCACAGCTTGAATCAAGTGGATTCAAACTAGTTCTCCTTTTTTCAAGCCCGTTTTGAGTGTTGGGCTCTTGCTAGCTTCATCTCAAGTGGATTGCACCAATCTTTGCATCGCTTCCTTGATCTTTTTGGCTCTTGATCTTGTAATCGGCCCATCTAGAACTTGCAAATGATATTTAAGACTAGGCCCATCTAGGTTACCATCATTCCCTCTCTCCTCAAAAGGATTCGACCTTGAATCTTCACCTACATTAAAAGGAGAAAGATCAGAAAAATTGAAAGAAGCAGAAACATTATACTCACCTGGAAGGTCCACTTTATATGCATTGTCATTAATTTTCTCAAGAATTTGAAAAGGTCCATCTACTCGAGGATGCAACTTAGTCCTTCGATGGGTTAGAAATCTCTCTTTGCGCATGTGAACCCAAACATAATCTCCTAGTTCAAAGATGACACGCCTTCGTCCTTTATTGGCTTGAGAAGCAACCCTTTCATTCTTTTGGACAATTTGAAGCCGTACCCTCTCATGAAGTGATTTCACCAACTCCGCCTTCTTTTGTCCATCCAAGCTACTCCTGCCATCAACAGGTAAAGGCATCAAATCTAAAGGAGTAAGTGGATTAAAACTGATATGAACCCACAGGAAGAGAATCCCTTGAACCCACAATCAATTTGAAAACACACCCAAGAAAGCCAACCTCAAGTCAATAGATAGAGAATCTAGACCCGATGAGAACTCGTTTCAAGAACCTAGATTATATCAAAATCTAGACCCGTTGAAGAACCCGTCTCAAGAACCCGGATTACAAGGAGAAACGCCACAAAGGTTGTGATTTACCTTTGATAAGTTCAAAAGTTCAATCAAGAACAAGATGAGTAAACTCAACTCACAAATAAAATTCAATATTGTCTAACCTTTCTAATGAGGCTACAAAGAGTACTTAAAGCAAAACATAATTGAAACCCTAGCCCAAAATAAACCCTAGTTTCCAAAAATACCCCTGGTAGAACAGTGCCTCGGCTACAGTACCGCGCTACAGTAACTCGCTACAGTACCGCGCTACAGTACCTCTTCTAAACCCTAGTTCCAGAATATGTCACTTTCCAAATAAGCCCTTGGCCAAAATATAAGGCCTTCCCAAAAACCCTAGTTCATAATAAATAAGACATATGTGGGCCAAGCATCCTCAAGCCCTCTTATTCTAAACTAATAAAATAAATACTTTAACAAATTAAAAGCCATCAATAACATTTGGCCCAAACAATACTCTAAGTCGTATCTTCCACAACTTGTATCAAGCCGATCAAAACTGGTTCTCCTTCTTTCAAGCCTATCTCGAGTATTGGGCTCTTGCTAGCTTCATCCCAAGTAGATTGCACCAATCCTTGCATTGCTTCCTTGATCTTTTTGGCTCTTAATCTTGTAATTGGCCCATCTGAAACTTGCAAAGGATCTTTAAGACTAGGCCCAGCTTGATTCCTATAAAAAACCATAGACAATTTCAAAAGGAAAATATGAAGTAGTAGTATACATGGTCCTGTTATATGCAAATTCTATAAATGGTAAACAATCATCCCAAGTTTTTAAATTCTTATGAACAACAGTATGTAAAAGCTGAGTTAAAGTCCTATTAACTACTTCAGTTTGACTATCAGTCTGTGGATGACATGTAGTGGAAAATAAGAGCTTAGTACTCAATTTCCCCCACAACACCTTCCAAAAGTAGCTAAGAAATTTAACGTCTCTATCAGAAAGAATACTCCTAAGTACACCATGGAGTCGCACTATCTCCCTAAAAAACAAGTCAGCTATGTTTGTGGCATCATCTGTTTTATGGCATGGAATGAAATGTGCCATCTTACTAAATCTATCCACAACCACAAAAATAGAATCTCTACCCCTTTTTGTCCTAGGCAGCCCTAAAACAAAATCCACAGATATGTCTACCCATGGCTCACTAGGAACAGGTAAGGGTGTATACAACCCATGTGGCATAACCTTAGATTTGGCCTTTCTACATGTAATGCACCTGCCACAAATGCGATTGACATCTCTCTTTATCTTAGGCCAAAAGAAATGTTCATGCAAAATATCTAAAGTTTTTTTGATACCAAAGTCTCCCATTAATCCCCCACCATGTGCTTCATGCACCAATAATTCACGCATAGAACAACTTGGCGCACAAAGTTTGCTTTCTTTAAACAAATAACCATCATGCTTGTAAAACTTACCAAATGCTACCTTATCACATGCCTTATACACATCAGAAAAGTCAGTGTCATCGGCATATACGTCTTTCACATATTCAAACCCAAGCATTTTAGCACTCATAGAAGTAAGAAGTACATACCTCCGGGATAAAGCATCAGCAGCAATGTTCTCCTTACCTTACTTGTAACGTATGACATATGGAAATGTCTCAATGTATTCCATCCATTTGGCATGCCTTTTATTCAACTTACCTTGACCCTTGAGATGCTTCAATGATTCATGATTGGTGTGGATCACAAATTCCCTAGGCTACAGGTAGTACTGCCAAGTCTCTAATGCACGAACAAGAGCATAAAGCTCTTTGTCATAAGTAGGGTACTTCAGGGATGCCCCACTTAGCTTCTCACTGAAGAAGGCAATGGGTCGCCTATCCTGCATCAAAACAGCTCCAATCCCAATTCCTTAAGCATCACATTCAATCTCAAAAGCTTTGTTAAAGTCAGGTAATGCTAACACAGGTGCAGAGCACAACCTTTCCTTAATAGTGGCAAAAGCATTCTATTGATGAACCCCAACAATCTTTTTAATTATTTCAGTTAGTAGTGCTGCAATGGTGCTAAAATCTTTAACAAAACGTCGATAAAAGCTAGCTAGGGTATGAAAACTTCTTACCTCAGTGATGCTCTTTGGCGTTGGCCACTCCTTGATGGCCTTAACTTTCTCTTCATCCACCTCAAAACCTTTTGTACTAACATCTCTAAGAAAAACAATTTTTTCCATGCAAAAAGTACATTTCTTGAAATTAGCATACAACTTTTCACATCTCAACACATCAAACACATAATAAATAAGACATATCATCCCCAAGCCCACTTATTCTAAACTAATAAAATAAGTCCATTAACTAAGTTAAAACTCTTCAGTAATAATAGGCTCTATCTCTAAGTCATGTTTTCCACAGCTTGAAACAAGTGGATCAAAATTGGCTCCCCTTCTTTCAAGCCCGTTTTGAGTGTTGGGCTCTTGCTAGCTTCATCCCAAGTGGATTGCACCAATCCTTGCATCGCTTCCTTGATCTTTTTGGCTCTTGATCTTGTAATCGGCCCATCTGGAACTTGCAAATGATCTTTAAGACTAGGCCCATCTGGGTTCCCATCAAGTACACTCTAGATATCCTATTATTGGACTATAATGCTAAAATATGAATAGAAATTATAGAAATTAATGTGTATTCTTGAATTGAATTTCTATTTATTTTGAGATACTCCTAAGCAGATTTTTATGTTTAATTTTAGGGATTATAAAAGAGTAAGTCAAAACCCAGTCAAATTTAAAGGACTTTCAAATGGGCAAGAGTTGGAACAACCTAAAAACCTTCAATGAGTGTATGACTCTTCAAATAAGGATAATGATGAGGTTTAAGAGGAATCCGGATAAAGAGAAATTAGTCAGAGTCCAACATGCTATAGGAGACTGTCTGGATATACTTTAGTATTTCGAACGTAACTTTCTACTCACATATCGGATTGATTCGATTCCAGATGCATTGGAAAGCTAACTTAAAGGGCTACAACTTTATCTCTATTACAAATTTTCAAATTCGAATTCTTGAAGTACGTACGTGGCTGCCAAGATAAGTTCTAAGATTTAGGCGATTTTTCTAGGTGGGAATCATGAAGATATTAGTGTTTCTTTCCTACCCTATATAAGGATATCATTAAGAGGAGGAAGAAGGGAGGAATTTAATTTTTATGTCCGCCGTTTGCTTTACCTTTCTCTTGAGATTTTTGTTGTCCATTATATTTATGGGTAACTAAATTCTCAAGTAGGGTTAGGGATGAACTTGCACATTAGATGGTATTTGAAATTTATTTTTGATTTATGTATTTGATTTTCAATTACTAAAACTCTTTTGTTTTATCATTCTCAATTCATCGTTGATGTTCTCTTCTCCGAATAATTATAAAATTTATTCTGTTTATGGATTCAATCATGCCTTTTCTATTGAATGGATTAGTTCTTTGATTATGTTTGGATCAATTATTTATCTATATTAATTTAATTATTTCCTGCAATATCGCTCCAAAAGTATATTGTCGTCGTAGGATTTTCTCAATAGTGATAATAATTTACGTAATTCAAAACTGGTGAATGATTTTTCAAATGGTTATATTTGTTTTAATCTTAGTTTATAAATCTATATCTTCCGATTGAGAATTTTGAGAATTGAGTTTCCAATTGAGTTATCCAATGAATCAATAATAATTAAAATACCGGATTTGTGCAAGGGATTCCTGACGCTCTACTGTTTGTCAAATTTAAGTACTTTTTCTGTTAATCACTTTGCTTCACTTTAATATATGTTTAAAATTAATCTTTGTTCTCCATTGATTATTTAATATTTTTTCTTAGTTTCTTTATATTCTTCTACTATTCTTTTAATTTGTCTTTCTGTAAAATTGATATCCCAAAGTTTTGCTACAACTACCGTGTTATGCTTTAGGCGTAATCAAATTTTGGCACCGTTGCCGGGGAGACGGTAAAAGAATTGCTAGATTATTTTTCTTTTCAGCAGTTTGTATAGGTGCCAACTTCATTCCTTCTTTTTGCTTGCTGCATTTTTTTTTTCTTTTGATTATTTTGTTACCTTGCATGCACAGATATAGAGATGCTTTGGGTAGATTTACTTATAAGCTTGTGCTAGAGTCAAGATCATACTTTTTAAATCATTTATTTGATAATTCATACAGTCCTGAAGAAATGAGTGAACACGAAGATCAACCCATTAGAACTCTTCAGGATTACATCCACCCTACAGGCACAGCCACACCATCATGCATCATGTTTCCAACTAATACTCGTCAACTGAATTTTAAAACAGGGATGATACAGTTACTCCCTACTTTTCATGGCTTGGAAAATGAAAATCCATATGTGCACATTAGGGAGTTTGAGGAAGTAGTTGCGACTTTTCATAGTCATAATGCAATTGATGACATTGTGAGACTTAAGTTCTTTCCTTTCTCTTTGAAGGATAGAGCTAAGAGTTGGCTATACTCACTGAGACCTCGATCTATTGGGTCAAGCAGTGAGATGACTCAAGTCTTCTTTAATAAATATTTTCCCCAACATAAGACCAACGCTTTAAAAAGGCAAATCTCCACCTTTGCACAAAAGGATAGTGAGACTTTGTATCAGTCTTGGCAGAGATTTAAGGAGTTGTTGAGTATGTGTCCTCACCATGGGTATGAGAATTGGCGCTTAGTGAGCTATTTTTATGAGGGACTTACGTATAGAGAGCGCCAATTTGTGGAGATGATGTGTAATGGTGAGTTCTTACAGAAAGATCCTGATGAGGCCATAGGATACTTCAATGAGTTTGCTGAAAAATCTCATACTTGGACTGGACCTAGTGCTATTGAGAGCACAAATAGGTCACAACCTGCAGAAAACCTAAATGGTGGTGGAATTTACTATCTCAGGGAAGAGGATAACTTAAAGGCAAAGGTTGAAATGCTCACTAGAGAGCTACAGGTATTAAAGACTAAGGACTTGAAACCAACTGATTACGCCCAAAGAATAACGCGGTGGTTATAGCACAGCTTTGAGGTGTCGATTCCACAGTGAGACAAATTAAAAGAATAGTAGAAAGAACAAAGATTAATTTTAAATGCAAATGAAAGCGAAACAAAGTGACTAACGAAAAAATTACTCAAATTTGACAAACAGTAGAGCGTCGGGAATCCCTTGCACAAATCTAGTATTTTAATTACTCTTAACTCATTGAATAACTCAATTGGGAACTCAATTCCCAAAATTCCCAATCGGAAGATAGAGATTTATAAACCAAGATTAAACTAAATGTAACCCTATGAAGAATCATTCATCACTTTTAAAATATGTAAATTATTATCACTATTGAGAAAATCCAACGACGACAATATACTCAGAAAGCGATATTGCAGCAAAGAATTAAACCAATATAGATAAATAATTGATCCAAACATAATCAAAGAGCTAATCCATTCAATAAAAAAAGCATGACTGAATCCATAAACATAATAAATTCTATGATTATTCGGAGAAGAGAACATCAACGATGAATTGAGAATGATAAAACAAAAGAGTTTTAGTAATTGAAAATCAAATACATAAATCAAAAGTAAATTACAAATACCATCTAATGTGCAAGTTCATCCCTAGCCTTACTTGAGAATTTAGTTACCCATAAATATAATGGACAACAAAAATCTCAAGAGAAAGGTAAAGCAAACGGCAGCCATGACAATTAAATTCCTCTCCCTTTTTCTTCCTCCTTCAGCCTCCTAATGATATCCTTATATAGGGTAGAAAAGAAACCCTAATATCTTCATGATTCTCGCATAGAAAAATCGCCTAAATCTTGAGACTTATCTTGGCAGCCACGTACGCACTTCAGGAATTCGAATTTGGAAATTTGTATTAGAAACAAAGTCGTAGCCCTTTAAGTTAGCTGTCCAACGCATCTGGAATCGAATCAATCTGATATGTGAGTAGAAAGTTATGGTTGAAATACTAAAATATATTCAGACAGTCTCCTAGAGCATGTTGGACTCTGACTATTTCTCTTGATCCCAATTACTCTTAAATCTCATCATTATCCTTATTTGAAGAGTCCTACACTCATTGAAAGTTCTTAGGTTACTCCAACTCTTGCCCATTTGAAAGTCCTTTGGATTTGACTGGGTCTTTTTGACTTACTCTTTTATAGTCCCTGAAATTAAATATAAAAATCTACTTAGGAGTATTTCAAAATAAATAGAAACTCAATTCAATAATACACATCAATTCCTATAATTTCTATTCACATTTTAGCATTATAGTCCAATAATAGGATATTTAGAGTGCACTTTTGTACACTCATCACACCCCCCAATTTACTCATTGCTAGTCCCTAGCAATTTTCATGCCAAAACGACGGGATAGACCAAATAAAATCACACACAAAGGCCACCAAGTCACACTTTCCAGATTCACATATCAAAGCAATCTTAAGAATTCAATAACCTTATCACAAGCAATCCACCTATAGCAATCCACAGAGTGTGTATGTGTTCCAAACTATATCCATCTAACCAGAAACCCTGACAGATGCAACATTAAGAACATCTCAAGCAAAAGGTTCAACTCCATAACTCAAGGGTATAAAAGTGTTTCGTGTGAGGATTCTCTCTATGGAGTTGACAATGGGTGTACAAACACTCTCATGGGGAATTAGGCAATTATGTACAAGCAACAAGCAAAC